>VXBZ01006688.1:211094-263196 GCA_013399135.1 Heliornis fulica
ACCCCCCAATTTCCACAATAAACAAACTTTCAGGAGTCTGAAAAAACGGCCAAGGAGACAGCAGTTTAGGCTACCTGTTTCCAAGGCATTTGGAGAGAGTAGGAGGGTTTCAGCTATAATCCACCTGAGACGAGCAGGACTGAATGTCCTGACAGAAACTCAGCATGAAATTCAGAAACATGCTACGGAAGTTGCACACACAAACAAGCTCTTTAAATTGGTGAGGGAATCAGTGTAAACCAAGGTGCCACCATTTCAGCTGCTCTTCCAGCTCCTCCCTGCTGCCGTGCTTCACTCTGAGCACATTAAGGCACATACGCGTGAAGCACCTGTCCGTGTACCTGCCCAATCTGGTGGAGCAGATGCAGGAATTAATCTGGCTAAGACCTCATAAATGTATCTTCAAAAAACCTGCTGGGTTATTGCTAAGCTGGATCATTATCCCAGTCCAGCACATCATGTTGCTCCACAGCCAAACCCTCCTGTGAAAATGAACAGGAGGGGACAGAAGCTGGGAAGGATAGACAAGCAGGAGCCTGGACAGAGTTCCTGCGCAGTGAGGACTTGGGGCTTCAGGGCAGCGCCAGCCAGCTTGGGTCAGGGGCTTCACAGCCCTATGCTGCCCTTGGCTGTATGCTCCTCCTCCTCCTCCACTCCATCGATCATGGATCTTACTGTATGCTCCGAGAGCTCAGATAGTTAAACTGTCAGAAGACAAGCTCATTTCTCTCTCTCCCACTGGCATCAAGGGTTTTTTTGCTAATTTAGCACCCTGGATTCAGCTCCCTCCACAGTGAAAGGCAAACTACTGGGAAGGCACTCCCACAGGAGCAATAAATCAGCTTATACGATCAAGCCGTCAACTTCAGTCTTAATTATCCAAGTTTAAATAAACCCACTCAGTGTGTGGATTAATTTAACTCATTAGTTTAGTATTGCAGAGCTGAAGGCATAAACCTGCACTTCACTGAACTAGGACAAAGAGACACAGGTCACGTCTCCTTCATGCTACTGGCATTACAAAAGGACTGGTGACCTGAGAAAGCGATGCTGGTCACTGGTACTTGATTTGTTATTAAGCCTTTGTGTTAATAACATTATTTGTATTTCTGGCTTAACTAACGACATCTGAATAAAATAATAAAAATAGATTATAAATTAAAACTAGACTTCTAATTTATGTAGTGAGGTGTGGTATCTACTTCACTGAGTGGAAACTAAGTCCAGAACCAGAGGGGCTCACCCAAAGCACCTAATCCATTCAAAGAAGAAATAAATGTGCATGGCAAACATACAGTCTTTCAAGCAGTTATCAAGCCTACATTCATATCCTTATCTTAACCTACAGTAAACTGCAAACACTTAAAAAAAAAAAAAAAAGGTTTCCACACAGCTTTCTGCCCAAGTTAGCACAGGTTTACCAACCGAACTCCACTCAGTAACAGATACAATTTCTTTAGAAAGAAAAGATGTAAAGCTACTAAACAACCTATTTTTTAATTAAATGTGAAGCACTTTTAGATACTTCAGTCCTATACAAGAATTTAGAGATCTGGTCCTCCCAAACGGAAGGCAGTGAGGGACATAAACTTACTTACCTGAAACCACGAGCTTCCTATCTGCACTAATATGAACTCTTACCATTTAAAAATCTTTCTAAAATGCCCCCTCTTCAGCCAAGATTTTGCTGTGTGCTTACGCACTCTTGGTCTCTGAATGTCATTGAGGGGACATCTCTGAATGCTACACCGTATGCAGCTGATGAGCTAAGAGCTTGGGTTCCCTTCCCCTGCAGCTTTATGAATGCCACAGGGTACTCGTTACGCAGGCAGACTGCAATAATTCTGCAAATACGTCCACTTGTTCGGTTCAGCACAGTAGTGCCAAAATATGCATCTAGAGGATGCATCTCCACTAACAAAAGGAGCAGGAATCCTTTCTCTCCACTTCCTCTGGAGGTGTTTTATTCATGGTTCAGTGAGGTGCACGGTAAACTGCAACCATGAGCAGAATGCTATTTAAAGGCACTCATACGGGTCAGAAGTAGGAAAGTAATGGTAAACAGGATAAATGAAACAGCTAGTTTCCTGGAAACAAGCAAAAACCCAAACACATCAAGGGAAGACTGATGTCATTCTATTAAACAAGAATAAAACAAAATTAAATTCAAGGGATGTATCAAGTTTGTATCTCATTTCTCCTATGTAGCAAAGCATTATCAGTGTGAAGTCTACCAGGGCCCATATAATGCTACTAAACAGATTGAATCTGGGCAGAAATTGAGTTAGGAAACAGGAATTCACATTGCTTTGAGAGGAGAATCAGCAGAGCTAATTATTAACTGCCTCCTACTCTGCTGTGATATACAAAGTCCACAAATAGCATTTCCTAAGCCAAATGCAAGAACCTGAGGTGTGAGGTGGCTGTGATGGACACCCGCTGCTCTCTGGTCACCAATCTTACAAAATACACAGAGATCCTGAAGATGCAGCCAATTTGATATAGTTCCCTCAGCCTGTCGAATAAAACTGCCTGGTCATCTCAGGTGGATTCAAAAAGAAGAACACAACCCACATGCTTCCTCCAGTCCCTCCTACCAACCACCACCGGAGCCATCCCAGCAGAGACTTCCTGCCACAGCCCGGCAGGGACAAAGCGCTGCTCAACCCCATCATACACTGGGTGGGGGCAAACCCAGGGCAGTTTGGGATTTACCATTGTACCTTTTAAATATTTACAAAACATACAGACAAAACTCTATAACCCTTAGGAACCCGGGGAAGGGAAGGGAGCATTGAGAACACAGCACAAGGCAGGCAGCAGGAGCATCTGCTTTCGGATTCCCAAGAGAGGAGGAGGAGGAGAAGAAGAGAGAGAGGTTTCATATCATTAGATTAGAATGGAAACCATAGGGCAGGAAAACGGATTCAGATATTTTTTTTTCCCCTAAGGTGGAGGAAGAACCCAAGAGTGAGTGAGTGGCCTCCAGAAAGATCCGTATCCTTTGCTTCACCATCAGATCACCAAACTGTTGTTTTTCCATTGTTATGTGAATACCAGGTGCTTCGTGCAGCTACACCCCACTCAAACACTGGGGCCTCCCATTTTCATGCTAAGCAGGAATAATCTTGCATTCTTTTTAAAAGAGAAATTATTTTGGGTAGAGAAGGATGCAAAGATACCACAAAATGACTCTTTGGGTGTTTTCTCATTCTGTTCAGATTCTGCCCCATCCCTCGTACAAGCTATCAGTTTTGCAACTGCTTTTTGCTGTAAGACAACAAAAAAGCAGTAGAAAACCAAATGGCCAAAGACTGGATGAACACCTCTCTGGAGCGCTTTTTCATAAATTTATCATAAAATTTGTCGGGAAACTCTTCAGCAATAATTTTTTTGTTTTAACTGAAAACCAGATACTTGGGCTTTAACAACTGCACAAAAGGTACTTTTTGTAGTCATAGATCAAGTCTTCACAGAAAGCCATCAATGTTAGTGTTGCCTACAAGGGAAATAGCAGATGTAGGCATTTTAATACAGGGCTGTGTGGATGGGAGAGAGAATGAAGTTTATGTGTGGAGAGGAAAACACTGTTCTGGAAAGCACAGGCAGTTGGGGGATGAAGGATAGAGCCTACCACTTTGCCAGGCGAGTTATTTTTGCTCTTTCTTTTGCAATTTCATGCAAACAAGTAGGGATTTGATAGAGGCCAGAGGCTATTCCCAAAGTCAAAGAGAATTTACTAAAAATCAAGCCTAATTCACAGATAGCTCTGGCCTAATAATATCGTAAGAACAGCAGAGTAGAACTATTTACAAACTCAGCAAAGGCTGATTGTTTTGGTAAAGCATATAGAGTTCTATCTATACTGAAAAGAAAAAACTCTAAGCCATATAGACATTTACTTCTTTGGACTGTCTTATTTAAAAAAAAAAAAAAAAAAAAAACAGGAACCCAAAACACCCACAAAACTGAAACCACAATAGTAATCACAAACAAAGGATGGAGGAAAGGACTAAGGCTCATTTCTTTTGGATGCAGATAAACTGCTTTCTGGTTTCCAGCTAATACAGAGGCTGAAGAGTTTCAGAATGCATCCTGAGTAACGTGGGTGGAAATTTGCAGAGGGCTCTGAACATGAACATACCCCAGAATATACGTTGAAGCAAAGAGGCCACCTTAAGACTGTGAACCTCAAATCCAAGCGAAAGGCACAGACTCTAAACCAAAAATGCTTAGCTGAATTGCAACTTCAAAATCTCTTGTGTGCATGCACACATGTGCACACACGTGTGTGTGGGGAGAAGGGAAATTTTGTTTTAATTGAAAATGGGAATCTTAGCATTGATTAAGTCAAGCAGAGTATAGACATGCACTGTGCAAGCTTCCCCCATAGAGCTTTGGCAATGCACCTCGCTCCTGACCTGCAAAACTCCCTGCTATTCCAGTGCTGAACCTCCTGGGCAGAGAGAGAATCACATCAATTTGTCATTGTGGTGATACTAGTTACGTGATGAGAACCAATTGCCAATTAGGACAAAGATCACTGAATCTCTCTGCAGCTGACCTGAGCAACATTTGAAATCTCATCTCCAGAGAAATAAATTACCATTTACCCTCAACAAAACCTCCCTCTTAATGTATCTGTAAGATGAAAATAGGTGCCTGAATGCAAATTCACTGGGGAGAGGTCCACACGGGGCAGGGCAAGTGGAATGAGAATGCTTATATTAAGCATCAAATATCTCAAATTTGAAAGGTCAGTATATCTCAGAAGTGCTGAGAGTAAGTCTGCAAAATAGAGTAAATAAAAACCTTTCACATATGAGATAACACAGCTTTTCTAGAAAAGTAATTTAATGTAACAAAGATGGGGGAGGTGGGTGGGGTGGGCAGTTTAGCCTTCATCCTTACAGTCTCCCATCACCCAAAGGTGTTTTACCTTACTCTGCCTTCCCCACAGGGCACCCATGGCTAGCGTAATGGGAATGGGTTGGTACAAAGGCTTGGGGGCCTTGGCTCCCTATTTGTTCAAAAGGCTGGGGAACCTGATCCCATATCCCAGACAGGAGTGTCTAGGAACATTTGTACATGCTGCCCAGAAATGACCGTGCTCAGAGTTTGGAGTCGGAGGGAACAGGAGACAGTCTCCAAAATAGCTTTTCCCTTCCCCCACCACACTAATTCCTGCTGATCTCTACAGAGTAAATTCTCTAGGCAATGAACTGCCTTTTACTCTGCAATCAAAACAAAAGAAGCGGGGACAGAAACAGGACTTACCTTCGAGCCACGCTCATTAAAGATTATCTCTACATCAAGGATTTTGCCGAATTGCTGCAGAGAGACAAGGGGAAAAAAAAAAGAAAAAGATTTATTTTTGACAGTCCGTTCTTCCTACCTTTTGGGGGCTGGCTTAGTGCAAGAAGAGAGGTAAGAGTATTTCCATTGCTAGCATACAGACTAAGGCATAAAATCCCTGTGACGTGACCCAGTTCTCTCAGGTTCGGACATACGGATACTTCTTGGTCAGAGATCCCAGGCTTTCTCACAGAAGTCTAAATGAAGAAAAACAATCTCCAGAAGAGTTTTACGGATTTGAGGCAGCTTTTCTTTTTCCCCATTTTAATCTAAATAATTCTTTTTTTCCTCATTCTACTATTTAATCTAAGACATGGTCATATGATTTCATCTCAGACATCTAACAACGTTTCTCAAATGCAGTTCAGTAATTCATCTTCCTCCTGAAGTGGCTATCACAGAGAAACTTAACGGTGATGATATTTCTCCAGAGGGGATAGTCACATAAGACTCCCATCCTCAGGGATTCTAAACTCTAAACCTCCTTTCCTACTCCTCCTTTTACTTTCAAAAACTCCAAGCCTTCAGAAGAATTGATGGCAGATTCAGAAACCACAAAAATAGCCAGCTCCTTTTTTCTGAAAAAAATTGTTCAGCTTCAACCTGTGACATACAGCAGGTTGGCCATAACCCACGCAGGTTTTATCACATCTGACAAAATTCTGACCACTGCCTCAGTCTGGAGGCCCCAAGGAAAGCAGGGCCCCACTGCTCCACGCTGCTTCAGACAACTGGTTCCAAAGAGCTCCACGGAGCAAAAGTGGGAAAGGAGAGATACAAGCTAGAAAGGTGACTTATCACACTGTATGGAACCACAGATAGGTCACATCTTTCACCTTGGAACATATTAAAATATTTTTTATTGAACTGGACAGATTCAAACTAGTAGCCTATAGGTAAAATTGCCACCATATCAACAGAGCCATGCAATGCTCTGTCCTTTACAAGTGCTGACATTGTATTTCCGAGGTCTGTTCTCCAGAAAGACTGGTCTAAGATCTCATTTTCAGCAGCAAACATAGAGAGCAGACTTCATTCTAGAGACACATGCTGTGCTCATATAAATGTTTCATCTGAGCATTTTTCCTACCTCATTATTTACAAAAGCGATCAACATGGTTTTGATTTCACTGCTTGCAGAAGATTTAAATGTGGTAGCAGATGAAGGAAGGGTCAACAAGAAAAGAAAGATTGGTTTAACAGTTCAGAAAGATGATGAACACAGCCTCTGGGCACTTGGACCCACTCCACTCTGCACAGTGCTCTTAATATAATATTTGCCTGGGTTTTGTTGTGGGTTTTTTTGTTTGTTTGTTTTTTTTTTTTTAAAGCTAACATTTCCATTCTAAGTTAAATGGTTATAATGCCTACTTGTGGATGCCTGCTTGAAAGACTCATGGCCAGATTTGCAAATGTAGAACATTTACAGCAGTAAGACACGATGGCTGAGAAGCTCTGAATATGTAAGGCAATAAAAAGCTATTAAATCCCTTGAACAAGTATTCAACAACCGCCTTTAAGCAAAATGCTTCCAACAATTTTAGCTATAGCTTCTGTCTGCTTCCATTCTCCATTCTTAAAAAGGAGATAGTTGTATTCTTTTATAAATGTTAGTTCACAGATGTTGTTTTTACTGTTCTATTGTTTAAGGACAATACTTGATCTTCTATTCATCCCAAGAACAACTGAATTCACAATATCTCACGTTACATGAAGTTTGAATAATGCTAATGTAAACACGCATCTTCCTTGCAACCTCAACATCTCAACGCTTAGGCTTGATCCATGCTGGATCCTCTTTTGACCACTGCTGTGCCAATCACAGCTAAAATGCATTTTCTATTTCTATCCTAGTTTGGAGTGGGCTTGTCTATAAAGGAGATTAGACGTTGATTGCTTTTTGTTGTCTTTGTTGCATATGGATGGCTTGGGCACCACCATGAAAGAAATCAGTCGTGATTGCTTTCTTCGTAGACTATTTTAGTGTCGTTACACGACAGGGGCTGAACCAATTTAACAGCTCACAGCTGCTAAAAGGCTGTCCCTGCCCCCTTGGTCCTTCCTTGTCTGGTTTCACCAGCCTCCTAAAGCCAGCCCCAATTTTCATTCTCACCTCAGTAGATAAACTGATATAGTTCACCAGTCGTAGGGGGGAAAAATACAAAACAAAAAAAGAAGCCAATAAAGGGAATAAATACAAAGATTTTGGATGATTTACTGATATGAATTGACTCAAAGTTTCAGGTGAGTGTTAGGAGCAAAAAGGAGGGGAAAGCAGCACACCCTGCTCAAGAGCAGGATCCGTCCCCTGAGAGACCAGTTCTGCTGCCTAGCCTTGCCATGCTGAAACAGCTGGGCTCTCAATAAATGCAAACACCAAAATGTTCTTCAGAATCTTCAAAGCCATAAAAAAGGATTTTAAAAATCACCGTTTTCTACCTCATTAGAATCATCTTGAAAGAGAACAAGCTGTGCAGCTTCTGGTGGGCAATTATGGCATGCCATCTTCCCCTGACTCCACACCCAGCTGGGCTTGGATCCTTGGGCATGACTGCCATCGCTGCCTGCCAGCCCTGTTCAGCTGAGCTCCCTGCGCCCAGTTTCAGCAGTGACAGGAAATCCTGCCTTGCGCGTTTCACTTCTTGGGGCTGACAAAAAGCTGGCAGAAACGCTGAATGCAAATGGCATGACTTAGCTCCATGTGAGGAGACAGGCCTGTCTTCCTGCCCTGGAGATGATGGAGGTACGTTGTTACTTAGTTAACAGAGTTAAGATCACCAAATCCTGTGCTTGCAGCCAGCACACACTTGAAGTCTAATGCACACAGTGGGCTATATCCAGCCCTGCAAACTGCCCCAATCTCTTTTCTACCTAGGAGCTGTAGGTGTTTGAAGAGCCAGAAGGGAAGGACCTGCTTGGGAGAGGGAGCACAGAGACAACAGGGGCTATATTCTGTAATATTCTTTGATTCTGTAATAATAACAACTGCTGAACTGAGGTTTGCTGAGGAGGGGTTTTGTGCTCTGTGAAATTCCATGGAAGAAAACAGCATGGCATGAGGCAGGAGGACACGTGGCCGGCTCTTCAGACTCTGCTGCGACCATTGCCACAGCTGCTCTGACAGCTCCAAACACCATGGCTACTGTCCTCACTGCTGCAACGGTTACAGCAGGTCCAACACTGAAGGCACTTTTTTTTTGGTAATGTGCCAGAATTTTCCTGAAGAATGAAAGCAGGAAAAAAAGAACTAGTTCATTTTAACAGTTTATATCCCCTTCAAAGCTGAATCTAATTTAGCGGAACATAAAAAGGCACTTTGTTCTCTGATGGTGCTTCCCCTAACAAATGTCAACAGCCTACTGCAAACAATGGAAGTTTAAGAGCTTCTTAGCAAAAGGTCACAACTTTTGTATGGAAAACGCTAGGCTGTCTAAATAAAAGGGTCACCACTAAATGCCCCCATAGTAATTTTTAAAAATATCATGTATACAGGCATGTTTGTATTTTCCAGCAGACAGAGGGTCTGGCCAAATAAAACAAGATCCATGCTTAGCTCATCCATGAAGACTAACCCTCTAATCTCTAAACTTAAAGACACGAATCACTATTCTCACAGGCCCAACTCAGTCACTTGGTGATTACCAAGAACTTCTACTTACAACCCTGCACAGCAGCAGGGCGGGGCGAGGGAGCGGGACTGGGAAAAGAAGTCCTCAGCAGAGTTCAGCCTCTGTAGAAGGCACTGCAGGACTATACATCTCCAATGCTCCTGATCATGACTTTAAAAGCTTACCATGTGACCAAGAAGCCAGCATCCCCCACCACAGGTCACATTGTCCAAGAAGCCTCCTCCATGCAGTGCTCATGCACATGCCATGTAACAGCTAGATACACGCTTACAGTCATGGAAGCTATAACATATTGTTCTTAGTCCTCTGTTCCCTGGAGTGACCTTGTATCAGCTTTTAGCTATTCTTCTGTAAAGCAGGTAAATAAGAATCATCTCCTCTACAGTAGTAGCAGGGACTGTTGGAAATAACAGTTTTAAGAGACATAAAGACATTAACAGATGTCAGCTATGACCAAAACCCAATTTTCTTGCTTGAACATAATGTACCTTACCACAAATGCAAGGGCATTGTGCAAGAAAGGGTATCCTTCCACACAGATGACACGGAGGCAGCAGATTTTTCCAGCAGAGGCCATAACTACATTACATATAATAAATTTGAAAGATCTGGCGCCGGAGAGCTTTTGCCTTCCAAGGCACTGACAGTTTAGTAGGGCCCCTCCTGTATGCTCTGTTCCAGCTGGCCCTGCATCTTCTCCCTGTCTAGAGCTTTCAAAATCAGCTCCAATACGTGCCAGACAAATAACTTAACCCTAAGGATGCAAAGATCAGGGAGTACAAGGCATATTCTTTAGAAATCACGGAACAGCTAAAGGTAATGTGAGACACCATTTGACAACCTCACATCCATAGAAGAGAACTCTGTATGCCCAAGTAGTTTTGCACTGCCCTACAAAACTCACTCTGAGATGAGTGCAGTGAGCTATCTAAACACTGAAGGTGTAAACCAGTCCATTCTCAAAGATGGCTGAAATTCAAAACAGACAGGAAACCAACTCCTTGTCCAGGAAACCATAACATCCCTCAGGCTTGAGATGCACAAGCAAGAGCATTTCATATGCACAGATAGGTCCATGCTGCAGAGAGCATCCCTGCCCCAGCTCTCAGCTCCATGTGATATGGTGAATTTCATCTGAAAACAGCTGTCTCCATTGTAGCACGTATGTCAGTGCTTAGTTATGCCAGCATGAGGTCTGCCAGAATTACTCTACTACCAGTACATTCCTCACCTAAAGCTGGTGTGTATCTTTTCAAAATAGTGCGTCTAATACTTCTAAAGCCAACCCTGTTCAGCCAATCTATGCCAGTCTGCTGAGAGGAAAGCTGAAGCACCAAGGATTTATAAACCAAAGCCCTACCACAGCTGACCAACTGAACAGACAGTAAACAAGCACCAAGCCCATATTAGGGTTGACCTGCTGCCCAACAAAACACATGCTTTCTAAGAAACCAGACAGAAGCCACACAGAGAACAGATTTCTAACAGGATTTATAGACAACAGCCATCCCAGTAAACACTGACAATGAACAGAGTTCATTGTCAGTGTTTACTGGGTTCTCAGTCACTGGTTATCCTCTGATTCACAAATAAAAGATTTTCACACAAAACGGTGAAATGGGCGTGAACAATAGCGCATGGGACCCGGTCCAGAGATCTTAACACCAAGCCAGCTTCCAGGTCTACACTTACAGCTGCTTGTTCCTGCCCGGCGCCATCGCCAGAGGTGTGACTGTGCTGTAACCTGGTACTGTTGCCACTGAAAAGGTACTTAGGCAAAAGCAGCATTCATTCAAAACTCAATTTGAGAGGACTCAGATGTGTCAACTGAATCCATATAAAACTAGGTTGCAGAAGACAACTCCATGTAATTTTACACCCAGGCCTTCTATGCAAATAATTTCAGCTACAGCACAGCACTTTTCTAAATTACATTCATCCCAGTCTCACTGGAGACTCTTCTAGTAGCTCATATAGAAACCTATACAGGTCATCGCTGCCTTCCACCAGACAGTCACTACAGAAGTCGCCATGTCCTGTGGTGTCAGCACACGGCTTTCACAGAGCAAGACAGAGTACAACAGCTGCTGACAGCTGCAATGGCACAAGCACCCTTGCCCAGAAGTACCATGGTCCCCAGCATAGCCATGCAGACAAAGCGGGTTGCTCAGAAAGCACTGAGCACAAAAGGCCTTTGCAAAAGGTGATTCAGAAATCACTCCGGTGAAACACATCGGTAGCAACTGCAGCACCTCACCTAACTCCAATCAGCATCAAAAGGAACAAAGTCCTGCCCTGTGAGAGGGCTGGAGTTCTTATCCTAGGAAGAGCTCATCACAAAAAGGCCACCTTGTGCCATAATGTTTGTTCTCTAACACTGTCACAGAGGACTGGTGTGACCACTTGTGACTGGTGGCCAATACTATTTGGAAATGGAAAAAAAATAATAAATTATGAAAAAATCTAAAATAGATCTTGATATCCATAAGGCAGGATCTCCTCCTTCAGATATCCAATCCACTCAGCAAGCAGAGTCCCCTTCAGCAGCTCTCTTACTGCTGCACATCGGCCTCACCACGTTAACACCTGCAGCCTGAGCCACTTGGTCTATCATATTAGTTACCTACTTCACACCTAAGAGTAGTTCTCTGTTGTTGCCAATACTTGTGCATCATGAATTTATTGTGTATTTAAATTCATTTACTGGGAAATACAGACTTAAAATTCTACCAAACTCTTGGTGAGAAAAAGCTGTACTTGCTTAGTCGCTGTCCTGAGTAGGCTCACAAAGGTGTTTTGCACTCTTGACACCAGAATGAAGCTGGATGAGAAATTATACCCACCGAGATATTTTAGGAAGTGCAAAGTGCCAAAATGTTTCCCCAGAGGCCAAGATCGAAGGCTACAAGAGCTTCCAAAAATATCTCAGCTCCCAGAGCTGTGTTGTTTAGGTCATACACAAAGCAATGGTCTTCCACAAACATAAAGAACCTCTCAGTAGAAATATAAATTATGCTTGGAGAAGGAAAAGGAAATATATAGCATCACCTCCCTTAAAACCCAATGTTAGAAAACCAAGTAGATGCCATTCTGTCACATTTAATAAATGAAATTGTTAATAGCTGCATTAAGTGAAAATTATTAATGGTGACAGTATGGTCACCTTTAGATGAACCAGCCATACATTATTACTGCTGTAGCTGATAACACACAGAACCTGTTTATCAAGTGGGCCAATGATTTTCCCCAGCAGAAACATTTAACAGCCTACATTAGTAGCCATGGAGCAAGCATGTTTTAAAGATGGCAGTGTCTCCATCTGAAGCCAGAGCATGAGAGAATTCACACCCTGTACTGTGCTATCCCACCTTCACCTGCAAACAACATAGTTCTTATTTTTATCTTCCACTATTTCCTGTTTTAAAAATAGTGGAGGATTCTTGAGCAGAAAGCATTTCAGCAGAACTGAATGTTTCTCAGAACTTACTAACTCATCACACTGTTGCTCTCACAATAGGTGAGAAGGATTTAGTGCAGAGACACCTGTATGAACTGCCAAAATAATCCCCTTTGCTTGATTTTATGGAGGAAATTCACAATACAGTTTCAGAACAGATGGATTTTCTTCTTGCAAGCAGTCCAACCTGGCCTCCATCTAACACAGGAGACTCTGAAGTCCATCCGACTCTGAAGTCCAGAACTGCCCAGAGTATCACAGCCAATTTTACACTGGGATGAAAACTCCTTCTTGAAAAAAAGAGGACAGAAGCTATCAGGCATGAGGTTCAAGCACATCCACTACCACAGCACATAGATGACAGGACTGGAAACATGTTTAGGGAAACTTAAACTTAGCTTTTGCATACATAGTCCAGTAAGGAAGAGAACAGCCTACCAGGTTAAGGAGAAGATTACTACCGTCACGTCCAAGTCCTTACACACATTAGCCAGAGAATGTCCTTCAGAAACCTGATAGTAACATTGGACAAGATTAGACAGTTGCTAACTATGTTTTAACACTGATGGCAACAATTCTACTCCCTGCTAAGTTAATCCATTGTTTGAATGAGCCTAAATGACTAAGGGTTTTTTTTCTTATTTCAAGGTTAATTGTGTTAAAACTCAGCTTCCAACTGGAAAATCTTATTATGAGTATAAACAAGACCTAAACCCCTTATCAGTAGCTATCATCCATGCATAAGCACCTGTACAGAACAGATTTATGATCTCACAATCTCTCTTTAATAAACAGAGCACTTCATTCATTCAACACCTTACACAGTTAAAAAGCCACTCATCTTCCAAGCCCTAGATTATCTTTTTGGCCCTAAAGTGATCTCAGACTTGCAGATCTCTACAAAATTATGCACTCACAGTCCTTTCAACTTTCAGAATGAGCAAGATCACATCCCTCCTTCAACTCGACACACCCCTTTACACTATTGAAGCAACTATCTTCAACGACCACTAGTACTCTCCCAAATCAGTGTTCTCCATCCCACAATCAGAGACTGGTTCCCACATACTCAGTATTCTGCACTGAACTGCATCAAACACATTTTTACTGGATTTTATCACTGGTTAACCAGGCATTTCAAGTCATTCACTAACAGTAACCTTATCTTTCTCTTTCCTCCTCATCAATTTTTTTTTAACTGCAAACCTATACTGGTGTTTTTCTAGTACGGTCTCCATGGGTTGATAGAGATACTTAACAGGATAGCAACTCAAATGGATACCTGGGGAAACTGACACTAGAAACAGTTTTCATCAGTGATGTTTCCAGAGTAAGTACTACTTTTTATTATTTATTATTAAAGAAGTTTTTTATCCCTCTAATGCCTGTTGTGTTTATTTGAGATAAGTATTCTTTTTCTTTAGAATCAACACTAGGATGAATTCAATTGTGGAGCATGTTCAACTACATCAGTACTGCTTCGAATAATCTTGTCAAAATAGACGAGACAGTATTTGTCTGCAAAGATGTGTATTTCCTTTAATATCTATTCAGCATGACTTTGTAAAAGCATTTCTTCAGATTCTAACCTTTCCCCCCCCNTCTTTGAGTCATTCCTTTCAATTCTTCCACAGTGAATCCTGGTGGGCAGCATTCCAACCCTCTGAAACTCCCATAACTTACAAGAATTGGCTAAAAATTAACATAGAGCTCTTTGCTTTGTCATGTACCTTATCTAAATCTCCTGTTTTTTAATATCAGCAAGCACCATCTCATGCTCCTTTGATATAAGTTATACACAAAACCAGATACGGTACAAATACCTCAAATCATAAACACAGCAATTTGGGCTTTTTTGTAGGTTTTTTTTTCCCTGGGGTTTTATTTGGTTTATTATTTTTTGTGTAACATACAACTATTTCTAAATTTATATTGTTGCTACACTTAGATCTTGTCTATTGGCATGTAGAAAATCGATGCCTTCTCCTCTGAATCCACATCACCAACATCATCAGCAGCACATTTCCTTTCTCACCTGCTTCTTTGTTTAAGTTTGCAATTATATTTGCTGCCATTTACTTTCTCCTCCTCCTCTTCATCGTCCCTGTCTAATTTGAAGAATGCTTTGTGTTTTATTAACACTGTTTCAGTGACTGTGGAATCATGCCTTTTTAGCCATCAGCATGATTCTGTTGAATATAGCTTCCATTAACACTTCCCTTTTAAAGGTACCTTCCCAGGCAGTCATCCTGCCAATTGTTTAAACTGGAAGAAACTGACTCTACTAGAGATCCTTACATTACTGCCTGATGCCATATTCTGTTTGCACAAAGTAAATACAGTCAAATAACAATCACTGGTACCTAGGCAACCGTGGGATTTCAGGTCAGCTATTAACTCTTCTTTATCTGCTAGAACAAGGTCAACTATTGATTATTCCACAGTGGGTGCAGAACGGTGTGCATTAAAAAATGACCTACTCCTTCTAGAAGCTTTCTGGAAGTCTTTTTATTTGCATCATGAAAAGTCAAGTAAATATTACCTGTTTTAAGCTGCCTGCTTTCTTTGCCTCCCTATAAGAAGCACATACATACGGAAATGTTTGCTCCATTCCTGAGGATATTTATCTCAGGGATCTGTTCAAAACACATAATAGGTGAGAGATGGTTTGAAACCTGAAAAACTTGAATTCCTCAGGAAATCCTTAGTCTGCAGCTCTCACAAATGGTGAAAGTTTAGAAAGCATTATGTAATATCCATTAATCACACATGGGACAACATGTCTGAAGTCCACCTCTACTCAAGTCTGGACGAAAGCATTAGCTAATGTTCTGTGCCCCAGGACTGGGCTGACCTCTTGGATGCTGCTCCATCCTCAGGGGACTTCTCTACTCCCTCCCTACCATCACATTTATTTCTTCCTCCACGGCTTTGCTGTCTACCCAATTCCCCTCTTTGTACAGTAGCTTGGCAAAAACACTCCAGGCAATGATTTTGAGTCTCTCAGATATGACGTTGAGGAGATGTGACCTGACACACAGAAGGGAGAGGGAGAAGTTGGGAGTTACAGGCTAGCCACAGTTGAAGACACAGGCAACCATGAGTCCCCTGCAGGATAAAGGGTTGGTTTCAGTGAGTCACCCAAGGGAAAGCATCCCGATCCCGAAAAAGAAATAGGAGCAAGGAGGTCTGAGAAAGAGAGAAATGCTCATGCTTGGGGCTCTGAGCACACCCACAGAGCAGCACAGAGAAAAAAGGAGACGTGCAAAGACCATTGATTATTTCCTTGGAAAAGTAGCAAACTTCTCTATTACAGAAAAAATGGCACAGGGCTTTTTTGTGCCCCAAAAGATGCAAGTTCTTCTGGCAGGAATAACTCTCTGCAAACACAGGGCCAAGTGAACTAGCAAAAGGTTTTATGGAGAATTTGCTATCTACCCCAGTTAAAAAAAAAAAAAAAAAAATCACATCACTGTGCTGGAATTTGAGATGATGTTTAAACAAAAAAAAAAAACCAACCCAAAAGCAACAAATAACTTGAGGAAGACCACAATATGCTCCTATAGTGTATTTCCTCATTCCTTCTATACACAAGTAGCACCATAAGGGTCCAAAAAAAGGATAGGAAACCTTAATACAAGCAGTTAGGCTGCATTTTCTACAAGTCATTTCTCAGGACAGCAGTTCATTCAAACTGCCTGGGTCTCCTAGTTGGCAAAGCAGAGATAAAAGTCTCCAGAACCCACAACAGGGGAATTATGTCATCTCCATCTCACCCACGAACCCCACATCAAGAACACAGGGAGGAAACAGCATCAAGGTGACTGAGCACATAAAGGGCCAGTCATCAAGCCAAGGACCAGTCCCAAGGGAAAGGACAGCACATGGAACAATTTGTGTAAGTGATGCAGCTCCCAAGAGAGGGGAGTAGCAGTGGCACGGAGCAGGACGTGCTAAATACAGATTGTAGCAGGTGGTCTGAGAACTGGCTGTGATTTCAGCAATCGGTTTATCCAAACCGGACGGAATTGCCTATCGCACAGCCCTGCGGCTGCAAAAAGCAAGCTTAAATACACAACAGCAGAACAGTCAACTGAGAAGACTCAGCAATCACAGATTGCCAGGAGATGAGTTTCACCCTGAAAATGTTCCCACAGATGTCAAGAGTGTGACAGTCTAATGTATGAACAACATGGAAGCAAACCCTTGTCTCCTGCAACAGAACGACAACTTGGGCTGGGACCTACCTCCAGAGGTCATTTAGTCCAACCTGGCTCAAAGCAGGTCTAAGAAGATCTGGTTGGCCAGGCTGTGTTCAGTCAAGTAAAGTCTTCAAGGTTATTTTCCTGATATCTAACAGAAATTTCCCCATGTTTCATCTTGTGTTTGTTGTCTCTCATAATTAATTACACATAATCAAAAAGACTCTGGCTGTATCTTTTCTGTATCCTCTGATTGGGTACTTGCAGACAACAAAAATTTTCCCCCATGCCCTCCCTTCTCAGAGCTGAACAGGCCCAGGTATCAGACCCTGTTCACACACCATGCTCACCAGGTCTTTGATCACCTTAGTGGTACCTGCTAGGCTTGCTCCAGTATTTCACTTAGTTGAAGTGCACTTCTTGCACTGGGGACCCCAAACTGGACACAGTATTCCAGATGCAATTTGACATGTGGTGAAGACAGGGGAAAGAATCGCTTCCCTGGGCTTGCTGGCTAGTGACTAAGATAGTACAGGATGCGGTTGGCCACCTTTCCTGCAAAGGCACGCTCCCAAACAGAAGGCTTGAAACTCACTCTTGCTGAGTATCTTGAGATTCCTGTCAGCCCATTTCTCCAACCTGGCCAGGTCCCTCTTAATAGCAACCTTGCTCTCCTACATTTTGACCCCTCCCCTCCATTTGGTTTCATTCAGATAACAGCTTCTATAGAAATAAAAAGCTTCAAGAACACGGAGCAAAGTTTCTCACAATATACAGCAATTAGGACTCATACTGAAGACCTACAGTGAATTTTTTAACATTTTTGCACATTTTCTTCACTTTGTACTGTCTAGCCTATGAACAGATAAGCCCAATTCTTCACTCATTTATAAGCAGTCTAAGCTTGAAGTCCACAAGTTTGACACATTTACAATACTGTAACACTACTTTCCCATGAAAGAACCACCTCAGTGGTTCAAGAGACACAACAACTTAAACAGAAATACTGCAGAATTTCGAGGAGCAGTTGTTAAAACCAAGATTTTAAATGCAAAGTCTAAGGTAGCCAAGAGGAACCTTGGCGACCTCAGCTTTGGTCTTTCCTGATTTGAGTTCTCTGCACTGCATCTTAGACAGGCAGCAACCATTAATTTCATAAAATATTTCTGAAGACTTTACAATATGTCATCAACCACGGATACTACCATCCTACCAACCAGTCAAATATTCCCAACAATGATGATGATACACAGATAACTCCACTTCAAGGTTAGGTCATGAAGCATCTAGCTCATTTATCTGTGCTCACAGGGAATGAGTCACCACCTATAGTCATATGTGAACAAACTCTTCCTCAACGAGCTTATAAATTGAGAATGATGAATAGCATACAAAGATTAGCGAAGCCAAACTATTTGGTCAAAAGAAACAGAATGTATATCATGCACAATGTAAAATACCATCTGACTTGCACTCGCTTTACCACATGCAATTGCTAGCTGGCCAATTCCTTACAGCAATTTTTCATCACAGAAGTGGATCATGAGGAAAGACATAAATATTTCAGCAAGTTTCTAAGCAACTGAAAAACAGTGCTTTGCAAGGGATATATTAAGTCAATGTTTAATCCTAGTCTTTACCCAGAAATAAGGTGAAGTTTTTTGGTTCAGTTGGCGATTTTTTCCCCCCAAAATCCATTGTTACATCACACTGAATACCTCAACATGAACAACGCAGTTACAGTTTTCATGTCTAATTACCAGCTGAGGTAAACGCTACCAACTGTCCCAGTCCTGCAAGTATTTTCCAGTGTGCTGACTAAATTGAGGAGGAAAGGCTCTTCATCCCATGAATACATCAGCACCACATGTCCCACCTGTGAGGAAGGAGAATCTGTCATGTCTTAAAAGGCACTGCTAACTTACCCCAAACATCTGCCGAAGGTCAGGATCTCGAAAGCGGAAGGGAATGTTAGACACATGAAGTCGTTTTGGAGTGGATTTGCTCTCAGTATTCTCACTGCTCTGTGTCTGTGATTGCTGTCCATCTGTCTGTGCCCCTCCTTCTGTCTGCTGAAATGAGAAAGACAAAACTGGGTGCATGAATAGAAACCATGCAGATTCCATGCATCCATGTCTTCTTATGTAATAGTACTTCAGTTGCAATTGTGGTATCTATCACTTGAAAATTATTTTGATAAAGCCAGTAACAATTAACAATTGATCTGTTGTTCTTCCCCTCCCTTTCCATGAGTAAACACTAATGAGATCTCAGTCTCCCTCCCCCTCATATCAAATCTCAGCTTAGTAGATTTGCCTTTGGTTTTCTTAAATTGCTTCTTCCTTTTTGTCTGTTCTTCCTCACTTCAGCTGCTACCACATGAAAGCTCTAATGAAGAGGCAGATCTTTCATATCCTGAAGCTGGGAGGTAGTCCTGCCACTCTAATATCATGTGGCAGAATGTTTGTGCAATCATCAAAATCCCACAGCTGAAGTGGCAACTCTTCACTGGGCCAATACCAGAAATGCATCCTCAGGCAAAATGGCATCTGCTCTGTCAAGCTCCCCTCAGAGAAACATTATCCAAAAGATCTACAATTAAATAGCAAAATCCATATATGAACAGCTTACAAATGTCTTTGATTAACTTTTCTTGAGCATTTATAAGTCAGCTCAGGGATAGGAATCGGTCATTGCCACTGCAGGATTTATAAAAAGTGCAAGCGCTACTTTCTGCTCTCAGCTCCACAGCTGAAACAAGGGAATGTGTTCCAGCACTGACTGGTATAGCAAAACCGGATCAAGGGGTGGGCCAGGGGTCCTTGTGCATGGAAGTACAGCAAGGTGGCAGGGGAATATGGGAGACCTGTGTGCCAGAGGAGAGACCCAATGCTCCTATAGAGGTGACTGGCAGGGGAGAACAAAGAGAGAACCTCAGTTGCTTGTGTTAGGTAGGTTTAGACAAAGTAGTGGTCTGCAAAATGTCTTGATGAGAAAGTGGAATTTTTTGCACATTAGTCAGAAAAATTACCTCAAAAACTCAGAGCCACAGAACAAAGTAGACTTTATTGCTTTGTCCCTTTATGAGGACAGGCATTGACAGACCAAGGTATTCGAAGAGCACCTACTCACGCACTTGTCCAAACCTCCTGCTGCTTGCCTCAGCATCCTAACAGTCACTTTGACCACCCATGTGATGCACTTGCAATTGCCATTTCATTTCTTCAGATGCCAACCTGACTTCCCCCTCAACCCACCAAGTGAAAAGCAGTTCTACAACAAGGCAAGGACCATGTAATTTCTAGAGTCAGACTTTTCAAGGCACCTTCAAGAACACTTTCAGGCCTTAAAAATAGAGTTGCAGGTTGTTGATTTTTCATGTTCTGGGACTTTCTTCCCCCTCCCCCCGGTTCAATAGACAATTTGTGTACTAAAGAGAAATCTCAAAAGAGTTGCCCACACTGACTCCCCAACAACTGACTGGACTTGCTAGACCACTCTGAACATCATTTGATATACAACACTTTGTGAATGTTTAGATAGAAACATCTGAGATAAACTAAACTGGCAACATTAAGAGACCTTCTTCTGGCCAGAAATGTGTCTTACAGACTTGACCTTGAGCGTGCATACTGGTTGTAAAGCAATGACAAGAGCAAGCAAATAGTAAGCACTGAGGTCTTGACATGCTGAACACAGCAGTGGCGGCTTTCCATTTTATTATAGTAGGGCTGCACAAGCAGCATAAAACATTTTAATCTATTAAATATAAATTAAGCTGTGATAGAAAGAATGAAAATACCACCCTGTGAGTATCTCTGCTTCCCAGAGCTGTGCAAGCCTCAGGAGAAGCCACGGAGGATGAAGTATTATTTGGCTAAGACTCTTCCATTCCCCAAACATCAAACCTTCAAGGACAACCTCAGAAATTTCCACTTGATTTTATCTAAAATACTGCCTCCCCCTCTCTAAGTTTTCCCTCTTATACCCTCAACCCCATGACAAAGTGCATCTCCAAACATACAGAGAGTACACCCTAGGGGAAGAATCGATGCAGCTGACTTGCGATTAAATCACATCGTGCTATTTAGTGGTTTTATTTTTATGACTCCATCAGAGTCCTTTGCTCCTCAGGGCAAATCTGCTCAAGAAGGACAGAACACAGGAGTAGCCTATCCATCATCACTGTACATATCACCTGCAAGTGAGTGCTCCAAAATAACTCCCCAAAATCAACACTCCAGCTAAAAGGTATCTCTGCAATCCCTTTTTGGAGCCCTGTTAGTGCAATTTACAAATCCCATGTTTTCTACAGCTCTGCATGGAACTGGCAGGTGGACAAACACCAATGCACACAGGTGCATCCTCAACACACTAGTGGAGCTTCCACAGTATGAATGAAGAAAGACAGTCTGAACAGCGATGACAAAAATGGTTTAGTCTTTAAAATTCAAGTATAAGTTGCATAGAACTGGATCTGCCACTTCCACAGGGGAGAAAATCGGGAGGTTGTGTACACTCCCATCTATTTGTCTGCAGGCAGAGGGCAGAACTCCTTTCTTACCAAGGGTGCGATGTACCATGTACAGTGTCCTGCTCAAAACCACTCACAGCTGTTCCTGCATATGGCAGAGTGCTGCTGCCACACCGGAGTCATTTTGCAGCACGTGAGATGTGTACAGTAAGACAAAGGCTTCAGAGGAGAAACAATGGAAGGAACAGGGGATCTCAGTCCACTCTTATCCTTTTGACTAGACTAAGGGTTCCCAAATGCTTTTCAGACTTTCATATATCCTGATTTCTTAGCAGTAGTTTAACATTAAATATGTGCTCTCTCTGGATGCTGCAGCTCCCTCAGCTCTGTCGCCCACAGCCCTAAACTAAGATTTGAACTTTCAGACACCATAACATTAGCTCAATATATTTGCCTACTGCCACACATTCAGCTACAGAGTAAAAGAAACAGTCTCCTCAGATCTTCCCCCCCCCCCCACTGCCTTTTATAGTTATTCCTTGTCTTAATTCATTAGGAAGGAGATGAAAGGAAAGGCCTGCAGCCTGTTCTCAGGCAGCATATAATGGAGACTGGCAACAGTGCTACCCTGGCCAGGCCAGATGATAAAAGCCTGCATTTCACTGAGCCCCCACTCCCCACACTGAGTTTCAGCTCCTTCCTTCTGGCCTCATATCAGCACTTCACAGCAAAGAACAGGCCCTCTCCATTCCCTACACTCAGCAACTCAGTTTGAAAAGTAGACGATACGTGTTCCCCAGGCCTCAACGTGGGCAACACACAGACACGCTGCAGAGAAGATCCTGTGTTTGAAAACAGTAACAGATCCACCTTACCCTCCTCAGCAGGGTCTCCAAAACATATACTCATGCAGGGGACAGTGTCATTCACAGCTGCACATGCAAGCTTTGAGCTCTGCTCAAGGTCACCAAGAAATGCATCAGAGTTCAGGACACGCACAGTATGTGCTTCACTTTTAACTGTTTGCTGCCTGTGCCCCCATGCCAGCTACTCCTTTACACCTGCCAGCAGTAGGGAAACCATAAGCAAGAAGGGGCAGCTGCAAAGATAAGCATGGATACGTACATGTATTCACGCGAAAGGCAAGAAGGACCCCTGGCAATGCAAGGATGTTTTGAAAGGTGTGGGAGCAGCTCTACAACCATCTCCTCACCTCCCAACTAGTCTCTTCTGTCCTAAAGCAGCTGGTGAACAAGCAATTGCTGAGGATTTCTCCTTGGCAAGAGGAAGGCAGGGGCTCCATCACCACTTGAGCTCTGCATAGGTCTCCATCTGCATGGCCAGACAGAGGGCTACCTCCCCAATAAGCCAGACAAACACCAATATGACAGGCCAGCACAGAGACTATTAATACCCAGCACATTCTGTTTCCATCTCCTACTTGCTTCTAGAACTGGAACCGCTTCAGGTCCAAGTTATAGAAAAGCAAAAAACAACACCCACCCCACCCCCCGTCCTCTCTCCCAGGAAGCAGGCAGTCCAAAATGTTGTGAATCATAATGAGGAGGTTAAGAGCCATAAATCACTGCAAAGAAAATATTTACAAAATACAAACTGTAACTAATAACTATACTTAAAAGGAGATTTGGGTGGCGTACAAAATCTGGTAGACAGGCTGTGCTCACCCCACTTGCTAGACCAACCTTGGAACAAAAAAAAAAACAAAAAACCCAACCACCAAACAAAACCTCACCAACAAAAAACCACCCCAAAACCCCAAGAAATAAACAGACAGGCAGACCTTGTTTGGATCAAGAGCTTGAGGAGACAAGGACTGAAAGCTATGACTGGCAGAGGGCAATCTTCCCACCAAAGGAGAGCTCAGACAATGTGGGAAGATCTCTGCAAGTTCTAGTGAAGAACAGCATCAAAACAACCAGTCACCCACTAATGAATAGCTACACAGTGAGCAGGTTTGGTGCAAAAACAAGTGAAGAATTAGACTCTGGGCAAAAAAACCTTCTCCTGCCCCACCACACTCTACCAGAGTAAGACTGCAGTCCTACACATGCAAGGGCAAAGGGGACGGAAACTTATGTGCTCAAGCAACACTTGTTTAGCAGACAGAAGACTGCAGAGCTAATTAATAATCACCTTTCAACAGCAGTAAATATAATTTTAGAATTATATCCGCATACTTGATTTTGCAAAGATACCAGCAGTGTTATATTTTTAAAAGGGCTAAACTAAAAGGCAGAATTAGCAATGTGCCTGAGTACTTTGCACGCAAAAAAAGGGACAAAAAAAACCTGCAAAGTATGTACCAAATAACTTTCAATATAGTCAGATTAATTTAAGGAATATTTTTTTCTGATTGTTACCTGTTTTCTGATATACTGAAGCTTAACTCATTTTATTCACTGACTTCACTAAATAAAGACATACCCCACCTGAAGTCAGAACACAACCTGAACATACAAAAGCATGTAGGAAGGTTTGCTATTTATTCTGAAAAGAAGTAAGACTCTGATGTGTCAGTTCATGTTTTTGATGTAGTGATGTTTCAAATGACTTTGTTTTTCCGAGCAGTATCTTTTATAGGATTATTTGGTGATTTTTTTCTTTTCTTCTTCCTCCCCACCCTTTCAACAAAGTGGTGAAATGAAGCCCCCAAAAGGCCTGCTCTGCTAGTAAAAACATCCAAGCCTTTGTGAGCAGTTCCAGCACATTCCTCACAGAAGAGGAATGCCCTGCCAAGGTGAAGGAGGCAGCGTGACTAGTGTCAAGCTAGTGTTCACCCTGGACCACTCCATGGAGGGTGGCAGAACAGCAGCCACACAATGACAGACTAAGAAGCATCCAGCTCACTATCTGCTTTCAGACAGCAGCCAAATATGTGGCATCTGTGGAAGAACAAGAACAGGGCAAACATTCTGTGATATTTTTCTCCAGCACAGCCTCCATCAAACTGAGCCAGTTGAGCTCTCACCTTACAAAAGCAGCCTATGGACAAGAGTTGCAATGCTAAATTCTTCAATGAACAACAACAACAAAAAAACACAAAACAAACACACACAAGAAACTAAATCCTAATGGTTTATTTTTTTCCCAGGCATGGCCCTCACTTATTTCCTGCATTCATTCTAGTAAGTGAAAGTGTGAAAGTTCCCTATTTTATTTCCCATACCATTCAATATTCTATGTACTTGTTATATGCTTTCATCCTTGTTGGCTCTTGTCTTAAGTGAAGATTTCATTTTTTCTCATAAAGAACCTGCTACATCTCTTTGATCACCAGTATCACCCTTCTCTGTACTACCTCCATATCTGCTATAACCTTTGAAAGATATGCAGAAGTACTACAGCTGTATACTCTAACATAATGTATTTGCTGATTTATTTCCTATTTCTCCTTCCAAATCATTTTTAAGTCTGCCTCACTAGACACAATTCTGCAAGTGCTGACGATAATCTGCTGGTACTCAATAAAATAATCTGCCTCACACTCAAAGCAAATTCCTGATGTTAAATGTCAGAGTTTGCTACCTCAAGACAGCAATTTCCAAGCTGGGGTGGCTGAACACTAAGCATCTAGCTACTTACTTGAAGCTAGTTCTTCCTTGTGTCTACCTGCTCAGCAGTATCAAACGACAAGTGAGGATATTCATTAAACATATTCTTCACCTGAAATACCTCACATGAGCAATTTCTTTAATTACTAAAGTGGTGAAAAATAATTACAGAGGAAAATTCTGCAATCGCAGACTAGGCAAGAAATACCCAAGGGAAAGTCATCATTATAACACTATCCATGCATTACACGAGTCAGTTGAGGAGCCTTTGGTGCCGTTGGTTCCTTTGTTTCGAAACCCTTGCTAGATTTAAGAAATAAGAAAGTCAACAATCCTTTATGGTATATCAGATAAGTTAAATATGTCTCAGTATGGCACATCAAGAAGC
The DNA here is from genome assembly GCA_013399135.1 of Heliornis fulica. Taxonomy (NCBI): domain Eukaryota; kingdom Metazoa; phylum Chordata; class Aves; order Gruiformes; family Heliornithidae; genus Heliornis; species Heliornis fulica. The sequence continues at coordinate 236,172 of VXBZ01006688.1, forward strand.
CAAGAGACGTGATGCTCTGTAATTAAATAATGCTTTATATTGGTTCATGACAACGTAACACCAAGGCGACAGCACCTGCCATTTTCACGTAAAGTAATTTACATAAACTTACTCCTCTACTTCTGTACCTCTAGCTGCATTCCATAATTTATACAGACACACAAATTCTTCCCTCTGACATTAACAAGAGAAACGAGTTGAATAATCAGCTCACAGTATTAAGTGCATTGCATTTACTATCAAGCAAGCTTTTTTAGTTCAGTGGATGATTAATCTCCCCTCTGCGGGTAGAGTACCAGGAGATGCAGAGAGCTGACAATTGTTCTCGGCTTCTGGCCATGCACTCCATACGCTTACCTTGCAACAACAGCATTTTCTGGATCCCTCCAAGAGCTGCTCTAATTCATTAACCCAGCAAAAGAATTGGACAGCTTTCTGCCAGGTCACTGAATTAAAGTGGCTCACGTAAGGAATGCCAGAGCCAGTAAATAGGAGTGGGAGTTTGTGCTTGGAGCCAGATCTCTCCTTTCTGACAGCCGTGAATCTTTAGATCAGCTCAGCTTCCAGAGGTACTGCATCCTAATTAGCATCTCCACTGGCAGCTCTCTGTGATGGGTGTCTCTGTTAGGGATAAGTGCATTGATATAAACCAAGAGGGGGAAGGGGGAAGAAGCGATGCAGCACCATAAGAAGTGAAATGCAGAGCATCAGCGGTTTAGGAGACAGGCTGCAACAGGCAGACTGAGTAGGCCAAATATGGTCTGGTACCTTGGTCTATTTTTAATCCAGGTCTTTCAGCTGTGCTTTGGGACAGTATCAAGAGAAAGGACAGATGCTTGGAGATGAAGACCATGAGACTCACATACCAGACATGAAACAAAGCCCCACAGATGAGGCTTTATCCTAAAATTAAAAATTATTCCAAAATATTACACTGTTTGTGTTACACCACCTATTGTGCCAGTTTCTTTTCCATGCCTCTGCTCTGAGAGCTTTGAATGCTTTCCACTACACTCAGACCTCCAGAATCAAGCTCATCCTTAGCTGATGGCACCAACCATTCATTTCCCTTCACCCAGGGCTTTTACACAATATAGGAAGGCATGGACTTTGATTCTCAAAGTTTCTTTTACTTAAGTTCACTGCTGATGTTTGACCTTGGGCTTCCAGACCACTGTCTATTAACTCAGACATCACTGCTAATCTCAAGTCACTTGATCTGACTTGCCCACCAGAATCTGTCCCATTTCTATGAAAAGATGCTCTCACCACAGAATGTTATGAGTTGGAAGGAACTTTGAAAGATCATCTAGTCCAACCCCCCTGCCTGAGCAGGATCAGCTAGATTAAAGCACACAGGAATGTGTCCAGATTGGTCTTGAATGTCTCCAGAGAAGGAGACTCCACAACCTCTCTGGGCAGCCTGTCACCTTCACAGTGAAAGGGTTTTCCTTACATTCACATGGAGCATCCTATGTTCCAGCTTGGACCCACTGCCCCTTGTCCTATCACTGGCCATCAACACCAGTGTGTTAGGGGCCCTGTTACAGACTCTGTTACATTGCTGTTACCACCCAGTTGAAACCCTTCTTTCCATGGGAGTCTTTAAGCCACACTGTATTCTCAGATAACTTTTGCAGCTTTCCTACATCCACCAGCGTGGAAAGCAGTATAACACACCTATTGATATCTTGTGCTGTCCTGCCAACTAGACCAAGCACAGGCCTTGTTCTTGAAAGCAAGGAGAGACCTTATCTGTCTAGCTGAAGGAATTTCTGAATCATCCCATGGGAGCACAGGCTTCAAGTCAGCAGCTAAAAAATCCACCAGCTGTTCAGTCTGGGGTATCAGCTTCACACACATGACAGCAGCTGCGCCTGCCACTCGCAATAATGAGAGGGAAGGATCATACATCACCCGCGACGACTTTTTGCTCTATTAAAAGTAGCACTGTTGTTTCAGCAAGACAACAAAACGGTGAAAGGAAAAGATGCCTTAAAGCATAGCAGTCTAGCCCACATGGACTGAACACGTGTGCCAAATAATTAATAACCAGCATACATGATAGCAAAGATGCCTGATGTTAGCTGTAGATGTTCAAGGTGAAATAACCAACCCATTCTGCTGTATTTTAATGGCATGCTTTAGCTTGAGTAACAACCGAGTCTTCTCCCTTCCCTAGTTCCTACATCATTAATCAGCACACTGAGAATGAGAAGAGTTACGAGCAATTACATCCCAAGGCAGCTCACAGATTCAAAATAACTTCATAGAGAAGGAGTCCTAGAAAGATAGATAAAGGGACTCTGAAGATCCAGGAACCCGTGTATGTGAAAGGCTGGCATGTGAGAATCCTTGGCTGAGGCGCCTTCCTCCTCCCCCTGGATTTCTTCATGTGCCACCATCTGGGATCATCTGGGTTTGATCAGTCCCAGCCATAGCAGCAGCAGCAACGTGCCCATCTGCACCCTTACCCTTTCCTGGCTAGCTATGGCCTGCATGCTCAGCTTGGCACATCTTTAACCACGTCAAATGGTCAACCCAGATGTGTCCACCTGTTTCCAACAGCCAGTAGAAGTGTTACGTGCCTCTTTCTCAGCTAGCCCCAACCAGTCAGGCTCCCTCTGCAGCCTCCTGGCAACACCACTGCCTCTCAGCAGTCTCCCAGCAACGCTCCCTCCTGCACAGATGGGCTCCCAGTCCCTCCTCACAGGCTAGCCAGCCTCCCAGTGTGCTGTGGGCTCCTCAGAGTCGGCATTAGTTGATGAAACACAGAGCTCAGCCCTGCAGCGCCACAGAGATGGCTCCTAATATGGAAGAGGAGCAGGAGGGTTGGCAGAGCTTACATCCAAGGTCAAGACTCGCATCATTTCCATTAAAAAGAAACACTCTTAAGCTCTGGGCAAGGATGGGAACAGCAAAAAATACATAGGGAAAGCCACTGCCTTGTTTTATTCCGTTTCCAGCTTTCCCATCCAACTGGCAGTGCTCAATATAGCTGTTCGCTGGAGACTGGCAGCCCAGATCTTACTGTTGGAACGACATCAGGCAATCTGGTACTAAATGATGACTTGCATTTCTGCACACTGCAGAACCTTTATTTCCGGCCTCATCTCTTCACATCTACACTTGCCAAGTAAGGCACCTGAAGTTCCTTTTATGCACTATCATATAGTGCTTTACAGAGCTTGCACTCTTCTTCAAGATGCTGAAAGTTGTGCTGTACCAGGATGAACTCCAAGATTTTTTTGTCGAAGTTGTAAGCAGCGGTGTCAACTGCGCAGCCACTGTCCACTGCGGGAGGAGCAGTGGCACATGCTGGGAACCATATGCATTCAAGCTGGCACTATCGGTTCTTCAATTGTTGGCACTGAAATACCTCAGTACTTACAGGGGGGAAATAATCTCTACGAGCCAAACACCCAACTACAAGTAAAACTGAAAGCATTAACAGATTAAATCCGCCCCCAAGCACCGAAGGTTCTCACCATAAGGCTCTTTATTAGAAAGTTAAGTCTTAACAAGTGGCTTAAGGGGTGGATAAAGCTTTTCCTGGGATAATCTGCCAGCATGTTGCCCAGTACCAGTTCCAGGCCATAGGAAGAAGAAATCCAAAACCAAAAAACAAACAAAAAAGTGAAAATCTTTGTTTGGTAAATAGATGCTCAGTTGCTGAGAGGTCCTCTCCCACCTTTGACCCTTGAAGCTTTCTGCCACCTTCAGAAAGTCAAAGACAAGTATTTTTCTATTCTATCTTTCCAAAAACAAACCCACATTGGAATCACACCTACGATGCATGTGCTCACCCCAATCCTTTGTATCATCAACCTTACAGATTTTGATTCCATCACATTCATTTGAACCACTCACCAATTAACACAAAGTAATTAACACTTCTGTAAAGGGCTGTCTTCAGACAATGCCACCATGGTAACAACTCCACAATTCCAAGTACTACTGCTCTTTGCAGACACCTATTTATGAGGGTGAAGTGCACCTGGGGAAAGATGGGAACCTACTAATAGAAGGTCAGAAGCTATGGTTTGTTTGTAGAGCAAACTTTTTCAAGTCTTCTCCTGCTTTGCTGCATACTTAAGAAACAAGCCCATCTAATCAGTGTCTGTCTTTTTCCCAAAGCACTGAACTGCTCTCCTGTCTCTGCCCCCTTCTGTACTTACTGCAAGAGATCCGTTCTGCGTGTTGGCTGTGTTCGTGCTCTGCTCTCCATGTGGCTGCGTGCTTCCGTAGAGCGTCAGATTGTGCTCGCTGGTCTGGCCTGCATAGTCCTGAGTGTGTGGCACCCCATACTCTGTGGGAATCCCGTTCTGTGGGGGTGGCGGAAATGGGATTGTGGTGAATGGCTGCACCATTGCATCAGGAGTTGCTGCTGGCTCCTGGTTACCCTGAAGAAAGGGAAAACGAGAAAACAGCTTTATACTAAAGAAGATGGAGCAAAACATTAGCTTGAGAAATTCTATATACACACACATTCATGTGAACACCCCACCTACTGCCACTATACTACTGCACAGTCTTCTACTATATTCTCTATCAAAAAGAACATGTCTTGCTTCTCTGAACCATGACACTGTTTTCTCCCTATTTTGGGGGCAATATTCACACTAGCGGAGAGCATATGGTAAACAGATTACAGGCTGGCAAATTGCATACCCCTGCAACATCATACAAGGCTTTATGCACATTAAGGCATTATTTTGGAAGGGGGAAGAGGCCCTGAAATATTGGAACAGAGAATGAAACACAGACAGAAGGAGAGGGTTCTAAAATATGCCTAGGAGTACCATACCTGGGTCCATCTCCTCCAGACTGACCCTCATGACTCTGCCCACTATCAAGCACATATCGGGTGGTTCAGAGCACACTGTTGCATTACAGTGAGAGAAAAGAAATGCCCATTTCAAAACAGATCTGTGCTGCACTACCCTCCTTTGCTCTGGCAGCACTGAGTACAGAGCACAGGTGCTCAGTTACCAGGCGCTGGAATATCCCGTTTGCTTTGTGCTGACTGTGCAGAACACAGTGAAGTGCTGCAGGATCAGAATTGAAGACACAAGCCTTGGAGCACACACACTCTCTCCCAGTCCTGGGCATCACTACCATCACACAAAGCATTCATGACCCACTCCTCCCTCAGCCTAGGGTATCCCACAGAGACCTCTATGTTAGGACAGTGGCCTTTTAGCAGCTTTTAGCACTGCCCTAGATGTACATGGCACCAACCAGATGACTCAAAACCAGACAGCTGAACATGCAAAAGACATCCCCAAAACCCAGTAAAAAACCCTACCCCACCATGCCTGAAAACCACCCAAGGCAAACACAAAAGCATGCAGTCCTGCAGCCACTACAGGGATCTCACCGAGGGGGGAGCAGGGAGCTGCTTTCAGCCACCTGGGGTGAAGGAAAACAGCCTTGACATTGAAACCCAGCCCTGGGAAGCCCAGGCTTCTGTTCCGCTCCTACTGCTTCCACTACCACAGCACAGAAAAGAAAAATACATCCATAGAAAAGATTGATGATAGGAGGGCTGTTTGATTTATGTGTGTGTCAACAGACTAATCCTGATTTTAAATTTTGGCTGCTGTTCAAGCCCTGGGTCCTCCCCCACAAAGGGGTGGGGGGTTGGCACCTGGAGGTGCTCGAGCCTATTCTGACACCAGCATGCTAAAATCAATGGAGTAAAAGAGAGGCAGACCTTATCCTGCGGACAGGAAAGGCAGAGAGGGAATTACCAGGCAGCCTTTCAGCAGAGAGCGTGCAGGGGCTGACGGACCTCCAGCGAAGCCAGACAAACCTCTCAGCCCCTTTATCAGCCTACCTGCAGCTTTCCCTTCCGGGCGAAGGAAACGAGGATAAATGCAGCGCACCTCCAGCCAGCATCAGGTCACTCAGACACTGGCTGAATCCCAAATTTGCTCTGACATAAGTCTATCTGGTCTGCCTCCCCTGGGGGCCACGTGGCCACGCGTGCCAGCAGCCGGGGAGAAGGAGAGGGAAGGGCATTCAATACCACTTTGTGGAGCTGAGCTGCAGCCTTGGCCCACACCGAACGACGGATGGTTTCATTACCTCAAGTCCAGCTGCTGCAAAGCCTTTCTGCCTGCAGATACACAAAACTCTGCAGCCTTATCTGAGCGAGAGACATTCAGACAAGCGTGCCAGCTGCGGCCAGCGCTCGGCTCCTTGCACACACTCCTCCGAGCCACTGCAGCCCCATGTCCTGTGCCCGCAGCTCTGTGCAGGTTTTTCATACTAGGGACTCGTCTTCTGAAAGGCAGACAGGGTTCTACCCCCAACCCACAAGAAGGGCAGCATCACCAGCTCCTCCCACTCCCCCCCACTCCTTGGCTCCTAATCAGGGAGCTTCTGACTTAACCTAAACCATCATCAAGATGTGCAGGGCGAGTTTCGTGAACGGGAGGGAGGAGGCTGAGCGACGGCTATCCCACTGCACACCAGATATCAGCAACCCCATTGCTCACCTACTAGGAGTATTTATGCCCTGTCACAGCAGCTCCACTCCGTCTGGATAATGCCTCCTTTTCAAGCTCTCCTGCATACAATATTTCATTATAATCAATTGTCTATGTGCTTCTGTACAGCCCACGCTGCTTGCCCATTTCTTCTGTTTAAAATAGGAGCTAAATAGGAAATGGATTTCTTTCTCCTTTATTTTTAGAATTTAAAAAATCAGTAGGGTAACCCCAGGAAAGATAAAGTAGCAGAATGTATTTCCAATTTTCTTAGAACAACCTAGATTTACAAGCCGGTAATACCCCGGATAGGAAGAGGGGAATGCTAATTAGCCACAAACAAAACCCATTCTGCCATACTCTGCCGTGCAGGGCTGCTCCCCAAAGGACACAGTCCTGCATCTTGTTTAATCTTACTCAACTATTTAAAATGCCAGTTCATAAATCTTATATAATCTTATTTTCAGTGTTTTTACCCCTCAGTTAATACTGAGTTATTACTGTTTTAACCTTCTGGTTAATATATATTTCAACCTTTTAAATATTTTCTCTCCTTTGTCAATTACCTACAAATGCTCAAAGGATGAAAAGTCTATCTCTGTTCTGTTGCTTATGGTGCTTTGATAAAATATACTTATTTTTAAATTAATCACACCTCGCAAGCTAAAATATCCTGGTAACTTTATTACTTCCCTCTGACCTTCCTAAGGTTTTCAAGTAAGGATTTCTGGTGCAAAATGAAGTGTTTTTAATACCACTGTCACTTCCCCCACCCCAATCGCACTAACATGCAGAAGTCCTATCCTTTATTACAAATATATCCTTAATTTAATGTGTCAGGTTATCTGTACATCTATCACCATTATGCTTGTCCAGGTTTCATCATCCCATGGACTATCTGTATCTCAAATTATTTTTTCTCCTGATAGGATTATGTACACGTTTCCCATCTTTTTCTTTTTTTTTTTTTGTAATTTTAATTTCCTTTGATGCTTTAGAATTACTTTTCTTCTGCCTCCTGTAGTGTCTACAGAAAAGGACTCCCGATGAGATCTCTGCAGGTTTCACAGCATACTGATATCCTCCAAACCCAGAGGAGATGCTACCTCTTCTGTTAATTCCACAGAATTTCAACATTTACACAACACTTCATATTTTCAAGAACTAACACAGAAAAAAGAAAATCCCATTTATCTTCAAACATAAAACCTGAACTCCTTCCGCTACTTCTAACCCACAAGGGGCAATATGGCAGAGGCACTGCTTTTCCCACCACTCAGGAGGTACAAAGAACATGTAGAAACCCCTAAACTTCCCAGTGAAGATACATACATAGAAGAAGAGACTCAGCTGGAAGTATTTTGTCTATCCACTTTTGACAGCACACCTCATTGCATTACCAGTCTTGCCTGGTTTAGCTCATGAAATTCTCTTAAACACTGACCCAAATGCTACACCAGGCCAAGATGGATATGTCCAAGAGTAGACACCATCCCCAAGCACACAGAGGGATACTGTCCCAGCACTAGGAAAGCCCAGGTGCAGCTCCCCATCCCCACCCCCAAATATCACCATCTTCAACTTCTGTGATGGCACGAAATAAATCTTAACCATTATTCAGGAGCAGACAGACACTTCCCTTGACCACAATGCAGGGTGGTGGGCACGCTCCTGGAAGGAAGCTTGAAGGACATTTGGCTGCAGGAATACTTTCTGCACTTCCAGGTTAACAGATTCCCTCCATGAGTTAATGCTGCTATGCAGCAGCTCATGCTGCCATCCTAGGCTCACCAAACTGGGAAAGGCTGGCTGCTCAGTGCAACTGAAACAGTGTAATTAACACAAATTCCTTAAAAAAACAAAACAAAAGAAAAAAAGAAAAAGAAAAACAAACTAAAAAAACCAAACCCACCCAACACCCCACAAATAAAAAACCAAACAAAAAAAAAACCACAAAAAACAAGCTCAGTGCAACATACGGTAACCTACAATTCAACGAAAACCAGAAATTCCTATTTCATAGAAATCTCTCATCTATGTCAGGCAGGGATTTAAAGCAGCTTCTCTCCTATTAAATGTTAAGATGTGACTCATCAGCACCCAAACCCTCAGCGCACAGGAGGGATAAGGATATCTGTCCGGGATCCCCTTTCAGGTTCCTATTCTCAGCCCTACAAAGGTCCAGCTATGTACCTGCAAGCATCAACTTCCTTCAGTCAGGGTTTGACCTATGCAGGTCAGTACAAACTCATCCTACCTTTTGTTTAAAAATCAAATTAGCTAAACAAGTGAAAACTCCCCAATGGTGACACATTTGTATGAGCTTACTCTGGTTTAATTAAATTAACAAACTTTGTAGCTCCAAGCTAAGCGGAGGAACATTAAGTAACTGCACATACACAGAGCAGTACCTGCAGAAAGGTGGAAGCTGGGGACCACATCTCAACAAGGAGCAACGTGGTTCAGCAAATGCGACGCAGGATGAATTCTTTCAGCAGACAGCAGGTGGTGATCCAAGATCACGGCACTGGAGCGCCAAGAGCAACACCAGAAATGCACACAAAGGCCTCTTACTTCCATAAAGCTGTCAAAGATCAGTGTATTTTGAGAAGGGCTGGTTTTGTTTTGCTCATTAAAGAAACTGGTATAATTATAGGGGTATGAAAGCAGCCTTATAGCAATGCAGCTCCAGGTCTTTCCTGCACTGGTATGCCATAACAGGCACAGATATTAAAGCATAACCAAGCAAATAAAAATGATAATCCCAGTAAAGGTGAACTGGTACAATTTCTGTATAGATATTTCCATGCAAATTTCCAGAAAGTAAATCGTCTGTGCTGTCCATAACCTGACTGCGAGTCATAAGCAACAGAAAAAGGTGCAGTGAACAGCTACAGCATGCAAATACCAAACAGTTATCTTAAATATGCCTTTCAACTCTGGTAAGCCCCAAATCAGTGGGATAGATGTGAGTATATGCCTATTAGCTGCACAAGGTGTCTAATAGGTATGGCTTTGCAGAACTCATTCTGTGAAACCTTGAAGCAACTGACTTGCAGCTAAGGGAAGGCAATTAACCTGTTTGTGAAGACCAGTGTGGTCCAGGCTACGAGTGTTTGCTCTCTGTGCTAACCTAAACCCTTCAGTAAACATCAAAAATGTTTGTAGCTCACATCTGAAGATCCTGGCACGGTTACTCAACCTGGAGCCACTGCCTGCCCTCAGCTCTCCGCGTGAAAGGGATCCTTGTCAGGGAGTGGTATGCAGGGACTTTGCCATCCCTCCTCAGACCCAGGTCACAGTCTCCTGTCCAAGACAAGACACAAGTGTGACCCACGGCTCCCACGCAGGAGGCCAAGCACTGCTCATAGCACACAATCCTGCTGCCACAGGAGTAAGAGAACAATGAAGAACATGTGCTGCAACACAAATTAAGGTTGCTGTAGCAGGCTTGCCATGCCCCTTCTGATACAAACTCCTCTCCCAGGAGTCCTGGTGGGACTCTGCTCTGGAGGGATCCCAACAGATCTTGGTTGGGGGTGTGTGTGAGTGGAATGCAACACAAAACTGACTCGATTTTTATAGTCAGGTTAGTTTTGTTCCCAGTTAAACAGCTTGGAAAAGAGTTGAACCAGAACAGAAGCCAGAAAGGAGAGGGAAGAGCCACGGACCCCTGGATATGATCTGGCTGTAAGGGAGCTCCAGTCTCCAACTCGTGTTAACCCTCTCCCCAGGCAATCCCAGAATCTGCCTGCTGATGATAACAAACGTACCAGCAAGCAGTTTCTTCACAAATGGGAACAGAAACAAAGCAGCATGAGGGACACTGCAAGGCCTGCCAGGGACTCAAGCATTATCCCTTCCAGTAAACATGACACCAGGGGTAAATCCCAACCTGCACTGGTAGCTCTCACAGCACATGGAACCTAAGCCCTAATTTCAAAATTGTGCTTTTGCTCTTCAGGGTCATGAAGGTACTCAAACACAAGGCAAAATATTGTACGGGATGACGATGCAATGGCTGTCCAGCTCCCCAGCCATGTCAAAACAATGACTTGGCCCTGCAAATCCTGCAGGTGCCCACCAACACCACACAAGCTCAAAATGCAGTAATAACACCTTCCACATCATAGCCATTTCATTTCTAATTAGGTTCTGAATGGGAAGAGTGGGTAAAAAGCATATTTAAAAAAAAAAAAAGCTTACAGGCAAAAAGGATATAACTATCTTCTTGCATTCCTCATACATTTCTTTTCCCAAATTCAGAGGGGTGCGTGACCCTAACCTGAAACCAGCATTCCACACTACAAAGGCATTTCTGTTACTCCAGAGAAGGAGACTGGCTTGCCTGTATAGTGACCCAAACTGATAAAATCAACACTCCTTTCCTTAAGGAGGGATGCCCATAAAAGCACCTTGAAGAGGATCACAATAATAAGGGGGTTTGTATTTCATCTGCTGCTTGATCTTCACTCGATCTATGACATATTGGGGTAACAGAAAAGGATGCTGGATTTTGATTCCAATACCCTGGGCACAAAAATAATCCTACCTGAATCCTACAAAAAGCAGCATTCTACCTATAGTTTCTCAAATTTGGTGGAATTTTATTCTACTTTTGTTGAAACAATGGAAATTTTATGTGTAAGCATTCTTTCTTTGGCTTTAGATCAGATGCAATCATTTTAGAAAATGTTTTACATTGGGTTAACTTAAGCCTGAATAATCTAATCTTCCACTGGGAGGGAAGGGAAGAAAAAAAGGAGGAGGGAAGAAAAAAAAAAGATGCCTGCACTCACGCTCACACCTAGCTAACTATTTAAGGCATAGTTTTCAACTTCCTGATGCAAGCTTGCACTAGACTATCTAATCTCACCCTTTCTTCTCCTAGATATGTAAAGCAAGGGAAGAACAAGTTATCTTCTAATATACACTCTATCATTCCAGGCCACCAAAAACTGTTCTGTAAAATAAAACAGCTGGCCGCCTCTTCTTTTTTTTTAAAACGCATTTAAGGACTTCACAGAGAAGAGGTTCAAGCCCTTCTTTTGTAGGAAAGGATGAAAGAAAATTACAGTCTTATCTTAGTCTTATACACAGGAAGCACTCACTCATCCCCATGCTGTCTTTATTTCCAGTAGTGGTCAACTTTTGCTCTATCCCAATGTACAAATGCAGGCTCCTGGTTCCGAACACTTAATTAAGAAGCCCGTGGGCAACCTGCAAAAAGACTTCCTGTTGGATACAGCCAACGTATTAGAGTTATGCAACGTTAATAAGGCCCAAAGCCCTACCAGCCCTCCTTACCAGCCTGAAACATACTGCCCAGATTTTTTTAAAAAGCACTGATTTTCTGCTCCTGAAATCTACATTATTGTCTACATTATTCTTAAAAAAAAAAAAAGTTAACTGTTACTGGCACAAAGGCATCTCAACAAATGCTTTCAATCAATTCACGCTCTCTGGGGTTGATTAGAAAGAGAATCGTGCTTCAAGAGATGATATTGAGGTCTCAACATCTGTTTCCATTCCATATTAGGAATGAAACTACCTCCAAGAATTATTGGGGAGAAGGGGGTGGGGGCATGGAACAAAGGAAAAAGTCACCAGGATGGATACATTCTCAGCAGCAATGCCAGTGATTAAGAAAAAGGCTCAGGGTCAACTTTTTCTGTTCCAGATCAGTCCTTCAGCACTTACCCTGGCTGTGTTCTTCCCGCCTCTGCAATATTCCAAATTAATATTTTTCCACTTCACATTCATAACCAAACATTCTTGGGGAAAAAAAAAATATTACTTTAAGACATCTAGCTTGCAACAAACCAGTACGAAAATAAAGTCTCAAAATATTATGGACCTAGTCATACATTAATCCAGCAGGCATTGAGAGCAGCAGAAACATCTCCCACACAAGTGAGATTGCCATCGGGTGACGAGGGTTAAGTTTCTTCTTTTGGGCCAGAATTCAAATGAGTCATAGCTCAGAAACCATGTGCTGCAGATGTGTAACATATGGTTAATCCAAGTTAACTGCGATTCGCTTTTCAGCGTATCAGCAAACCGATTACACTCACAGTTTGCATGACTCTGGATCCTCATACAGGGAAAGAGCAAAAAACAGAGCCTGGTGGTGGTGAAGGAGGGTGTTAACTGCTCTTTCAGGAATGGTCCACGGTTGTTGCATCAGGGCACTGTGGCACACATGTATATGACTAAGACAGCACAGAGCACCTGCCTGTGTTGGTTTTCTGCCTTTCTCCTAACTGCTAACCAGTGGGCCCTGGTGCCACTCAGGAAAAACAAGTGCTGCAGAACATGGAAATGTAACAAGGAAGAAAATCTCACTCTTGATCCGGCTGCCAGGGTAGCACCACAGCTACTGTCATCTCAGCTAATTCTGCAGTCAGATTGCTCAGTTCAGGTGGCCTGGTTTCAGGAAGATGGTAGCTCTCCAGGTGACATAATTTCTCTAAAAAACAGTATCTGCTGCTCCAACCTCAATCAGATACCTGAGCTGGGCAGATAAGCAATTTTTCATCCAAGACTACTGCTCTGCGAATGGACTATCGCCCTGTATCTGCAAGCATATCACCAAATCTCAGTGAGTGTGGAGAGTTATTCCTGCAAGCTCAAGAATTCAAACAGCTTTCCTGAATGTTTAAATCCTCATGAAGCTCATTCAGCCCCTTAGAAAGATTTGTATCTACTTTGGTCACAGGAATTTTTCAAAGCCCTTACTATGTGACACAGCTATCTGTAATAAACTCTTCCAGATCTCTCTGTATATCCAGCGCTTTTCTAGGAAGGACTCTGAAGCTCATTTTTGGCATCAGGCTTCCCTGTCCCCCTCTCCCCTGTCATGAAGGGAATGAGCTGAAAGCAGTACTGAGCTGTCTGGAGGTGCTGCTCAGAGCTGACTTGGCTCCCAGAAGATGCATAAACCTCAAAGCCCTGTCTGGCAGCTTCACTCACTCAGTACTTACACAGGCCCCTTCAAGTCCCCCCAATTTCCAGCAGGAAAGTCCTCCTGCCTGCCCACGCCAATTCCAGCGCCTCACAGGGAAAAGCAGCCCTGCCTCCTCTGCCAGCGCAGGAGGAGGAGGAAAGGAGAAAGCGCCGGGAATGGGAGAGAGAGCACATCTGGAATCAATTGCAGAGCGCTGAACGCCTCAGAAAGAACTGCAGAGCTGGCAGAAACCATAGCGAGGAGCCGCGCGTTCAGACGTGACTATGGAGCAAAGGTGGGGGACAAGACGTATACAGCATACTTAAACACAAAACCAGAGCTCCTCTTGAGGCTCCTTTTTTTTAATGCAAGCAGCTAAACACCTCAGCATAGTCACATTTACTCTGCCACCAGCCGATCGTGAGTACAGCCAGAATGCAGTACGGAAGAGGGGGCGAGATGTGCACAGCCCGGCTGAGGCAAACGGGCTCATCTGTGACTGGAGCGCCAGGGCTCAGTAACAGAGCAGCAACGTTACATCAAGCTGCTCGTGGCTGCGGGGCAGAGGAGATCTGTGACTGTCTTGGCACACATTCGAGGACAGAAATTTGACGGTTTAAAAACACAGATTTCTCCCCACAGTTCCTCTCTATTCAATGCATTCTCCTGTCTCCTGCTACTCATTTGTTCAAAGAGGAGTTTTCCATTTTCAAGGAAGTCTCCACTATGTATCCTGGAAAGTGGTGGTTCTGGAGAGAAGAGAGAAGAAACTCATCCCGTACAGCAGTCCGGCTCAAAGACTGACTATTATATTATATTACCAACAAGTAGGGGGCAGGAAGCATTGCTACTCTGACATGCTTGCAGATACAAATTTTAGAAAGGGAATTAAAAAGTCAAAGGGAAACACAGAAGAGCTACCAAAATGACTGTAAGAGTGGAAAAAGCACATGGCTGTAAGCTGGAAATTTTGAAACACCCAATCTATTTTGCCTGTAATTTGGAAAAAAAAAATTAAGTGGCAACTGATTATTTTGTGAAAGTATATTAATGGTGAAGGGGAAAAAAACAAAAGTAGGCACTAATAATATTTAATCTAATGAAGAAAGGCATTGAGAAAACCCATAGCCAGAAGCTGAGTCTGATAAATTCAGCTCTGGTAACAGACACCATTTTATTTTGTTTACTGATTTCTAAATGACAGTCATTAAGTCAGCTGGTGCGAAGGACTCTGTCCTTCCCATCTCTTCATGCTGAAAACATCGTCATTCAAAACAGAGGTACCTGAGTGAGACATAAAGCCTACAACATACACACAGCCAGAAGGGACAATCTAAAGCCAGATCTGCAGCACAATATTCTGGAAAGCTAAGAAGAGCTGGTGGAAGTCAACGCACATATATTAAATCAGTCTAAACTAAGCAGCAGTCACATAATTAAATGGCTTCACCTTATGGAGAAGAACAAGCTATTGGAAAGTATAGGGACAGTTTCCTGTACCAAGTAATATGATAAACTACCAACTGGCCTCAGAAGAAAGTGGCTCTGCTTCCCTCCCCGGCTGTTGTGAGATCAAGTCATGCCACAGCTATCGCCAGAAAATTAATCCAGACAATAGTCATCTGTTTGGTCATAAACTGAACTGTCTCACTTTATATGTGCCTAAGCACGTTGCCCAAAGCGTTGAGGAGGCTGAACATATGGCCAGGGCAGAGAGATGAGGGGGACTATTCTTCTCACAGCAGCCCACGGTTACGCTACATTAAGCACAACTTGAAAATGCACCTGAAAGCCACTTCATCCTAGAACAGGAGGTTACATGGGCATTTAGCATATGTTACTGCCACTACCTGCTTCACTTACGCTTAACTTTTCGAGCATCCAGACTGTAAGCCAGTTTAAAGGTGGTTTATACACACTGAATTTGTCAGGTATCTCAGGAAAGATTTCCCCCTTTGTTATTAAATCTTTTTAAAGCCTCCTTCCCCCAGGCCTTGCAGCTAACATATGTTTACCAAATTCCTGCAGTAACCACAAACCAGCAGACTTCTCCCCCAGAGAGGCCACCTGCATGGCTCAAAGGTGAAGCTTGAGGTCAGCAGCACATCTGACCACCTCTTAGATGGCTCCTCCTGGGCTGGGTGTCTAATGCAGCTCCTGCAGCCCCTCCCTGTGCTCAGCAGTATGTTTGGAAGCACGTGGCTTTCCCTTGTCACCACCACATCAACACCTTGGTCACACAAAACATGCCTGGGCTTAAGAAGAACAATACACCAAATATTCACATTGAACTACTGGATATTACTGGTAGTCCCACTTTTAAAACTATGCTATTTTACTGAAGCTAAATCAATAAACTTTCAAAGATTAATTGATATAAGAGCATCTCATTCTGGCTACACGCCCATCACCATCTCCATTAATACATTACTGTATGAGTTCCTCTGAAATTTACCCCTTCATAATTCCCAGCAGACCTCCACCTTCCACAGCCAAGTTCATTAAAGGTCTTTTTTCCTCACTCTGTCTGCTCACACCTACAGAAAGACAAGAGAACAGGCTACACAAAACTTAAGCCCTTCCAGCCAGTCAGTCTCCCCTTCTGTACATCTCCTTTCACGCACACAGTGTCAGGCTAAACAAAGCCACTCACTCCAGGATATAGGCCTAGGAAAAAAAAAAAAAAGCATTAGCATCTGGCAACCAAGAGCAGCACCCTGGCATAGGAGCCTGAGAGCAAACACGAGTCTCTGGCACGAAGAGGAAACACCGAGACATACGCCTCACTGCTCCTGTCAATCTTGCAGTGGGGGAATGCCCAATTATTATTTTTTTTAATATATTTTTATCATATTACTGAAAGGAAATGCCAGGGACTGCTGCAGCCCCTGTCCCTTGAGGCTCTGCTGCTGCCATCAGGCTGTGCTTCCTTTGCAGCGATGAATATTTAAACAGGGCAATAAATATTTCAGAGCACATTCATCCTGATGAGAAGTCTACTAGAATAAGAGAGATGAGACAACCATGCAAGGGCCAGAGCCGCTCCCTGTTCTGCCCCTCTGACTTATGCCCTCCCTCGGCCCTCAAGAGGCACCTGAGAGCCCCAAACATTCACGAGCACAGCTCTGATTTCTTTCCAAACAAGCGAAAACACAGCAAAAAAGTAAAAATGTGCTCTGCTCTCCAGAGATGTGCTGTACACGGACACAGTGAGCTTTGCATTCACCTCTTCTGGGGCCTCTGGCTTTGGGGAGTAGCACTCACACCCAGAGAGAAAGCAATTTGCTTGAAGACACCCCACAGAGTCTTAGACCTTTTAATATCGCACCTTGACAGCAGAAAACCAAGACCCCCAAACCCGAAAGCTCAACAAGGAAAGTGTGAAAGCCCATCTCTTTTCCCCATAACTCCGTTCCTTAGTGTCAAGCGGTGCCTTTATCTAGGTGTTTCTCAGTCGCCAGCAGCTTTGCTGGCCTCTGTGGGATGCTAACAGATGTACACAACTTGGCCATCGCTGGCACAAATAAGATCAGCCAGGAAACAGGCTTAGGACATAATAGAAAACACATTCATTTACTCAGCTGTCATTTGTATGCCACTGAAGTACTGGGGGCTATTTTGACTTTCATGGTGCTAAAAGCTAGAGTTTTTAAACTAGGACCTTAGCTATGCTCTCATCTACAAAGCAACCTTTTTTTTTTTTTTAAATACAATTCCAGGCAGTAACTAAAATTCCCCTGGAAATTTGGAAGGAAATCTGAATCACATACAAGACACTTGTTCAGGATCAAATGTACAGGGTCATAAAATGCATGGCCATCCTCAAAAACATATTTTCATATCAGCTTTCACTGTGCACCTCACTAGATTCAAATGCCACAGGGCGTTTGCTGGTCACACAGCACATGGAGAACCCTTCAGACAACATTTAAGTGTGATGGGAAGCCAAAGACACCATCACAGCCAGCAGCCAAAGAGTAATCCTAGATGTCAAGCACAAGCTAGCCTGCCCTGGCTACCTGCGCTGCACCAGGGCATCTCCCTTCCAGGTAGAGGCTGTGGTTAATAGTATATAAAAAGAGAAGCATCTCTGCCTTCCTAGTGCCCATGCTTTAAAAGATGCTGGTAACTAAATCACGACCTCAATGTGTCAGAGATGCCTCTCAGACCACGCACAAAGACACTCCTCATAGATGGATCCTATCCCAGCTTAAGGTACAAGCCGGGCACCCAATGGATCAGTCCTGTCACGGCTAGGGCAGGCCGGACATGTGCAAGGGTATGCAACAACTCAGCAAGGTCTGCAGATGCACAATCTTGGATTAAACTGCTAAATTCCCTTGAAGTCTCACTTCAGCTGCTTTCAGACCTTTGAAGGGAAACAGACGGGTCTTCGCTATGTGCGGAAAGGGCCCTGCAGCCCATCAAGAGTGAGCTTCCTAGCGCAAGCCAAAGCTCCTGCTACTTCATCCACAGCCCTCCTGCTCAAGGGACAAGACCAAGACATCAACTCAATATTGTATCACCTATTTGGGATGGCTTGTTTCCTATTAATGAAATTCTCCCTCACTCCCCTATGACACAAAGTGGCTCCAAAGTGAAGTACTGAGCTGTCAAAAAGGCAAAACCCTCTCTCTGAATAGCATTTCAAGGAAGAGGAGCTGCCTACTAAATAGGTGAATCAATCACCTGTCACCTCCCCTCTGTCTCTTCTGACCTAAGGCTTCTAGAAGAGCACCAGCATCCCTCCTTCAAGACTGGCCACTAAAAACATGATGTTTATATTAAATATGTAAAATTGCAATGACAGCAGTGTAGTTCAGAATGACAACAATCCTGCTGCATTGCCAGCAGTGAGACCTGGGATCTTACCTGGGATCTCTTCTAACCACCACCTCAACCGTCCTTCATGTATCACTAAAACTTAAAGGATCCAGTCAGGAACCTAGCCCAAAAAGCATGTTGTACTTTCCTTCCCTGTTAACAGACCTTATACACAGAGGAGGCAAAACGTACTGGAAGATGAGCAATTACTTCACCACATAATTTAGAGCAGGAGCCACCATTTTGCAGCAGACATCAAAATAATGAGTGTTCCTCTGCTGATGGTGCAGCTCTGTGCTATTCCCATGATGGGCCACGTATCCAGGAACACATTAACATGGAAAAAAATGGTAACTGATCCGAGGCAAAAATGAAAAGATAATGTTTGCTACAATCCAAAAAGAGTTACAAAGGGAAACAAGGTTTAATCCTGTGGCTCCTGAGGACCTCTCATGAGTCAGAAAATAAATGCAAACAGATGAAAAAGCTAATGTGGATCATATCAGCCCCACTGGCACACAAAGGGCAGAGCAGGCACCCTGGGGAGAGGGAGGGAAGGATTTGCTGTAGATCAGGTTACTATCACTGACTGCTGACCTAAAACACCGCAAGATTTCAGATGACTCTGCCAGCTCTTCTAATATTCAAAGGTGCAACCACCTCCTTACAGAGATGAGATGAGATGTGTGAAATGCATAACACTAACTGAGGACAGGGAGGAAGGAGATCCTGTAGAACAAGTACGTAAGTGTCCAAGATGACAATCATCACTGCTTTAGAAGGAGCACAATTAACTGAAACCAAGAAGAAAGCAGAGGTGAAACGTTCCTTTAAAAATGGAAAAGTTTTGATCTGAAGCAACAAGGACATAAGGAACCAGAATAACCTGAATTTGAATCAGCATCAGTCTGAAGCCACTGACTATCAGACAGACAATTCTTCTGTCCTACAGACATGCTCCTTCAAAACAGTCCCTCAGTGACCAAGAGACATTCGACTTGGGAAGCTAGGTACCCAACCTGCTGCATGGGCTCCATGCAATCATCCCCCAGATGGGGCAGTGAGCAGACAGACATGCTTCATCACTGTCAAACCTGAAAAATGTTCTTCAGCACAAGATCTCAGCAGTTGGTTTTCGCTTCTGGTTTGAAGGAACCTGAGCTGCCCTGCTCTGCTGGAAGCAAAGGGTGGACAACACTGTGTGCCTGCAAGAGTAGCCAGGCACTGAAGACAAGAAGAAATCAGTGCTCTGTAACCTCATTTTCTGTCCTGGGTGATCCTTTTCAATTTCATGTGGTAGCGCTTATTGCAAACTAAGCACTGCTGGTGTCCTATTAAATTTTTAGGAAGAGTTTATGTTCAAAAGTGGCCCATGACACCATGAGTAGCTGCCCATATCAGCAAATGTATTTATTGCTACCTGAAGCGCTTTTGTTTTCTCGGGCCTTCAAAATGCACTACGAGATTTACATGAAGAGTGATAGATGTTGAAAAACTCCTTGAAATCCAGAAATTAACCACCAGCACTTATTTTAAAAGGGCAGCACTTCAAAAATCTTTTAGGATTAAAACGATGATGACTTCAGCCATTGCTTCAGTCATTGCAACTGCCTTTGTGTTCTGCTTCTGCCAAGTACTGCCAACATCATACTGGAGAAAGTAATAGATTCATCTCCACACCCTTCAACAGCAGGATGGATACACCTGACCTCACACAGGTGCAGAGGCACAACAGGGACAGCACAACACTCCAGCCAGAAAGGTGGGACAGGTACAGCCAATGGCAATTCTCAACCCACTTCACAGCTAGGTCGGCTGCAGGAGGCCTGGACCCCTGCTAGCACTCTTCTGCTGGACTGCCAGAAGAGCAGCTTGGAGTGTCAGCACCGCTCTGTATTTACATCTTGCAAATCAAACGTGGTTCTCTCCTGCCATCAACTTCTCCCCTAGATTTAGGCCAGAGTAAGTGTATGGTGACACACAGAGCCCCACAGCTAACCTAGAGGCTTATTACACTTTTGAAAGCCACTAGTCCCCTGTAAGTTCTCCAGGAGGAAATTTATCTTCCTTTACGCTCCTCCAAAACAGTAAGAAATTCCTATTACTCAGCTCCAGCTGTTGTTCTTCCTTGTTTTATACATAACATACCTCAAGAGTTTCCTAACCATCCACTAAAAAAAAAAAAAAAAAAAAAAAAACCACTTTGGCTTTCTGGATACTTCTGCTTTAAGCAGAGGTCTGGCTAGGAGTTCTTGCCACGTGGCTGAGCTCAGTCAGGACCCTGATCACCCATCAGGCAAAGAGGCTTGGAGCAGGCAGGCTGGAGGCAGGGCAAGCACAGATCTGAACGGAGAAGCTCATGTCTGCAGCCTCTGGTGCAGCTTTCTCCTGACTTCTGTGCCACACTTGCAATAAGTCCCGCAGCCCACTGCCAAAACCAGTTAAGAGTATCCCTAACAACAATAAAGTAACTCCTGAAAAATCACATTTGGGCTGAAAGGGACAGTAACTTCACTGCTTCTTTTACCTCCTCACAGCAGGGCTTGTTTCAGAAGGACCTTCATTTTGTTTATGGACAAAGCTGCCATCAGGCTTGTTCAAAGCCGCAGTTTGAGACTTGATGGAAAACATGGTTCGGGGATTTTTAATCTGATTTAACCCAATTTATTTAGATTCACCTCACTGAGTAAGACATGGCATTTAGAAGTCTTGCTGTCTGATGGGAGCACTGAAGTCTCCACAGTAGCTTTTCCTTCTTTCTGAAGTCCACTTTACCAGACAAACTCATTCCCTTCACACCTCTCACAACATTCTGACCAAAAGAAGCTTTGAAGATCTAGAGTCCCTTGGAAAATTTCTCTTAGGATGAAGGCTTGCAACTAACTGGCTTTGGATGACCTACATTTTTTTCTGCCACCAAGAGGGTCAGTCCCTCCTTTGACTACACCTCTTCAGTCGCACTTAGCCTGTGTCAACCACATCCCTGTGAAGGACACCTGGGACAGGGAACTGTCCCAGGAGTTCTCACCACACCCTCCAGTCACCACCTTCCTCATTCCCGTTTCTCACCACACTACACTCCTTCACCACAGACTGGCTCCATCACACGGTCTAAAATGACCCCAAAACAAACCACCCAACACCCCCATTCCCCCCAAACCAAACTTATATAAGAGGGACTCCCAGAAGTCCTTTTCCTCCCCTTTCCACTGTTTCGAGACAGAAGACAGCTCTATCCTGGAACAGGGTGGAGGCAACCCAGAGAAGGGTTTTGCAAAGCAAATGTAGCAACATTAAACAGCTTCATCACTCACACAAAGAAAAGGGAAAAGTAAAAGCAAACTAATTCACATTAAATATTTGAACACTAAGCAAAGCTAACATACCACAATACCTTATAGTCCAACCAACAGTCAACAAATTGACTAATTCACTGATTTCACATTACCGTGTGCTTTCTCCTCTCCCTCCTGATACAGGCTTGGAGGAGTCTTTGTAAGGTAACACAGATCTACAACTCTGCCTGTTGAACCTCTGAAATCCTTTCCCCTGCTGCCCTATTTACCTCAATTTCAACCTCATTTTACAAAGCAGGAAGGGACACAAGCTGGAAAATAAATGCCTTGCTTACTCCTGCTCCCTAATATTCTTAAGTACTTTGCATAATTGTTTTTTATAACCTCCTTTCATAAGCTGCAACAGTAAAAATAAGAAAAGCTACAAAGAACGACAAATCAAGGTAAGGGTTTCACTCTTCATGGAGTGTATGAAATGAAGGAGGAATAGTGCTATCCAAGAAATCCAAACTCCTCTACAAGACATTTTAAAATCAGTCATTTTAAGTAATTTAAAGCAGGTTTTGCTATTAGGACTGGAAGGAAAGCACAGGCTTCAGATAAGGAGCCTCAGTGGGACCCAATAGGTGAGTGATGGTCTCTGCACAGGTCAAACTGTGATCATCTAAGTCTTGGTTAATCAAAAGCAATAACTGGAAGTCAAATACGCCCTCCAAGTCAGTCAGTTTGGTGAGACCAGGACTTATAAAGGACACAGAAATCCTAAACTCTGCAGGACCACAAGTGCCAAAGACTATGAATTTTAAGCAGGATAACTGGGAGGACAGTTCAGAGGGTTTTAACTGTACTCAAGACTTCCAGCCTGAGGGCAGTCTTCAGAAGAAGCTAGAAGATTACCCTCACAATTACTCAGACATTTTTGGTGTCTCCATGCACCCTCAGATTACAGGCTACTTGGAGTGCAATGTTAAGTAAGCATTTAGAGACTACTCAGGGTGAAAAATTCCATTACAGGCAGGGCTGGTAGAGCCAGGCCAGCTGATATGTCCCATCACAACACCCTATTTCCATTGGTTATAATTCTGAGAAACCATTAAAACGTACTATTTTTTATTCATGCTATCTGCATTTGTTTTTTGGAGGTTTTTTTTGTTACTTCAACTGTATCAATCCAACACAAGAAAGAAGTAGGGGGAATATTTTGTCTTGTTTATGACTGGGGGTGGGAGGGGGGAAGAAACCATATCACCCCCCACACTTTGAAAAGCCTACGAGGACTTCATATTTAACAACAAAATTAGCATTTTAGGGATCTATATTTGGAAACCATACTAAAGAGCCTCCAAAATCTGACTAGCATAACAAACCTATGGAAAACTATACAGTGCTTTCCTATATTTTATCAAATAAGCCTGCTACTGAGGTAAAAAATGCTGGTACAAAAAGCCTAGAAACAAAACACACACACACAAAAAAAATCCAGTATGCAGAACCCAGTAATGAGCACTTGCAACCCAGAAACCCATCTGTGTCCCGGGCTGCATCAAAAGGAGTATGACCAGTTAGTTGACAGAGGTGACTGTGGCCCTCTGCTCTGGTGAAATCCCACCTGGAAAACAGCATCCAGCTCTGGGGCCCCAAAATGAGAAGGCTACAGAGCTGCTGGAGCAACTCCAGAGGAGGCCACAAAGATGATCAGAGGGCTAGAGAACCTCTGCTATGCGGACAGGCTGAGAGAGCTAGGCTCCAGGGAGACCTTATTGCAACCTTCCAGTACCTAAAAGGGGACTACAGAAAAGCTGGAGAGGGACAGTCTACAAGGCCATGGAGCGACAGAACTTGGCAATACTCAGAAAGGACCAGGATTTTCGAAGTTGGCAGTGGCATCACAGATGGTTTTAAGTCAGGTTACTTGCCATCAGGAATGGTTTAGGCAGTTTACTCTAACAGGAAACTGTGATGTTCTTGAGGGTGTCTGGTAGTGCCATTTGCACACCATTTTCTGTGATTTCATGCTCTCATTAAGGGCTTTTCCACAGCTTCACAGGACTTACAGGCCATGTCAGATCCAGGTCTGGAGACCAACAAGAGCAGTGAGATGACCCACCTCCCGTGCTATGCACCATCCCCTTTGCATTCCAGTAACATGGAACAGCAGTTACCAACCTCAAACCCAAGGGAAAAAAAAAAAGAAAAAAAGAACCACTCCCCCACCAAAAAAAACAGAACAAAACAAAACAACCAAAGAAACGGATTTGGAAGTGTAGCAGAAGGGAAGCAAATTGGGACAAGAAGCCTGAGAGCAAACAGGACAGACTTAGTGATACGGGGAAAGGGATGGATCAGACAAGTTTCACTGCAATAGAAGCAGAAAAGGCAAACTAAATGAGGAATGCAAGGAGTGGGTGGAGAAGTTAAAAAAGCATATGACAAGGAGACTGTAGTGAAGACAGGGAGGAGAAGGAGAAGCAGAAAAAGAGTAAGTAGGCCTAAAAAATCATCTGAGAAAGAACTGAAACAATCGAGGTAAAAGAAGTAGCATGCCAAAACAGGATGACAACGTAACTGGAGAGGAATGTAGACAGGGCCAGCATGGACTTGGACTTGCATGGGACAATCACAAGAACAGGAAGATCTATCCATCCTCAATGGATGTCAAAAGTAAGACAGGAGAGGTCATGAAGGGATGAAAGAGAAAGGAGAATGTGCCTGCTAGTGTACACTCCCAAAACCTAAACCAGAGCCTAATATTGCAAAAAGGCACCATTCCTCTACTGTCAGCAAATATACAAAACCAACTGGCAAACACAGATCAAGCTGGCCTGCACAGAAAATGACAGCTAATTACACATTCAGTGTAAGTGGCGGAGGTCTGTGGGATGCATCTGGGATGGCCAATCCTGTTACTGATACTTGCAGAGGTCATTGTGGTCCCACATATACTGGAGCTGATGGGGACGGATGGAGGGTTGTCTGGTTTTTCTTTCTTTTCTTGTGGAGAAAAAAAAATAGCATGCAATCATGTGATTAAAGACTATCATAAATAGACACAGAAATAAAGAGAACAAATGAAGGCTTCTTTCCCAACTTAAAATATGGAAATGCCCCGGAATTGAAGTGCCTTCCCATTACCATCCTGATAACTCTCAATTCAGTTTGTGAATAATATTGCTCAATGGAGAGTTTTGCAAAGAGGGAAAAAAAAAAAAATCAGATTTTTAAAGAAAGCACAGCGTTGAACAGGCCCAGCATTTGTTTGGCTTTCTTTTCTACAGGCGAAGCACACTATTTTTTCAAAAAGCTTTCAGTTGAGCTTTCAGCTCTAGCTTCTGCAAACCCTACAAAACCAGCCTATACATCACTAGCCCTCACTGGTCACAGCACAACCTCCACAAGTCCAGCAAAAAATCACTGTGCACAGCTCAGAATTGTAACTAATTCTGCAGGAGCAAACTAAAATACTTCTGATAGGAAAGTTAACATTTTGTTACTGATTTTAGGGAGCATGGCAGATAGGAAGAATTTTAAATAATATTTGAGAGCAGACTGAGGCAAATTCACCACCTCCTCCCTGGTATTTAGACCTCCAACGGCTGCTTGTTAGTGAATTTGGTGACTGCAGCTGGAAGACAACTAAGAGAACTGACTGCAAAGGGGCAGCTAACTGCACACATCGGCTGAAAACTTATCTAAAATAGGAACATCCAGTATATTACCTGAAGCAGCTAGGAAGACCAGAATCCAGGTCTAAAAAACACCAGCACCCTCTCCCCAAGACACCCCTCTGCCCCACTACACCCCACTTTTGCACTGAAGTTAGCATACTGTAGTAGAAGGCGGGTCAATACTAATTAAGTGTGATGGATCCATTAGGAATTAATAATCTGCGGGGGAAAGATCTTGCTGGTTTTAAGGGCTTCCCTCTTTCTCAACCTTCAACTTTCAGGTTTTTTTGGTAGCTCGCTACAACCTTTTCACTAATCCAGGTATTTTAAGAACTTTTAATTTGAGAAGTAGCAATAAGACAGTATGTTAAATTTACACAGCCTTGTCATCCACATCACAGTGTGTACTGTGGCAAACTTAGGCATCCTCATTTCTCAATTCCCAGGTACCTGGGGATAGTTATCCTGTCACCTGCAGAAGAAATACATTAGGGAGCAGTGAGGTTATTTCTAGGACAGGCTCTTAAGGAAATGGCATTGCTGTATCAAGTTCCCTTTCACACTGCTATCCTGCCTAGGCAATGTCGAATGCAGCTTCTGCCATCCCAAGGCTGCTCTGCAAGCTCCTACAGCAGTTCACTTCTATTCCAACACATCAAGCACTCAGCAAAGGTGGTGGACTTGAAAAAACCCCCAAAACACAACAACCCTAGAACAACAACAACAACAAAAAAAAAAAGACCAAACCACTCACTGGGTTCTGACAGGCACCATTGATTTTTTAAGTCCTTAAGAATTAGCCCTTCTTAACCAGTAGTTCAATCTCTTAAGTATCACAACAGTTACAAACACAGCCCTTTGTCCCATCTCAAGTGACCACGTCCTTAAATCAGGGAGTGAGCTGCAGACCTATCTTTGAATTCCCGGTGGGGATTCTCCCGGGAAAACGACTGGCCAGGATTCCTCTCACACAAACCTCTGCTGCTGGTACCGTCTCTGCAGCACTAAAACAAAGTCCTACAGCAGAAAGAAAGCAAAAACTAAGGACCAGGCCGAGGCAGAGACTCAGGTACCTCTTAAACAAGTACTGCTTATAAGCAGCAAAGGGAGGAGAAAAGCACAAGGCTGTGGACAGAGAAGGGAGCAATCCCCTTCAGACAGCTCATGTAAGTTTGCGAGAGTATCACCAAACCGAGGAGCAAACAGCAAGGATGCTCGGCACAGAAAGGTAGATGCAATCCTCAAAGCGAGGAAAGAGGACTGAGGAATAGTGGGAGCTCCTCAGAGAAAGGAGGAGGGGGAGGGTGAACGAGCCTTCCACTACGCATAGAAAAGGCTTTTTTTTTTTTTTTTCCCCCAAAATTATTTCTTGTAGGGGGACAGGGGAATCCTGCAACATCCAGCTTGCCTGAAGGGGAACAGATCCTGAAGCAGACGGGAGGGGGGAGGCGATTCTGGGACTCGGTCTCCCTTGCAGACAGCTCAAACAAAGGAGGACAGTCTCCTATAATGGGATGCATTGTACATTTTTAGCTAGCACAAGGTGGCTGTCGTGACAAGGCTCCCCATCTCCTGTCTTCCACCCCTTCCCCAATGTGCATCCCCTGTAAGATCCCACCAGGGAACACAGACAAAGATCTGCTTTATCACACCATTACTGTAATGGGAGGTAGGGAAAGATAGGGAAAGGGAATGATGCAGAGGAACGAAAAGGAGACAGAGAGCCCTTTAATGAGTCAGCCGCTGCTCTGATTTAAATAAGATCTCCATTTAAGGAGCTCTGCATTTGTTGGGGTTTTG
>VXBZ01006688.1:271091-300302 GCA_013399135.1 Heliornis fulica
AAAAATACAAACAAAACCACACATCTCCAACAACAGAGACCTTGGAATTAAAGGGTCAAACAGCACTGCTCACATGCAAGAGCCTCAAAGCCCTCCACAGAGCCTCTGGGCTGCCAAAGCCTGGTATGCACTAAGCCAAGGAGCCCAGCTTGGAAGCAGCGTCCTTCTACAAAATCAGCACGTGAGCTCCAGTTTTGCCCAAAGAACATACAGAGCAAACACCAGGACTCCATGAAGTCACCACTGTCCTTTTGCTTACCTGGACGACTGGGTATTGGTAATCCATACAATACACACCATACATAGCCAAAGATCCTCCAGCTAAAGGCCAAATGGAAACAGGATTGGAAGCTTCAAACCGGAGTCTCCGTCTTTCAGCCTTGTGGGAAGGACTCTGGCAGCCCTGCGCAGTGCTTGGCTCAGGCCTCTGGGGCCACTCAGGTTGACACTAGCTCAGCTGAAAATAAAAAGGAGCTGCCTGGCTCGGCTCGGCTCAGCCCCTCTCTTCTGGGATCCAGCAAGGCAGCACTCAACCATAGGCGGCAGAGGCTCCTAAAATTAGAAATCCCCTACTGAAAACAGCCCTGCAAGCCTCAACAGAGGAGCGTCCTGCAACTCCCAGGCAGCAAACAGAGCGACTGCCAGGAAGAGGGGGACACAGGATCCTCGCAGCCACCGCTGCTGGGGATGGGAGGAAGCAAACAGCATTCAGGATCTGAAAAGAACATATGTTCTGGGCTCTAGGTGCGTCAGAGGGAACACTCCCAATCCAGGACAGGGAAAAACATATGGGACTGTTCCTCCCCCACCCCCATACCCTTCTTGGTGTCCTCGGCAGGGACAGGTGCAGGGATTAGCATAGTAAAACCCTTTGGTGTTGGGGAGGGAGGGAGAGGGGAGAAGCCACATTGATATCTCGCACTGAAGGGATCTCTTTCACGACGGAGTACGCGCCTGTATCGTTTAACGCCTCTCCCTCCCTCCGCACTTGAGGCAGGCAGGGACAGCTGCCGGAACCAGGGCTGGCAGGGGGAGCTGGGCCCCAAGACAACCCCCACCATCCAAGCCTCGTTCCGGCAGGTTGCCCCCCTCAGCTGTTCCAGTCAAACCGGGGGTGGGGGGGATTAACTCTGCCACAGGGGAAGGCGAGCAGTGGGGAGAAGGGGGCAAGGCTGGGCAAGGCCAGTTGTTGTGCCCGTTTTAGGAAGCCCATCCTCCCTATTCCCAGGGAGGAATCCACTCCCTGACTGACGGGGACAGGTGGGGGGCTGCCCGGACAGAGGCCCACAGGCTCAGTCCGCCAGCCCCTCGTGCCAGGCATGTTACCGGACACCTGAGAGCCCACTGCCGGTTCTTAGAAGACACGCTGTAGTCAGGGGACATTGGGGGCCTGACCTCCCACAGCAAACTGCATCAGGCTTCACCCATCGCTATACCAAACCGCACCAGGTCACCGCTGGCCCAAACCCAGGCTCCCAAAGAGCCAATAGCCCAAACCCACAAACAATTCCCACCAACCTACAAAACAGAGCAGTGAAACATCCCCTCCATCCAAAGTTTCACAAATGAAAGTGTTACTGTAACCAAACCGAAGAAGGGCTATCCAAATTTACCCCTGCCTCCAATTTCAATGCACACGGTGGAGGGGGTTTGCATTTCTAGTCTTGAACTTTTCCGCAGTGTTGCTGTGCGCCACTAAATGGCAACCTCAGCCTAGCTCTGGGGCAGCTGCATTTCCACCATTACCAGTAATTTCCTCCCCCTCAGAAAGAGTTAAACATAAGATTTATTTTCTTTTTCTTCCCCAAGAGGTTAAATGAGTGGATCATTATCTGGCATGGTTTGCATGTGCAGCACTTTGTAATTCAGGTAAGGGGTTTTGTGGCTCTCTTTTTTTTGCAGCCTGGCAGGACAGCTCTTGGCTTGTCCTCTGCTCCCACTGCCCTTTCTTTCCGAGACACCTCGGTAAAGGACAACTAGGAGCTGGGTGAGTGGTTACAGCAGCTGTCACCCACTCTCATCATCTTTCCTGGGGCCACAGGGCCACTTCTTCCTTACAAAAGGAACACAGCCAATTTGGAGAGTATAAAGCATGACATTTTCTACTCCTAAAATAAAATTATAAAACTTTCTATAGACATTGTTTCTGTAGGAAGATTTTCACAGAGATGGGAAATAGATGCATTCCCATAAATGGGAAAGCAACTATGCTTCTAGAGCTCTCCACTGGAGAAAAGAGTTCCACCTTGTTTGGCCTTAAACCAGTTTATTTGGTTCCTGACCAAGCTTTCTGGATTGGACATCATGTCTCCTCCCCACCTTCAGAAGGCTGTTTGGCCACCTCTCAGCACTCCTCTTGCAAGCCCATCTCTGTGGCACAGATTGTATCTGGCTTCCTTTAAATAGTCAAATTTTTTTTTCCACTCCTTCTACTCCTTTCTGTAACTGCACATTCAATAGGTGCCTGCCCTTCATTCTTTTGCATAGCTTGTTACTATGCACTCAGGCAATTTAGTATCTCCAATAACATCTTTTTATGAAAAGGCATTAATTTATAAAAACCCAAAGTCTCTTCCACAGCCTGTTTTTGCTACTCCATATTACTGCCCCAGGTTTTAAAACAAAAACTTTAACTAAGTTAAAGACCTTAGATTTATTTCACAATCCAATTCTTGTCATTTCCAACCCAGGCCTCAGAGGAATACAATGTTTCCAAATCCCAGTGAAGATATCTTACTATCTATAAATAACCATCAAATGGGCAAAATGAGGAAGAACAGGGCACATCACCTAAGCTCTGTTGTTTTAACTACAGATGCAGAGAGAACTGCCCTGCTTTAAAGTTTTGAAGCAGCTTTAAGTACTATGTCTCAACCAGCATTAAGATACTTGGGTGACACTTTGTTACCAAAGCATCATGCTTCCTGTGTCACACAGAAGATTAAATGACAAAAAGTAGCTTTAAACTTGAACGAGCCAAGAAGGATACAGCAGGACTAAACAGACTTTAGTGCCTGGGAAGAAGCTACTGTATATTCTTCAGGGCTGGCCATAATGGCTGCTTTACTACTGCGTGTTGACTTGCAACCAGTGTTTGTCAAATGTAAGATGGCGCCAAACTCCAGAATTTTACTTTGGGATAAAGGCCCAAGTGCACTCCCATGTATCTCACTACGCACGTGCCTTTCCAGTAACACAAGTTCAGTAACTGCTGTAAAATCAGAGCCTTGTCCGGCAGATAAATATAAGTATGAATAATTTTAAATTACAGAAATATGAATATTGGAAAAGACCTCCCAACATACAGAATTAAATAAGTTGCTATCATACAATGTCATCTGATCTTATTACAAAATATATCAGGTTGCATCACAGAACTGGGTTTTACAGCTACACCACCCAGCCCTAGAACAGCACTCCCCAGCAGCTGGGAACTGTGTTTGTCTCCAGCTTAGCATTATTCCTGAGCAACCGATGTTTGTTCTCTGTTCATGTGCCAGCACTGTCCTTTGGCTTAGCCGTATTTTCTCCTTCCCCTACAATTCACCTCCCTGATGTATCCACTCTCTACCCATCCAAACAAGCAGCTGTTCCAGCCCTTTCTCACATGACAGGCTTTCTGTTCCCCAATCTCTCAAAGCCCTTTCTTGCACCTGATCTAGCCTGCGTTCTCCAGTTGTTGCGTTTTTTTAAAGACATTACCCAAAACAACATGGTTAGCTCCTAATCTATTTCACAATTCCACCACTAAACTGCATCTTCACCAGCCTCGTTAGTACTTTCCTCAGTAGTACCACATCAGATGCTGATAGGATTAATCTAAAGTAAGACACATCATCTCATTAAAAAATGCATATCAAATTAAGAAAACTGGCTAACTTAAAGATGATATGGCACAATCCTATCTGATAGACTCATGTTGCCTTTTATCTCATTTTTCATTTTGTCCAAGCCTTTAATTATTTTTTGTCTCAGATTTTGCATAGTGCTGAGGTTAGACCAACAGGTCTGTATTTACATCTCCCACTGTCAATAGAGCTATTATGCTTCCTGTTCTCCAAATATCTGATGGCACTCCTGATTTGATAGACTAATACTCGCGTTGGATCTACAACTTCATGAACTGGTTTCTTTGACTTTCACGAATGAGTATCACTGTTCCTGGGGCAATCCCACTCCCCAGCCAAGGCTGTGTGCACCATGGTCTTCGAAATATCAAACATGGTGCTTCTGCAGTAGGTTCATGCCCATTACCCATCCCACCTTTGCTTCTATGACTTACTCTGCCTCCAACCACAGCAGAAGATTTGTTCGTTTTTGTGATGACAAGAATACCATCATTAACTATGCTATCCTCAACAGTAAGTGGCCCCACATCTTCCCTTCTTCTCTTCAACTATTTTGAGAAGTTGTCACCTGTTTTCTTAGTAACATTTGCAAGGTGGGATGTTCTTACTTTATCCCTCCAGTTCTTGACTTTAAAGGCAGAGCGTTGTCTGCTAAGTCCTTTTTCCATCTCTTGTAAATTCTCTTTTTGCACCTAATAGCCTTTATAAGGTAATTATACTTCCGGGTAGACTGATGCTTCTTCTTACAAGATCTTTCCCTCTTTACTTACATAAAGAATTTGTCTCCAAAGTACCACTGACAAATAATAATTAAAAAAAAAAAAACCAAACCCTAAACACATCCCTACATTCAAACCTGAATTTTCAATCACTGACTTCATTAAATATTTTGCTTCATGTATCAAAGTTTGTATCATGATCAACTCATCCATAGGTGAGGGCATGGAGGCTTCTAAACAGCTTGTTTTTCCTGTAATAGTCACAGTAATTCACTTGCATTCTCAACAGCAGGTGATGATGCTACAGTGATGAAATCTTTTGACCCCATTATTATTATTAGCAGCATTTGTTCTCCAAGCTATACCTGAGAAATTAACATTTCTCATACTAATATTTATATCTCTAATGGCACTGGGAATATTATCACTTTGGAGCCATAAGTTTGTATCCAAATCCAATTCTAGGAGGGATTACAGCAGACTCACAGTACCCCCTCTGGGACCTCGTTTACCATTCATCCCCACAGCAATTTTGACCCGAAACATATCCTGCGTTATCAGTGTTACTACTCTCTTCTTTACAGTCTACTGCATACAATACAGCCTATCACCTTTTACATCTACCCTATCTGAACCACACATAATATTGAATACATGTTAAAGCCATGATTACTATTCTTGCAGATTGGTATTACCCCTATAATATCCAGTTTCACGTTCTGCACCAGTAGCTCTGGTTCCTCTACTTGTTATTTCTAATGCCAGGAGACTGAAAAAAAACCCCAACCTGATATGTTTGTGTATTTGCCGACCACACAGCTCACAGCACCCTCCACTAACAATATCATACATCAAGTCATAGCTGAATTTTATTATTCTTTTTGTAACACTGAATTATATTATTTTCCATCTCTTACCTACCCGTTACTTAACCTGGAGATACTGCTTTACATGGTACTGTATCAGAATTTACCTGATTTTCCTCTTTCTGCATACTAAGCAAGGCATGGAGATTACACAAGTGTTTCCCAACATTCTCAAAACCCACTATTTTGTTTCACATGCACTGTTCTCTTTGATATCTGCAGGTTGAGGAGCATTTTTGGAAAATGCAAGACCACAGCCCTGGGCTTTGCTTTGCCTGATTTCTTCAGACTGCTTATAGCAAGCACACTAAGTCACAATTACAAGTACAGCTATAAGAATATAAGCTAGCCATATTCTCCCTATGCTTCAAGTACATCCATAGTAGTTCTAGACATTTTCCATATTTTATTTTTTTAAATTGCTAAAAACTGTAGTACTGTGGGGACACAACAATACAGCATGGAGTCAGAGATTTCCGTGCTGCATAGTCATTACACCACATTGATCTTTACTAAGGAAATTACAGCAACAGTTCCATTTTATAAACTGAATTTATAAATTCTTTAGTATAATTCTCTGTTCTCCAGACAAATTAAACCAAGTCTTATCTAGTTACTCCCACTAAAGAGCTCTTACCTCCGCTGATTCTAACTCTTCATCGCTAGAAGCCTGGCTGATGCTCTTCCTCTCACCCACCAAAAATGGTATCTTTAACAATTAGCCAATCACTACATCTGCTAAACTGGGTCATCAGGGATCTGATGAGCAGCTTACAATATGTCTCTGCTTTTTAAAGACTGATGTAAATGTAGGAAACATGCCAGCAAGCAAGGATGCATTTTCTAGCTGGGTATGTACTGATTTCCATAGCAGCTAAATAGATCAAGCGGCTCAGCCAGCTCGTACTGGTGTTAGACAAGCAGCACACGGTACCAAGATTACATCTTCAGAGCTGCAAGAGATTCTCATTTTGCACCAAAGCAAGTCCCATGTCCAGAACATGAAGGTGGCTTTTGCTCACAACGGGTGAGAATCTATAGGGAAAAGTCATCGTTCCTCTATAGGGCTAACATCTTCTGGGCAGTATAGCTTAGCTGGTTTGAATAGGTACCATGTTTTTCAGAAAGCTACACGATTTTTCTCTTCCCAGTTTAACATAACAGACAACTAGAAAAATTGCATATGGTCTAGTTGTTATTTTGACCCCCAAATCTTTAGTTTCAAACAGAGAGGACATAGATGTAGGCAGAGCATGCACAGGATAGCTCAATATTCCTAAGTGGCAAGCAAAAGAAAAGATGATGACAAATAGGTGACCGTATAAATTGCTTTTCCTCACATTCCAGAAACCTGGCAAATTTACATCGGTGTGCTGATCTTAAGAGCAGGATCTGGTGGCACATCAGCATGTAAGAGGACCACCAATAGCTCAGCACCAAGCCAGAGTGCTCTCTGTAAGCAACACATGTTAAGCATGCAAATGCCGAAGATCAGGAACAAGATGCATTAAGCAGCAATGGAACCAGCAGTTCTGGGGGACGTGGAGTAACAGCAGAAGCAAATGAGAGGGTGTCACATTAATGTAATAAGGACATTACAGGAAAAAATTTGAATGCATTGGTAAAACCATAGGAACCTGCTTGCCTGAACCCAGCTGCATTAGTTAGCACTACTGATTCCTTGTTTTCATTAGGATTAATATTCCTAAAACACCTTAGCACAAATGAAATCACAAATAATGCACTTTGAATCCAAGGAAACTAAAATCCCTCTGGCAAAAGGTATTAGAAGTCCACAGCTAGAGAAAGCAGCAAATACCAGGTTACACATAGCCCCATCACACGCACTGCTTCTGCCAAGTAAAATACTTCAGACAATGAAACCTCAGTCATTACACATTCCAGTTTTCATGGATAAAATTAATGATTTCAAGAAAATTTAAGAGAGAAAAATACCAAAGACAACATTTAATAAAATGGAAGCTGAAATAGCTCATCCTCCTCATGTCCTTGCCCCTGAAACAGCTCGACATCTCCCTTTTCAATCTTCTCCATTGGTAATGCAATTTACTTACAAGTGATGGAGTTTGTTTCCATCTGCCTCTATGCTCTAAACACTCCTCAACCAAGCTCTGTAGTACTGAAACTGATCTAAAGCAGCTTTACTGCTAGGCACCATGCACACTCTAAACTACAGACATAAGATACCTGCATCCTGTTACTGCCTTCAGCTCTTCGCTGCATCATCTAACGTGCAGCTATTAAATATTAATGGTTTGTCTAGACTGGAAAACTAGCACAGCTTTAAAACACAAATACACAGCATAAAAGGATAGGTCAGAATTAAAACAATTATTTCTTAAGCGCCACTTCTTTTCAAAGCCTCAACAAACTCTGCTTTAGGGAAGGACACGGAAAACAGAGGCAGATGTCAGTCTCCTAAAGCAGCACATTGCAAGACCTTTGTTTGCTGAACAACTGGGTTTGTTTTGTTGAGCTTTCTATCAGCCATCCAAGTACAACAGTAGTAGCATTAGCAAACTCCAGAAACTTACAGACCAAAACAGGACTTGTGAAATCATAAGCATGGTTCCTTCCCAACCAGAAAAGAAGCTCTCGGAATACCTGATCTACGCAGTCATGGCTGTCAAGAGAGACCAAGACTCTTCATGAAATTGCAGGAGAGTAAAGACTTGATGCTGAAGTTAGATTTGTGTAGGCAGAGTCTTCCTCAAGTTGGAAGTACAGATTCTGCCCACACAACTTCAGCTACCGGACAAGGACCCAGAGTCAATTCAGGCAAGGCTCAGATTGCCCAAAGTCTATTTCTGGAATTATTACAAAAGAAAAACGCAAAGCAGCAACAAACACTCATCTGAAGTTCGAAAACATCCTCTGTCAAAAGGCTGTGCTCCCAGAACTGATGTTTTGCGCACAATACCAGCTAACAAGCTGGCTCCCAGGAAAGCAGCTTTAACAGAACAATAACTCACAAAAATATATTAGTGATTAAGTTGCAAAATAAAGCTGGCAGCAGTCTGGATATACTAGCAGCATACAGGAGACACGACTTCAACTTTAATTTCTACTCCAACCCATCGCTTTACACATATTACAAACCAAGTTTTAATTACGCTATCCTGAGAAAACTCCAGCACACCTGAGTATAACAGGCGACAAGTCCAAAAGGAGCTTCTAAAACCAGACAGGCTCCATCGCCTGCCTTAGTTATTACCAGACACACAGTACAAAGGGGGAAAGAAAGTATACACAGATTTTCCAGGAAAAAAATATCTGTGTGTTGGGCCTGGGCCTCCTTTCAAGGAGAACTCTAAGTGCTTGGCACTACTTCAGGAAGAAAATAAGTGTACTTTTGGGCTAAGCCATTTGGCAAAGAAGGTGATTGCAGCACAGCTTTCTTTTGGGACCACTTGTATATGCACTGATCTTGGTAATGCTGCACGTCCATCAAAATGCTTTTTGCCTGTTACATGAAAAACAAAAAGGTGTCCAGATACAGAATTTCAACATCAAAGAAGAGAAGTTTTCTCTTGGTAGCTTAGACATTGCATGGTAGCAGCACTGTCTTTCTCTGTTCCTTTGGGGGAAGTGGAGAAAGGGGACACAGACAAAAAGAACAGAGTGGAGACATTTTTCCTTCACTGCAGAGGCTGCTACATCTATCGGCTAGCTCCAGAAACTCAGAGAGAAGCTTTGCCCATTTGTCTCTCATACTCCCACTTGGGTTTTTCACTTAAAAAGCAGCAGCAGTTCAATTAGCTGATCCTTAAGGGGACAACTTTTATACCTTGATGGTTAATGGGGAGATGGAAGTGAGAAAGACTTGACTCTTCTATAAAATACAGCAGCTTAAGCCTGACCGTTTCTCCAGATCTACGCTAAGCCTTCAAAAATTAAGGTTAATTCCTTAATTAAAAGAACTATCTTCCTAAGAATAAATATTATTAAAAGTCACCAGATGGTAGTATGGTGACTCTCACCAAGTATTTTTAATTGAATGAATCACAGACTAGGGCTGGACCGCGCACAGGCTATTGCCCCTGCAATGCAAGTATAGTTACGCTGCCGTTATCTCAGCCCCACCTTGCCACGTGGCAGCCGTGGGGCTGTCGTGGGGCTGTCGCTGACGACACGCACGTTCCCAGTCCCTTGCAAATGCTCACAGGATAAACCACTTTCACAGAGAGTTTGAGCTAACGCGTTTTACCTTGCCTTTGCCTGGGGTGAAGGGAGCACATGATCAACTATCACACAGCATTTCAGTATGTGGCTGTCTTACTCATCTAGCCGAGCGTCTGCTCCCTAACGGAGGTTGTCTGGGTATGGATTTTCCTCCCCACCTCGCCTCCCAGCTTATCAAATTGCTTCCACGTGACAAACTAAAATAGAAAATGGTACTTGTTCCAAGGTAAAGAGCGTCCACACAATAAATTACGCTAGTATCGACACAAAATTATTCCTACCTTAGAGCAGTATGGATTCCCAGTTACATAAACAAAAGCAGAATTTGGGGGAAAGGTTTTCTCGGGCAGCATTTTGTACTTCTGACACGGGAACAAAGGCATTCCCTGCCCAACTTGGTTAAACCATAATAGAATAGCTGCCCACACACTGTAACCTTACAAGCAAGAGAGAATATGTAAAAAGAAATTAAAACTAAACTCTTAATAGACTGGAAATTAAAAAGAAATAACCAGACAACACAGTCTACGTGAGATAGCTGGGTCTGAGACTGCATTACTGGCAGGGACTGAGGAACTAGAGAACAAGCAGGCAGGACCTTTAGCTGCCACAACAGCAGGTCACCGAATAAATCTCAGGAAATCATTTGGAAACAGTTCCAGTGTGGGAATATACTGAATATGAAACCTTCAGCATAAATCTGCAAAGACAATTTCATGATAGAAGAATTACATCTGTTCATTAATTTTAAAGGCCTATGTTCAAAATCTTGCTTGACTGCTACACTTCAGATGATGAATCCTGCTTTTTCCCCATTCCCATTTAAAAAATAATAATCCCAAACCTAGGCAGTTCAAAAGAGATTCAAGAGTAAAATGCCAGAAGTGCTGTAGTTAAGAGTTTGGTGCATTTGCTGAGTGCACAGAAAGCATCCAGAAATAGCATGAAAAGCTGAGGTTTGGCAAGAACGACGCAGTTTACCCTGAAAGAGGAAAGTCGGACACACTAAATGAATGGTGACAGCAGCAAGTCATGCTTTAATGTAGGGAGTGACCCCAGGGACTACTCTTGTTGGGGCAGAGGTGCTAGTTATTGCTGTGTCCCTCCTCTGGTGGTTTCAGTGGAGAAGTAGAAGGCTGTGGTGGGGAACAGAAGGAGGTATGTTGAGGCTGGTGGAGAACAGAAGGAGGTATGTTGAGGCTATGCCAACTCTTAGGCAAGAAGTAGTCTTCACTTTCTGCCTATGACTAGGCCAAAAATAGTAAAAGGCAGCACACACACCTAGATTTTGTTTGGTTGTTGGAGTATTTTAACAAAACCTATGTATTCCTGAGAAAGCAAGAGCAATCAGAACTCTGAAAATCTTTTTCTTCTCACAAATTTCCAAAAAGTGGTCACGGAAGTGGTCATGGAAGCTAACTGCTACCTGTTCTTCTCCCCAGCATCCAAGAGAACAGAATAAAGCCCGACCAAGCTCTGCCCAAAAGCCTCTCCTGATGGCTTGCATCAACATCCAGCAAGTTCTAAAACAAGCCACAGCAGCTGAAATCCCTGGACAAAAAACACCAAGGGCTTTCTCCAGTTGCTCCATCAAGTTCTCTGCTCTTTTCAGCAGCTTTCTATGGTCCCCACAAAAGCACACACACATTCATTCACCCCAAGCTTCCACTATGTGCATCTTCTGTCTCAAAATCAGGGAGCCATAAGGATGGTTTCCTAGCTCCCATGAAAAGCCTCATCTCTGTTTTCTGTCACTATCAAGAAAACTCCATCAAACACTCAGCTCATGTTCTCTGCACATCTCTCCAGTTACTCTGCAGCAGAGCTACTCTCACTGCATGGTAACAGGACTACCAATGCAAAAAATAACTGCAACCCCTCTTCTTTATCAGCCTGGATGTTGGCAGCAGTTGAACTTCAGCCTCTGTGGCTTTATGGGTCTCTTAGCATGAATTTAAAAGAACCACTTATCTCAAGCTAGAGATTTGTGCATAGGCCAGAGTTAAAAGTAGGGCAATGCTTAAGCTGCATCTCAAGCTCACATTGTAATGAAGCAAAAAGCTGTAACTCCAAGCTCTGAAGTGGCACAGCGGGCACACCTCCTGCAACTGCTCTGAATTAGGCAGCTTCTGAGAAATGTGTGCAAATCCTGAAAATCTAACACAGCTCAACAACCTGCAACTGTACTGCTTCAGCAGGACGGTCGAGCCGCAGCATCCTCTTTCATGTACATTACCAGGCCCTCAGTATGGTGCTGGAAATGAGACCCTTTCACACAGCAGAGGAACATGGTAGCTGCACAAACCCTGCTGGAAGCAAACTTCAGAATGGCAGATTGCCAAAGATATCTTTGGGCAAAATTAAGAAGAGCCATCACTGCCACACAACTGCCCCAGATTATCTGCAATTGAACAGGAAAACACACAACCGCCATCAAGATGAAAACAAAGAATATGATGGCCACATAACCCCACATTTTCTGCACATTCTGTTCCTGACTTACCTTCTTTACAATTATGGGACAGATCTAATAACAGCCCCTAGAAATCCAGCTGTCACATTTTGATAGTTCGCTGACTGCCCACAGAGATCTAATTACCTCGGCCAGTCCTCATGCCTAAAGCCTCACGTGGGCATGGCCATTCCTTGGCCTCACCCCGACAGAGGTCTGGAGAGTAGAAGCAAGAGCAACGCTAGGATGATCAGATGATTTCTGGAGCCACCAAGGTCAAACCACAGGGACAAGAAGGGAAACAGCTGCTCTGGAACTAGAGACAACAGAATGCTTAAAAAACTAGAAAAATAATTAAACGAACTAATGAGCCATAGTTGGCAAAGGAACCACAGGTCAAGAAAAATACAATTCCTCAGTGTGGGGAGGGGTGAAGAAGGGGAGAAGCTTTCCCATGTCAGTGCAGAGAGGACCAAGTTAGCAGCTCCATAGTGGAAATGTGACAAGGAGGGTAGAGAGAAAGGGATGTATCCAGAGAAGAGGTGATTTATGCTAGAGTTCCAGGGCTGGACTAAGCAGTAGAGGATGAGCAAAAGCACATGTCTGTGATGGATCCGAACAAGAGACAGGGGTGGGATAGCAACGCTGGTGGGTTTGTTTTTTATTGGGTTGGTTTGTTTTAAAAGGATGTTAATAGAAAACTACCAGCAGCTTAAAATGCTCCAAGCTCACAGCCTGCCACTCCTCCTAGGTTATGACAAAAACTCCCGCCCTGTAGTGAGAAGGGCTTCTTGGGAGCCAGCAGCCCTCCGACTCTTCACCCATGTTGGGGGGCGGAGGGGGTTCCCGTATCAGCGTCTCAGCAGCACGGAGCTCCCCGCGCTGGCACCGTCCGCCTGCCCAATTCAGACCTGTAATCTCCCTCGACTTTGATTTAATGCAGCAATTACTGGTAATGTGGTTTGAAGGAGATAAATGCCCAGTACAGGGCTGGCTGGCACTGACGCTCATTCCGCTCATGATGCGAGAACAGTTTTAATTAAAATCCCCTTTATGATAAAGGAGCTGCTTGACTGGATGTTTCTGTGCAGCCCTGATACGGAGCCTCCTCCAAAGCGGATTAGAAATCAAAGTTTCCCCCTTCTTGCTACTGGCAACACACAAAAATAGGGAGCACAGTCACCATGTCACCCCTCTGCAATTTCCTTAACCCTAGAACTGCCGGGAAAATGCCCATGTATGCTTAAAAGCAATCACCACCTCTCATCATATCTCTACATGTTTCCCAAAAGCTAAGTGCCAGGGCTGCCTTAATTAGAATACATGTATCCAGAGAGCTCATCCTCCATGATACAAATTGTTTTCCCTTCTATCTGGTTTAAAAGGGAATCAGCTTGGCTACTGCTACAGCAGACCTGTCCCTATGGCCTGCATTCTGCCAGGGAGGGAAATCAGACCTGTGGTGCTCTGTCAAGATGGTAGGAAGTTGGATCTGGCTGAAAGGCTGGAAAAAGCAGAAGCCTCTGCTGGGTGAGGCAAAGCAGCATGGACAGGGAAGAGGGAAGGAGCAGCGTTGCAAGATAAAGGCATAAAATCTGGCAAAGCAGTCAGGATCCCAGCACAGACATGTTCCAGAAATGATCTGTCAGCTCTTGATCGAGTTACAGCAAATGTAGGTGCAATTTTGGGTTGGTTTTCTTTTTTACAGTATAGGAAATACCAGAGATGAATACATTACGCACAGCTAGTTTCTATTATTGCAAGTGCCAGGAGCAGATTGTCACAGTGAGAAATTGGCCTTGTGCATTACACAGAAAAGGCAGCACTGGGTTTGGAGGCCTGCAGACAGTGCAACGGAAGATAAAGAGCCCCAAGTCTGAATGTGCATTATTCCTCTCCTTAAGCCACCAAACACACACAAACATAAAAAGGCTTATTTAAGCAGCTGAATTTCTCTGTGACCTTCAAAACATAACTGTGTACCATAGGACTGTCCAAGCCTTCTCCCGAGACCTCACAGTCTTTGCCTCATCACTCCAGGAACAATTCCCCACCCCCTTCAGACAGAACAATGTTAATCAACAGATTAAAACCAAATAAAAAATCCTGAACAGAACCAGGAGGGATTCGGTGCCACCGTGTGACTAGCTGACTCCACAGGACTGAAGCAGCAGACACCAGACCACCAAAGGCTGATGTGACACTGCTGTAATGGTTAAAGCAGCATTCAGGAGCACCTTGCTCCTCAACAGCATGAACAAAGGGTAAAAACATCCGAAACTGCAATGTGAAGATTTAATGTGGTTTTGTTCATCCACAAGGGTGAAAAGAAAAAAAAATATCAAAACCAAAAAAGGCCTGGTATAATTAACAAGATTAAAGGGGGATTTAGGATCAGGACAGAAAAGCAACAGGCCAGATTGATCCTTACAGGATTAAAGCTGGAATCCTACTAAGAGTCCAGTGGTTGAGAGATCAACGCAGTGTAATGGGATTAAGTCAACATCAGCTTTTGTTTTTACACAACTGAACCCTCAGCACCCGTGCTTTCACCACTTTGGATAAGCAGTGGAAAAGTTGACTGCTATCTACAGACAACCAGTGTGCAGGTCAGCCAGGCACTTCCCCTTGCAGCCCTCTCAGGGCAGGAGAGCAATAGGTACTGCAGCTTTTAGAAACAAAGGAACAAAAAAATCTGGTTATAATAAACAGTCCAAACAACCAAGAAAGCTGAGGATTTACCCAAGCCTGTTATTCTGTCCAGCTCTAAATTAACTGGTATCAAATGTGATGGGATCACCTCAGGACTGACGGATGGGAAAGCCAGGACAGTCCCAGCTGCATTCAGACATGCTGCCGACGGGCAATTGCATTTTGATATTGTCTTTTGCCAGCGAGGAACAAAGGACGCAGTATACTCCGTGGCACATATCAGCAAACACATTTAAGACAAATTGTCGCATGTCCTCGTTGCACAACAATATCCAAGAATTACAAAAGTGAGAAAAGCCTCTTTCAGCATGTATCATTTGCATTACAGCTGGTGCAACACATGCAGGCCAGCTGCACCTCTATTCCCCTGCCCAAGTTTCCAAAGCTTGCCGGTAATTTGAGTTGGGAGCAGGGGGAAGGGAAAGAAACAGGGCAAGGCACTTGGTTCTTTCTAGATATGCATACTATTTTTAAAGATTTTATTCCTGTAGGAGAGAAAAAACATGCATGTTTAAACGAGAGGGTATCCATCACCACGCTGCTCAGCTGAAGAGGGAAGGGGTGTTTATCACACACCTGTTCGCAACAGCTAAACAGCTGCATTGGAGAGCAAAGCTCCCCATGCAAGGAAAAAGCATTAAAGCATCTCAGGTTTCATCACTTCTGAGTCCTAAAGATGTTTAAAACCAGCAGTTGCACATACACTACACACACTCCAGTAAAGTTTTTGCTGCAGAAGAAAAAAAATCCCCAACACGAAAATTTAAAAATGCAAATACTGGCCATTTCGTAACAAAAATGCCACAATCAACACCCTTACCTATGCTCACTGTGCTTCTCCTTTTCATCTGGCTGGACACAGGGGGAAAAAAAAACCAAACAAAAAAAACCTGAATTGGCATTCATTGCTTCTCCTCACTCTAGTGCAGCCAAAATCTCAGTGTAATAAATTTGGGTTGGGGGGAAATAGCTGAAACTACTGCTGGATCCAACAAACCTGTTAGCAAAGCTACTCTGCAGCACTACTGAAACGGTCCTGATGGAGCTACGTACCCCACTTATGCAGCCAAAAGGGCTTTGCCACCTTCCTAAGAGGTGCTTCGTCTTTACTCTGAAGGGTCCTCCATCTAAAAGGCACCTCGTGGATGCAAACAGATATCACCACAGCAATTGTGAGCAGAATGAGAAAGGAGACCAT
This sequence comes from Heliornis fulica, assembly GCA_013399135.1. Classification (NCBI taxonomy): domain Eukaryota; kingdom Metazoa; phylum Chordata; class Aves; order Gruiformes; family Heliornithidae; genus Heliornis; species Heliornis fulica. Next base: position 287,090 of record VXBZ01006688.1, read on the forward strand.
TATGACAGAAATGAAAAGCTAAAAGACATCAACAGGCAGATCACATGGCACTTTCTCTATTTTCTAGCCCCGTATACGTATTTGAACTTCAGCTTTTTTCTGCATTAACTTTGTTTCACATTAGATGATTTATAAATTATTGAAAAAGTACAGAAGAGAGTTCCAGTATTCTCCTATGCCAACTCCATAAAAGTACGATGAATAATAATCCCTACAAATATCTTTAAAAGTTGTCATCTGGTCAAAATATTTTCACTTCATCACTGTCTTAATTTCCAAGATTCAATTAGAGCATTGTGTGGGGGACAGCGTGTTTTATTTGAGGCAAGAGAAAAACTAACTGCCTTTGCCCTGGATTCAGCTACAGACCCGAGAGCCATCTGGTAAAAAATCAGCCAGAGCATTGTGCAGGCAGTATATTAGTCATGAGACATAGGACTCTCAGAACAATGAAACCTAAATTTAAGGGACAGACGAGGAAAACTTAATTACTTGCTTAAGCTTCTTCACAGCTTTGAGGAATCTTTTAACACTTTCAGCAAAAGAATTTAGCACCAAAAGACCCAAAGCATATCCTTGATTAATTTTGTTTTCTGCAAACCTGTTTTCACTTCCAGCATGGAACTATCTGCACTGGTCCATCAGTACAGTCTGTCCCTCCGACGCACGGCCACAGGATGTGTCACAACGCCCCTGGTACAGAGTACCACCATCCAGAGTTGCAGTACTGCAGATACAGATCACAGATCCTCCTCCAAACTCACAACTCCCTAAAAAAAACCCCATTTTGTCTGACCTCACAACCTGACTCAAACTCCCGCTGTACCCAGCAGCCCTCGTTGAATGACAAAGGGATCTCTTCCAGCTAGTTGCACAAGCCATCCAATCATACTTTTGGCTAAGCATGCACACATACACAGCTGACACTCTAGTGACTGCTTAGAGCTGATTTTGCCTCTTTTTTTGCCACAGATCCACTCAAAGACCTTTTCTATACCATCACCGTAACCTTGGGGGGGATAGGACAAGGGTAAAGTTCCAGCGCTGCTGGAATTGAGATTTGCAAATGAGCACCATGGGAAGTGCAGGAAACACAGATGTTCAGTCTCAGATCGCTATTATCTGTGCTCTTCCTCAAGATTTCAGCTGGAAGCCAGGAAGGCTGAGGTTTATTCTCCTCTTATTCTCTTACAGTTTATTCTCTTCCTTCCAAGATAAACAGGCTGTTTGGTGAAAAACTAACTTAAACAGGGCTCAGTTCCCTGTCAGTCTCCCAAGACTTGGACAGGCTTAGAGCAACAGTCCCCTGTGCTCATCACTGTTTGGACAGGTGGGAATAGAGAAGACAGGCAGAAGAGCTGCCGGAGAAATTCACACATACTCAGCCAGACTACATCCCTCTAATTCTTTTGTTTAAACTTATCAGGCAAGGAAATTCCTGAACATGATGGCAATACGCTGGACAGTGATTTTACCTGGTTTTATAATAATCAAGTGTAGCCTAGAGAATGCATCATCGTGATCCTGAAACTCCCTTCTCTGAAGCCAGTGCTTTAATTTAAAATTCCTTCTCCTTTTAAACTGCACTGGGCTTTCTTGTCTCAAGAGTGACCTTGGCATCTTCCAGGATTACAGGCTTGCAGGAACACAGAACTGGAAAAGATCACCTGGATTATCAACTCTAGTCCTCTAATAACACAGGCAGTCACGTTATATAATCTCTTTCATAAACTCCTCTTTCTCAGTCTCCCAAATCACCAAAGCCTGTAGAAAACCCTAGATGCAAATAGATGCAACTTGTTTTGTCACACTAACCCCCAGGGGAACGTAAAGCAGACATCCCCAAACCAGCTGTGAACAGAGCAGCTTGGGTGTGGAAGCAGCATAACCATGCTCACGAGGTGTTGCACCAGAGCTAGTAAACCTTATCGAGCAGCAGAACTCATTATCTGAGTTGCAGTGCTGGACAAACATAACTATATTGCTTCTGGATTCAAGCTGCTACATGTACATGCCACAGTATGGCACCACTGGGACCTGCAAGCTGGGGAATCAGCTTACAGGCTACTAGCTCAGGGATCTTTGTATGAGTTCCATTTTATTAGTTTCCAGGGCTCTTCTACTCCAGAGCAAGAATTAAAAAAAAAATTTAAAAATCAGTGTTTATATTAACATGAAGTGCCTTCTGCCTTACTCCCAGAAATTCACCCACACCTGACCTCTAATACATGTTCAGGAAAACGCTCCTGCACTCTCACAGCCACAGTCTCCCAGAGGCTACCACATCTTAACCTCTCAGTGCTGACCACACCGTGCATCTTGCCCACAACAACTGCACATTCTCCATCCTCTCAGAGCTTCAGCTGATGGCCTGATGTGTTTATTTGCCATTCCTACCAAACAGGTTCCAGCCAAAGGCCTACAGGAAGCCAGACTTCCCCAGCAATAGCTGCCTCAGGCTTGGCACCACAACAGAGCAGGGAGGCCTTTTTTTCCCCTGGATGGCCACTTGCTCTGCTGCTATCAAATGCATGCTTTGAAAGCCACACTGTGATGACCATACTTTTCACTGGCAGTAGCTACCTCTCATGAAAAATACCAACCACATTATAGAAATAGGTGGTGTGAGGAAGAGCACATTGCTAAGACCCAAGTTTGGCAGCAGAGTTGGGTTTCCAATCCCTTGGTGGTAAAGCTGGTGAGCTTGGAGCCAAGAGAACAAAATTATTCCAGTGAATGAAAAAGAGGCTTTTAAGTGACAAAAAGACAAGTAAAAGGCAGATCAGGAAGAAAACCAATAAAAATACTTCAAAATTAGCTTGGCAAGCTTACTAGCACTACTCTTGCTCATATGGTAGATAATTAGTAGGTCTAGGTAAGATCTTCACTTTCACAGGGCTCTAGAGAAAGAAATCATTCCTAGTTGCGCTCGGCGGCCAGCCCTCTCACAAACACTCAGCATGTATTCTGTACGTGGCTGCGAGAAATGAGGAAATTATATCCACTATAATCTGAGATCAGAGCGATGAATCCAGTGCTTTCCTACCAGAAGCCTAGCAACAGCATGGACCTCCCCTACCTTGGTCCCTCCTGCCTTCGATAGTTTCAGCTGTCTTTGAGCACAGGAGAAGGATGGTTGATAAATTGCTTGCTAGGGCTGCTGCCCCTTCCTTTCAACCTTTTTGTAACAACAGACCTCCAACAAGGCAACATTCATACATGCACCTCTCAGAACACATCATGCTCTTTACAAAGTACTTGGAATGAAATGACTCTAGATTATATCTTATGACTCACAGTACACAAAGATTCATCTGCTCATAAATGAAAAAAATGGACTTTCTTATCCAGAAAAGGGTTGAACACTTTTCCCACACTCAAACCACTCTGCTCCTGGCTGTCGCCAGCAGCACACCTGCCCCTGTGCTGACAGTACTTTCAGAGCAAAGACCCTTCCACCTTCACAGCCCAAATCAGCCCACAGAGAACTGGAGACTTGGACCCCTCTTTAGCAATTCAGGAGCCCAGACAGCTGCAGCAGGTGAGAGAAGAGGCCAAGGTTGACCTAGACTGTCCCCTATGAAAAAAACCTTTGTGAAACCAGATCTCCTATATGCACCTCCTATACACAAGGCAAAGCACCCACCTTGCCTTTCAACACTAACAATCAGACTATACACTTGAACAGCCTGCAGCATCAGAAAGAATCTATCATACTGCCTTTGCTTCAGAAAGACTTTACACAACTGCATCCTACACAATAAAAGTGTTAAGATAAATAGTCTCTCTCGATATTTAATGGCACAGCTAGTCTGCAGGCTCCATTTCCCTCACAATGCCAAGCATTAGGTCATCATGACAGATATTTTAAGTTTCCCACTCTCCAGCTCTCCACAGCCCACAATTCTCCACAGTCTAGAAGGCCCTCATTTAAGAGTATCCTGCAACAAGTTTCACCCAAGGGAGCACAGTTCAGCAAACAGGAATGTCAGTCTGAGCTGAGGCTACACCTCCACTTTATTTCAGATACAGAGCATTACAACCAGGGATTACAGATGTGTAGCCAGTACTTCTGGATCCAGTATCCAGACCATACTACAAGCAGCAGAGAAAGGCACATGTCTTTTTTTTTTTTTTTTTTATTTGTCGAATGTAACAGCATTTAATATCGCACAATCTCTTCAAGAAAGATAATTCTGTAACATGCACCCCCGGGCAGTGGGGAGAGGGGCAACATTATGGTTGCTGTGGGAACCTTAATTCTGGATTTCAGGACTTGCATACTTAAAATCTCAAATTTAACATTGCATTAATGTAGCTTCATGCATTGAATTAAGGAATGACTCAGTACAAATCTCCATGCATCTACTGAAGTCCTGATGTTCCAAGGACAAGAGGCACAGAGTAGAAAAACCACAGCACAGGGAACAAGGAGGAAACGGGTGGGGGGAGGCAGGAGGAATCTATGAGCAGGGAAGCAAGAAACCAGCACAGTTGAGGCACAGCAAACCACACACCAAACCAGATCTGTCACTCTGGGCTCCTTATTCTCGCTGCTAAAGGTTACGTAGCCCACTGGGATAAAAAGAGCTTAAAGCAGAAACACAAACGGGCAGGGAGGAAAAGGTTCCTGAAAAAATCACAGAGGGGAAGATTCCCCGAAAGTCACAGGGTAACCTATACTGAGAAGGAAAGATCATATCCAGATAGCTAGAATTCACTAATTTTTTTTTTAATTATCATGGCATGGTGCCTAGATGCCCTTAAAACCCTCTCATCTATCCAAGCATTTAACATTTATTTTCCCCACTTCTCTGAAGTTTAACTGAAATGCAAGAATAGCAACAGTGCTGTCAAGTTTAGGGTGCCGGTAGAAGCAGCAGCCCACTGAAGGGTACTACTACTGGTCTTTATCTATTGGAAAATCACCCCAGAACTCAATCTTCTCAATCTGCTTCCCCCTTTTGGGCTGAAGCCGGTCTTTACACAGGCTAACACCTCCACTTTATACAGTTCTCGGCACCCCTTGCCAGTGGGAGGAGAGTTAGTTGGGCACTTGGCTCACACACTCACCAGCATCCTCCACACTTCAGCCGTTTACTTCAGATTGTTTACTGCTTATCTAAAATCAGCAGCAGCATGGCTGAATTACTTCTACTCTTGCTCCACCCATCAAACCAAGTACAATCTTAGATGAGCCATGGGGCCTGTGCAACCTTCCTCACTAGGTACCGGTATTCCACTCTGGGGTCCCGCGTGTGAGGCTGTGGCAAGGGAAGAGCCGAGATGGAGAACGTGTCTGCCAGCAAGGCCTGCTGGATGAAACCCGGCAAGTGTGCATACCCCAGTGCAGAATCAAGTTACCCTGTAACAAAGATAGTGTGTGTATGTGCAAAGCAGGGAAGTCAAATTCTCTTGCCCAGGTTCCAGGGCTCGCTTTGTTGCTAAAATAAACCAATGTTTGTTCCTGGGAGTGATGGGTAGCCAGACTCTAAAAGCAGTGACAGTGAAAGCCCCCACCTTCAGAGCTAAAAACATTAAAAAAAAAAAAACCAAACAAACAAACAAAAAAAAAAAAAAACCCAAACCAAACAAACAAACAGGAAAAAAAAACCCAAACCCAAAGTAGGGAACTGTTTCCTCTTCACCTTATGTATCTACATAAGGAACTCGAGGGCAAACTGCTGATCTCAGGGGTGCCCAGGAGCAGACAAAACTACTCGTAGATGACTGAGCAGCCTAACAGCTGACTGCTCCAGAGGAAATTCCAGTCCTTCCTCAAAGGCTGAAAATATATATGCTTTTCTATATGCTTTTACTTTGTTGCTGGATCTATATAACACTTTACAGATGTTTTTCCTGACATTATTTTCCGTACTTCACCAGAAACTCAAGTAACTGTGCCACTTCTGGAAAAACAACCTTGCATCCAACTTTTGTCGAAACAGCTTCTCCCCACTCCCAAACTGCAAAACTATCTATTCCCTCCCTGCTCTTCTCTTAACCATCAGTGACTACAGACCCCTTTCAGCAGCATACCTTCACTATGTGGGATGTCTCTCGGTAACACCAAAATCCCATAAAGTAGAGGTACATGGGAACAGTCTTATACATCATATACATATATATTTATATACAAGGTCTCACAGATGGCAGCCAGTGAACAGCCTTACCAAAAATTTTGTCTCCAAGACACCTGCCCAAAACTGGTCTCTCCAGAGAAACTTACAAGTGCAGGAAAAGCCTGCCCAATACCCAGTTAACAGTACTTGCTCTAAATATTATTTTTTGCAGGGAAAACTACAACCCACCATGTGCAGAGGCTGCAGAGAGCTAAGCTCAACGGTGAAGGCCACTCATGCTAGTGCAGAGTCCTTCAGCTTTCCATTCCTTATATGTGCAAAGTGTGCAAGCCCTCACACACGCTTCTCTACTCACCCAGAGGTACATCATGTTAGCCTGGGTCCTTCAAACCCAGCAGGGAGATGATCCGGCAACACAAGAGGCACTTCAGTAAGATTGTCGACACTGAGGGTTGTTTTGTGTGGGTTTTTTTTTAAAGGAAAGAAAAAAAAAAAAAGAAAGAAAGAAGAAAATCCAAACGTCTCAGTTTGAGGCTTAGAAAGCGTCTCGCCTCCTCCACCCCCCTCCTCCAGCTCTGGCTGCTCTGCGCTCTTCTCTCTCACTTAATCTCTCCCTGGGAGTTCCCAGCCCCGTGTGTCTGTACTGGCGTGCACAGCACACACTCTGCATTCGCCTCCAGGGAATTTCTCTCTGTCATTCTGCTTCTAAAAACACAATCTCGGCCTCACAGGATTCTTGCAAGAGGCAGGGATGGGTGGGGTTAGTAATAAATGCAGCCCGGCTCCCAGCACCGGAGCATGCTTACTTTAAAAGAGGGATCTCTAGACATGAATGAGGGAAAGCCTTGTCCTCCAAGGTCACAGGGGGTGAGGACCCATTTCCCCACCCTCCTCCTCCCATCCCTGCTAATTGCTTCTTCAGGAATTATTTGCAGATGCAGGAGCCGTGCACCGTGCCATAGGCAGGTTCTGCACGTCTTCATTTACCCCATTAGTCAACACCTAAAATTCAGTTACAATTCAGTAGCTGTATTTAATCATTAACCACTGACAGGCACCGAGGAACCCAACTACAAGAATCCTGAAGCTAAGGAGAAAATCCGTGGAGTGCCAGGCACCCTGAAGCTCCCGCAGGAGAAACAGCCACGATCGGCATAAGCTGGGGAAGAGAAGCGACTCGCAGATAAAAGGGGTTAATCTGCTTTCGCAGGTGGCTCTGCGTGAGTATTTTACAGACTTGCATATTGCTAAAGGGAAAGCAGCAGCTGGCTCTGGTTCCTCCGAGTATATCGGGTTCCCACTTGCCCAGAGGCAGCTTCCCCCCAAGTCTGATGGGACAAGAGCCCTCTTGCAGCCCACTCTCTGATTTCAGGTCTGCAAAACTCTGCCGATGGGGCGGCAGTCCCAGCAGAAGCACACCGGGCAAGAGACACTCTCGCCCCAGCTACCTCGACAAGCTCCAGCAAGTCCTTCCCCGCACAAGTGAATCCTTGTCCCATCCCCCATGCCCAATGCCACAGGACAAGTGTCACCTCTCATCTCATTAATCAGTTAAACCGCTCTTCCAAACCAGGAAAACGGGTTTCTCGCCCCCTTCCCTTCCCACCTCAAGATGAAGGATCGACTTCCCTTGCAAGGCTCCAAATGCTAAGTTAAAATTGGCCTCTTCTCAAACGGGGAGAAAAAAAAATAAATAAAAAAATAAATCATGTTTTCATTGAGGCACCGGTCTCCTTGGAAATGAGTTTTGAAGAAATATTTTTATCTCAGCTAAAGATACAGAAATGGTGCTCTTTCATGTACCACCTCTACTCTCTTTACTTACAGATTACTTACAGATTCAAGCAGGCTGGGAGCAAAGCAAGCAGCCGTGGGGCCTGCCCTGCTCCACCCACAAGTCAAGCCCTACCTACGTGGGGCAACAAACCAATGTACCTCCTGTCTCTGCAAGTAGACATCCCAGCAGACACCCCAGGCAGGCTCTGTGCTCCCCATGCTCCCCTTGCCTTCAGCAAGCTGCAAACACATGCCGGGCCAGGCTTGTCCCAGGCACAGGCACATGGGATGCTGATGGGTTCTTGGAAATGCATGGCTGTTGTCACGGTCCCACATATCAACCTAGAGAAAAGGCTTATCGACCTGGCCAGGACAGAGCAGCCATGGGAACATGCTCACCAGAGACAGGCAGGAAGTCAAGTAGCTTTCCAGCCAGGAAAACCCAAGCCCTGCTGCTCAGGGAGCAGGAGCCCAAATTCAGGAACCTCAGATGTCACAGAGCTGTTTAACTGCAGCACCTCTCGGGACTCCCATCTGCTCTCACCTTTTGGCATGACAGGGCAGGTCAAGAGGGTGAAAAGCAATGTTCCTAAAAATCACCTGCTGTACCAAAGCCTATGCACCACATCCAAAGAGCAAAGCATGTGATCCATAAACCTGTTCCCCAATGTTCCAACAGGAGCAGAACAGTAGCAATGCTGACATTTGCACCATAGTTAGACACTTCAGTTACCATTTCAGCAGCAGAGTCACACCAGTGGTAGATACTAGTTCAGTCAGCCTGCAGATTCAGACAGACACTTCTGCACCAAACAATGTGGATGGCTTTTTAAAGATTTTATTCTGATCCTGAATTAGGATTAAAAAATGATCTTACTATGATTTCAGTGAAAGCTAAAACTCCTTGTATGTGGAGAAGAAAGTGAGAAAACACGTGGGTTAGGTGAGCAAATGCAAATAAATCCTACTTCATATATATTTCTGTAAGAGACTTGGGAAAGATGAGTGCTTAAAACTGAAGAGTGGCCAAACAATGTCAAATTTAAAAAAAAAAAAATCTCCACCTTTTCCCCCAGGTTCTCTCATCCTTTAGGCTACTCTTCCATGGAAGAGAAAATAATAATTTTCAAAATAAGGTTGTTGTTTAATTTCAAGAACTGGGGCTTGTTACAAATCATCCTAGCAACTCCACAGCTGGGCAGGTCACATTCAACACCCAAAGCAAAACAAGACCTCTGAACCCGCCTCAAATCATCCAAATAATGGCTTGAAATTCACCTGCCACTGTTGCTACTAGTCCACCACCTCTCCACTGAAGGTATATGGGGAGATTATTGAGAGTATAGGACTTCTGGTGATGAAATACCCTCGGCCTGGAGCTTTTTTTGATGAACTGCAAGAGCAGGTTTCTCAATGCTCAATATTCCCAACCTGCAAGAGGAGTACCTAACCAGAGGAACCACCACTCTGATGCAACAGAGCTACTGCCCAGAGGTGTGAACCAACACTAAGAATATGAAGTGTAGCCCAAGACTATCCACAGCTACAGACAGTCCTGGTGGCAGTAGTGTAGCCACGTTAACCTCAGGTTATAAGCAAGAAAAAGTTACTTGCTTAAAACAATTATGTGGGAAGAAAAAGAACCAGATAAGCTAGAAGGTCTCTTTTAAGCTTTTATTCAGACCATACATATTTTCAACTAATTTAGCTGGTATGTAAAATATATCAACAGAAGACATTTTCTTCTGGAAAATTTATCCTAAAGAAAACCAAAATATTCTGTAAGTAGCAAAAGGACAACAGTATGTTGTTAATGAGCCTAATTCCAGAAAAACAAAGACAGACATGACTGAGACAAGCTTCTGAAACAGGTAGCTAGGATCCCTTGCAAACGCTTTGTCTTAATCCTAACAACAGTGCTTTACAGGATGTTATGTCAGGGAGCTTGGAAGGCTGCTGTGTGTGGAAATAACTCATGTTCTCTTTGGGATCTTTCCTGTTTGAAAGGATTAAAAGAAGAAAGAAAGAAAAATATATATTATAGCAGGCTACAAGAAAAATCTTCAGAGAGCTGTATCCTAGTGAAACATTTGCCCTCTTCTCTGATGGGAGGCTGTCATGTAAACTAAAGTGAAAGGAAAAGAATCTGCAAAGGTATTAGTGCTTCTTAAGAGAGGTAAGGAAGGGGCTAAGAAGTAAGAAAAGGGGAGAGAGAAAAGGGAACAAGTTATCACTTAGTATTATATCAAGGTATTTGGCAAAATAAGAGATACTGGTTAAATGCAGGGCAGGCGGGGAGGGGGATCTTCTGTACCAATATCAAAGCTTTAATTATAAGAATTGTGGCTGCTCACTTATGTGCATAAATTTAACCAAAAAATACTGCTAGTATATAAGCTTTAAATAAGCTAAATGCTTAAAAAATAATTTCCAAAAATTTCTAACCTATTTAGGAAAGATCAGAGTAGGCAAAGAGGGAGTAGGTATGGCACAGTTTCAAACTGACATTATCTGTTTCGAGCTGATTGTGTCTCAGAGGCATATGATTTCAAATGCTCGTGGATTAACATTCTAGCAGATAAAGCTCAAGGGGTACGAGCTGCTGTGTCTGCTACATACTAGCAAAATCACATTAGATAGCACGCAGGATGAGTGGCTAGCTAAGCACCTCTTCATAACAGGAGGAAAAAACCCATCTGATCCTCAGGAATTTCAAACAGAGCGACACTTGCAGGAGGCGTTAGGGGGCTAATGCCAAAGAACACCCTCGAAATTTCTAAATTACCGAAAACAATTTCTTAGTTCAAGAAGTGTTCCACTGAAAACAGGCAATTCCATATCAGATTCCATCTTGAGAGAAAAGAGCAATCAGTCATAAAAATAGAAATTGGCAGTAGCTTAGGTAAAAAAAGATTGTGACAATCACATTTGGATATATGGAAGGAGAACAGAAACCAAGAACGTGTATCTATGTACAAACTCAGTACTTGAGTGGGACCAGAGGTACACTGGCACAGTTTTCTTGGACAGAGATTGCTTATCGGGATTCCCTGTCACATCCCCACACTTGAACACTTCTATACTTTATAGCAGTGGGAAAAAAAAAGAAGAAATTGAAGCTGAAGAAAAGGAAGCAGAAAGGGAATTAGGAAGGGTGAGGGGGTCAGGACAACAGAATCCAAATGACAGGAAGCAAAATCCACAGCCAGAGTTGGAAAACAATAATGCCTTCTCCAAAGCTTCTCAAGAATAGAAACCCCAGCAATCATGTTGACCTGCTACTGTGAAGAAAAGGTAGAAACATTCCCCAATACTCAAGAAAGAGCCAAAGCATTCAATACACATTTCTGTTCTATATTTGGAGAAAAATCAGCTGTTGCAGGCTGTGATAATGAAATGCTTTCCATTCCAGCAGTAACTAAGGAAGATGTTCCAGCAGCTACCCAACAAACAGCACTGTAGTCCTGTTATCTAGCTTGAACTTACAAACAGAAGGGATGTAACCAAATAGCAAGTGGGTTTTAACCAAACTACAGCTGTGAACATATTCAGACATGGACACTGAGGGCAGCGTGCAATTTGATGCAAACTGCATGACCTGCATTTGCGGCTCTAATAAGCCCTAACTGCAGTACTAACATTAAACCTGCCGTAAGGCCAAAAGTACAACTGTGATGCAGCGACATTCCCAGATGCAGGTGTTTGTTGAAGCCCTTATTATTAAGGCCCTGCTGCTCTTAGCTAAGCTCAGCCAAAAGATTATACCTCTGTCAACACCAAAAGCCATCAGGAAAGCACTGCTACCAGTGAAGCCACCAACACTAATTTTTGCAGCATCTGAATTTTCCTAGAAGCATCCAGGTTGGAATCCTTCCACTAATGAGAGATAAAATAACATCCAAATGCCGAGAAAAGCAAAAAATTAAGAGGGGTCTGATAACATGAAATTTGCAGAGTAAAGATTCAGATAGAAGGCCTTGTGCACCTGGATGCATCTGGGAGAGGGTTCAGATATGCTAATGAAAAACAGTGATCATAAAAATTCCTACTCATGATGTTTAATAAGGCTTCCTGTAAAACAAAACCACAAAAGTTTTTTAAAACCAGCCTGAGCTCTAAAATAAGATGAAATTCTTTTACTGTTAACAAGTCCTATTAAATCTACATGTTCAGTGTGCAGTTTTCCTTGGTTGGAAAGAGGGGAAGGGAAGTACTCTGAGGTCGTGACAGGTGGAGACAACAAGTTTCATTTCAAACCAAAGGAAAACAGTTGCTCTTACAGCCAAGTGCCACAGCGAGCATTCACATCCAGCAGAACCTGGATTCTGACCGAGGACGAAGACTCATCATTGTACCATCACAACACTTCAAGAACCACGTACAAAAGGTCTGCCTGGACATGGGAAGGGAGTTGAACTCTGCAGCACTCAGAGGGACGTTTCTCCAACTCAAAGGCGGCTGACTCCAGCAGAACGTCTCAGCTAGAAAACTGGGGGATCAGACTCCTACTAGTCGTGGGGCTGGGGTATGCCTTGTGTCTTGAGTTTTTTCATTTGGTTTGGTTGGTCAATTCTTGTTTTGTTTGGGGCGTGTTTTGGTTTTTGTAAGATTAGAGATGAGGCTGGGAGCTATCTGGGGAGAGAGGCAAAGACAGCCCTGAGCACACAAGCAGTTCCTTCCTATGGAGATAAGAGGATCTTCTCTGAGGTTGTTTTACTCCTTTGGGTGATGATGGAGACTACCATGATGGCAGAGCACTGCCCATTTGCAAACACTCCCTCTACACAGGATAACACCCTGGTGTTATCTCTGATTATCAGAATTTCTGAACCAGGAGGTAGATTTCCTCTACATCCAAGACACCCAAAAGGACGCCAGGAAGCCTCTTTCTGCATTATCCTGTTTGTGAAAGGAAGCAAGAATACGAAGTACATACAATAAATCATGCAGAAAAATACCACAATCACATTTAGATGTTTTGGCAAGCAAATAAGCCAAACATAGGCATATTACAAGAGGAAACAAACAAACAAAAAAAGCCATTTTGTTAGAGAGAAATCCATTTAATTCCTGGAAAACTGGATTCCCCATTCTCTCTTCTGCAGGTATGGTTCAGCTGTGCAGCAAGAGGCTTCTAAAAAGAGATTAGTTATTTAAAAGCATACTACCAAGGACTAGTTTATCTAAAGTAGAAAGCCTGAAACAATAAAACACCATGATATGCAAACAAACCAAACAATTTTCAGGGGCTGTCGTGCTACTGACTTCACATAGTAATTAAATTTAAGTCCTTAAATAAACTTTGGAAGGTCTCATTTCACAGGCTAACTGTTCAAGTATGGGGGGGGGGGGGG
>VXBZ01006688.1:300335-351111 GCA_013399135.1 Heliornis fulica
GATGACAAAAAAAGGAAATAGGTACCAAGAAAAGCTTTTTAGACTTTATTTGGGATTTTCCTCTCCTCACAAGTACAGTCAAGAAGAGTATTTTCGATGGCTCAGTCACTAGGAAAGGTACTTTGCTGAAAATGTGTTCCCAGACAAAAATACACTTTTAAATTAAAACCAAGAACGCCCACATCAACAAAACTAAACTGTGAAGCCAGAGAATTCAAAGCTAAACATTCAAGAGCATGCAAATGTTTAGATGGAGGAATTTTTACAGCTGCTGCATACTGGTTTGGGCATTCCTCTGCAGATACAAAATGGTGATGCAACTGCTCACAACATAGGGCAAACAGGGAATGTGGGCAGCCAAGTGGGAATTTCCATGAATTACACCTGTCACGCTTACTACGACAGAACAGGAGTGAAGTTTGCAATTCTCCAACACCTTCTGAGGAGAAGCTAGCAAGCTTAAGGTCTGCAGACAAAAAAAAAAAAAAAAAAAAAAAGGATCTCTGCAGATGTGTTGCCATCCCAGGCTTGATTTTCAACCTGTACCTTCTCTATTTTGTTGCACCTGGATCTAGTCTCAAGTCCATACTAAAGCAGTACATAGCAAATGCATTTAGATACTTGTAAGAGGGAATTGGAATGATCACCCTTAATTTTACCGTTAAGTTACATAAAGTATTACACAGTAACCTCCTGCAAAACTATTTTTAGTGTCAAATCAGGAGTACAATATTCTTTATACCCTAAACATATTTGTTAGTGCTAAAGAGGATATTTATTTGGTTGTGGATTTTTAAGGGTAAGTCATAAATAAAAAATGTGGCTCAGCTCCTAACTCAACAACTCATGTCTTGTAAAGATACTGAGAAGGGAAGCTATACCAGAAACTGAAGTGATGGCTTCCTAGTGTTATCCTATTCAAGGTGTAAGACTTTGGGAGACAAGAGAGGAACTGCTTCAAATACTTCATCAATGGAGCTATACCACCATTAAACCATTTTTTGTCTCCATGTTTACTGTGTCAAGTGGCTGGACCGCATCAGCAATTCATCAGCATGGCAATAACCAAGCAAATTAAGAAAGGATATGATGAGGAAAGTATTGTAGCAGTGGGGAAAGGAGAAGACAGGGCATTGCTTTCTTCCCTGGATCACACAGAGGTGTATTAATATGCTGAAACTTTGACTTAGGCCTACTGCTGATAAAGGGGAATACAGACAGAAAAAAAAGTATCATCCTGCAGAAAGGGGCTCTGTCTGGCTTGTTTGTGCAAGGGAAGGTTAACAATGTTAGTGAGTTATTCAGGAAGTAATGGATACCCTCTTGCCCTGAGCAAATTCCTTTTCAGTAACAGTAGTAATTTCCTAGGCAATACAACCATATCAAGGCTTAATGGCTACTGTATTTATCTACATAGACCCTGTACTGCTGGGATCTAATTTACTAGAGTGTAGAAAGCAGTTTAAAAATCCTAGGATAGCAAATTTGCTAGAGATAGGAATAATATTCTATTCTGTATCACTTGGGTTGAAGACTAGGCTTTAACATCCTTTTTAAGAGTATAAAATGCATTCTCTCCAAATTGGAAAAACTCAAAGACTAATAAACCCCAGAAGCAGACAGCAAATACACCTATGAGAGGGAAAAAATCAGCTTAACAAGTACCACATTGTGCACATCTTTTTATCCTTATCATCACAGCTGCTTTATTTCTGTTTTTATTCAAATAATGTTCTTTCATTTGACCCTATAAGAAAAATAATCTGCAACATCACCCAGAAGCCTTATGTACTTAATGAAGACAAAGTATCTTACATCTGTGATGACTTTTGTTAGCTGAATGCCTGAAATACAGCCTCAGTATGAGAAACGGCATAAGTATATAATCAGCAAAGAAGAAAGAAATTACTCCAGCTAATGAAAAGGTAACACTGACAAACAGCAAAAGACATCTCCTGAGAAACAGCAAAACTAAATTGCTAAAAGACTTTGGTGGAACACAAATGAACCTGTGATAAGTAAGGGTGGGTGGAAAGAGACCAAATGCACGTGTCGAGGGACTGCAGATACTTCCATTACGTAACGGCAGTAAGAAAACCCAGACGAAATCGCCATTAACGGAACTAAAAGCAAAATATTTCAACGGGGGTATTGGCAGTTGTCAAACCACATACAGGAACAACAGACCATTCAAATGTAAAAGGCATTAATAAAGCATAAGACAAGAGACATAAATAGATATAAAATATAGAGGAAAATTTCTAGAGGATAGAAACACTACTGGAAAATATTAGTTATAAAATACAATATCCTCAACTTCAATTCACAATGATCAGCAAAGGTCAGCTGTCAGAAAAGCAATTCTTCTGATCTCATTCTCTGTAAAGCGATCCTTAACTATACCTGCCCCACTACCATCTAACTGGATTATTCCCATGGCTGCAGCAAACAGTTCCCTCCATCTGACCGGTTGGTTCCTTAGGGAATTACGAGCATAAGACAATTTAGAAAAGTGCATGCATGTAAAGACCAACCACACAATGTGTTTCCTGCCAGATAAGCAAAAGATAGACCATTCTTCAAAGTCTTTTTCGCGTATATATTTAACATGGGACCTCCAAGAAGGCATGTGGAGAACTGCCTAACTCTTTTCATAGGGCCATTTTAATAAGGATTTTGCTATTCTGCAGATCTCACAAAGTGAGCCCTGGAAACACCTAGAGTTTGTTTGTTATGTAGGACATTCTAACAGTAAACTATGTTGTATTTCCTATCACTTGTCTCCCCTGATGTACTTGAATCAGGAGGATTTGGGCTCTCACTGAAGCAGACTAGCTACAGATTTGGTCTTCACTGCCACTGCAGCCTGCAGGGTACACACATACTCTGACCCTCAAACACCTTCAGCTGAGCTCATATTAGGGCCATTCCACCTTCCCTTCTTTCTCTCATACCCTGCCATGACAGAAAAAAAAACCCTAACCAAATTCATCCCCACCCAAACCCCCCAAACACACCACCACCACACACAACCCAACTGTAAATTCCCATTTGATGCCTTTTCTGATCAAATCCTGGCAAATTAATACTACTCCCTTAGAGACTGACTGTAACTTCCTTACTCTTCCAATCCCTTTCTAAGACAAAATGAATGAGTAGCAGCACACTCACATTCAATTTAGATGAAGCAAATGGTATGAAGTTACTACAGCCAGTCAACACGTGTGGTTACTGTGCCCTAGGTCCTATGCAATGCATTCTCACCTTATCTTAATCCAAATTTAAGCTCTGGAGTAGCCATATTATCTGACAACTACTGTACATGGCAGAGATGTTACTTGCTTTGATAACAAAGCGACCAGCACCAACAACACATGAAATCCCTCCCTGTTCCCAAATTCACAGAAAGCAACAGTGACCAGAACAATCTTTTTTTCATCCTTGTGTGACCTAAAGAATGGGTGTTTCCTTTCAGATAAAGGCCTTGCTATGGTTATCTAACGCTAATGTCACTACAAACTGGATTAGAGACGCCGAGAAACCTCGAGATATGTACATGGATAGTCAGCTGTATCCTAATTCTAAGTCTGAAGGAAGTCAAATGCTCCAAATTGTGCCTAACACAGTTAAGTTTGCCCTTTAGGTAGGATAGACCAGGAAGAACGTATTACACAGTGATTAGATTAATTCTTGAGAGAAATTCAGAGGGCTGGCTCTATCTGTCTATTATACCAGTATATTTCAAATTATTTCAGAGACTAGCACTCTTCCCATGCTCTGCTACACAGCAGCAGCTGCTCAAGAAATACAGCAGTTCTCTGTCTGGGGTGAAGTTGGCAGCAACAGGAGACAACACTGCTGTCAGAGGTCAGCTCCCAGTTCTGAAATGCCATTCTGCTGGAAATACCAAAGAGCCCAAATCCAGATACATATACCACAGGATGTAAAATATCTCTACCTCAGCATTCAACAGAAAGCTCCAGAGTCTCATGACATTTACTCCTTTGAGCCCCTGTCATCTTTCTCCAGACCCTGCAAAGGATTGGAGCTGGCTGCCCTAAATGGTTGGAAAACATGATGTTCTCCAGTTGGAATTGAGGAGCCCTGTTTTAGCTTAGGGAGACCGTGGCAAAGAGCCAGGGTGACAGGTGCCCCAGAAATAGAGATGATGATCAAACTGCTGCAAACTTTAACCACTGCTGTCATCCTGACCTGTAAAAAAGGGCAGCCCATGCTCTCCAGGTGTATTACAAACAACAGACCAGAAGAGGCAAGGATGTGTTTTCTGGCTGAACCATGAAGGAATTCCAATAGGTCTCATGTCATTTACCTATTGGCAAACTTTTATTAGGCCTGACAGAAAGCACAGCTCAGTGCTGACATGGCACCAAGAGCACAGGTCATCACAATCCACAGACACCAAGAGTTAAAACCAGATTCCTGCTAAATCTGTCAAGAGCTGCAAACCTCCTGTGTGGGCAGCAGCAGCAACTAAATCCATTCCCCAACAACTGGCTGACCTGTGGAAAGAGAGTCAGGAAGAGATAGGCCATGGGGGACAATCTTCCCCCCCAACCATGCCTCCCCCTCCCCCCCAAGTAAACAGCAGCAGAGCATCTGCTCAGGTTTTCAGCTAAAATTGGTGAGACAGTTCTCTTCATTTTATCACCGGTCTCTTGAGACAGCAGCCTCTGACCTTTATCAGGAAGAGCACCCTTGTCCTCTAATCACAGACTTCCTGGAAAATGCAATCTAACCAGCAATTAATACAGAATGGAGAAAGAAAAAAAAATCAAAACTGGAAAAAACCTTCATAACATCAAATTACCACTGCAAGATTTTTAAATGTGTTCCCTCACCAAAACGGCAGGAGAATTCAAGCATGTTCTCACTAGCCATCTCACTCCCACTAGCATTATTTAACAGTACTTTTACAAATATCTTCTTCCACAAAAAAAAAAAAAAAAACCAAAAAAAAACTTCCCTGCTCCCAAGCCTTGTCCTGTAGATGTTGCCTGCAGCAGCACAGCTTCTTCCCGGGAAAGCTTCAACACAGGTGTGCAGAGCATGACCTGGGCAGAATTACATGTGCCATTTCCACTGGGAAATCGAAGAGACTTATTAAGCCAGGACAGTGCCGATTAATCTACTAATGGAATGAATCAAAAGTCTGTTCCTGGCCCTTTCCCTTTCACATCCCAAAGCCTCGGGGGAGCTGAAACCATCTGGCAAATGCCTGCTCCAAGCAACATTATGCCACTGCTGGAAACACCTCTCCCTTAATATTGAGAAGAATGGAACCATCTTCTATCTACCAGCTATTCTCGGGAGCATCTGCGTAGCTTGCTGAGGCAGTCTGCTTGCACACAGCATCCTTCCCCAGCCAACGCAGAGCTGCTCACTCACCATGCAGAAGTCAGCAGAACAGAATGAGATCCCATTCATTTACTCGGGGTCCTGCTGAAGTGGGCAGCACAAGCAGGGTGGTGAAGCAGTTACCGTACTCTGTGTAATGCACACAGGCTGCCTCCCCCCAGCAGATCCGGACTGCAGGCAGGCAGAAACACGCTACCTGCCCAGACTGAGGCAATACGCCTGCTGAATTCCCTCGGGCGTTCCTTCCTGCAAGGGGAGATCCAGGTATAATAGCAAAAAGTCTTTACGTTAATATATTTTTTTCCTTACATCTCTTCTCTAAGCATGCTCAAAATGGAGATCTGGACAGAGATCTTAAAGGGAAACCAAGACATCAAACAGCTCCAAGGTTCATACATGATACACGTTATTACTGTGAGACAGAGGGAAGGACTGACTCAGAGATGCTCAACACCCTGCACCCTTTGAGTAATAACCAAGCTCAGGAATAAACAGAGCTAGGAGGCAGCTGTCACAGAGTAAGGATCTCTGGCACTTTTAAGATCATACAGACAGCAGCAGAGGAGCCTCTTATCTTACAATTTAGGAACACAGAAGAGGAGGAAAAAAAATGAGAGAGAGAGAGAGAGAGAGAGAGAGAGAGAGAGAGAGAAAGGTCCAAGACAACAGCTGTGGAATTATGTAAATGGCAGCAACTGGCTTTGGACTGTCACAAAATAACACAAGTACAGGGCAGGGGAGACAAGAGGTCCTCCATGCTCAGAGACGGCACAGAGCATGTTTAGACAAACATTCATCAGGAATTGCCCAACTTGTTATTACAGACTCTAAGAAACAGGAACTCCAGTCCCCTAAATTACTATTCTAGTGTTTCACTACACTGAATCAGAAAATGTTGGTTTACCCTATAATATCCAATTTAAGATCCTTGATGCAAATTAAGCTTCCTTCACTGGACATTGTAAATAACCAATCCCCACCCCCCGTGCTTCTCTACTCTTTCTTTTTTTAAAGAAAGAACAAGCTCACTATTTCCCCCCATGCCAGGCTCTGAGCCTCCTTTTCTTGTTCTACCCTGGCCTTTTCCCTACTGGTACCTTTCTTGAAATGCCTACAACTAGGTACAGTGCTCCACTCATTGTGTTGAGCTCTGAAGAATAACTACCTCTGCAGTTACTCCTCACCCCTAGAAATGTATTCCAGGTTTTCAAGAACACAAAAAAACAGCTCCACATACTCAGTTTGTTATCTCCTATTACCCCAGATCTTCATTTTGGTATTACTGCTCAGCCAGCTATTTTCAGTTTTATATTGCATATACGGTTCCTTTTGTTAATACAGCTTGGCTTTCGTTTAATTTTAGGCCATTTCTGCACTTTAATGTGACACAACATTGAGTCGTAACTTCTAAATGCTGCCAGCCACCCTGCATATGTATGTTCAGTCAGTATTTCATTGCCCTATTATTTGATGAACAGTACAGAAGAGCAAAACAACCAGGACAGACCATGTTAAGACTCCAGAACACACACACACACAGAGAAAACCATGACATAATTACTCTAAACAATATGGTTTTCCAATGAGATGCTCAGACCCATCTTAATTTCACCTTTCATCCACCTAGTTTATGTAAAGGTCATGAAGAATTAGGTCCAAAGCCAGTAGCTTTCTCCATCTGCCAGGCCTGCTGCCATGTCAGAAGAGAAAATTAAATTGATCTGACATGATTGGTCCTTAAAAATAGCAATGTATGTCTGTTCTTGCTTTAATTTTCTTTAGTAAAGGATCTGTGTATAAACATCTGATCTTTTTCAGCATCTTTCTCAGCATCTTTCTGTAATCATACTGACCTGCTCCAACCTCCTTTAAAAAAAAAAAAAAAAAAACAGAAGAATGATTTTTATTCACACACACACATTCCCTTTCATTCACTAGAAAGCTGCAAAATTTCATGATATGCAGAACACACACTGGAGACAACTGATCACTCACACGGCCTCTACGGGCCTGAAGGACGTGCTGACCCCCTTGCCTTAAGAGTCCATCCATCTTGCTCTGCCCTCTAAGCAGCCCCACTGCTCTGCAACACACGTGTCCTTCGATAAAAGAAGCTCGGGCCGGGAGCCTGCTCAAGCAGGGGAAGCGCTAGAGATCACCTGCTCAAGCTCACCTCTAAAAGCAGCTCTCAAACATCCCTCCCAGGTTTCCGCACTGCTCACCCCTGAGACATTTTGGAACAGAGCGAAGACCTGCATCACAAAACCCTCTTCCCCCACGCCTCTCCAAGAGCGGCCCCTGCGAAGGGGCAGCAGGGCTGGTCTCACACCCCCCCCCCCCCCCCCAACCCCCCCTCCCCTGGGTGTAAGAGNTGGCCGTGCGCCGGCTGCCCTCTCCTGGCAGCCCGCCGCCAGAGCGGCCCCTGGCCCTGGCCCGGGCCCGGCCCCGCGCAGACACACTGCCCCCGGTACCGGCCTGCTCCTCTCGGAGCCCTCCGCAGCGCGGAGGGCAGAGCCGAACGGCTGAGCCCCCAGCACGTCGCGCAGCGCGTTTCAAACACGCCGCGGCCGTCCGTTCATCTGCGGGTACCCAGAAGTAACTTTTGCCAATGGATCATAACCCTTAGGGGAAAGAAAAGAAAAAAATAAGTAGTAGTAAATGCACACAAACCATTTTTTTCTTCTGGTTTTCTGGTTGGTTTTGTTGTGGCTTCCTCCAGTTAAAGGCAAAAATCCCTCCTATGCAATGACAGTGCAGCTGTGCAAGCTGAGGACCCCAAGACCCTCTCACTTGAGAGCTTTAAAACCACCTCAGTTTAAAGTTCACCAAAGAACTACCTCCCTAAAACACACCTAAAGAGGGAGACACATTGCCCCTGGATGTTGCAGGTGCCAAAGATTTAGACAGGCTCAGAAACCATTTAGAAATATTCAATCAACAAAAACCTATCAGGGGTGACTTAAAAAATGAAAAATCTACAGCCAAGAAATCCCAAAGCCACAGGATTGCTTCAAGAGGAGGGAGGAGGGGAAGTATCCCCAAATCTTGGCGCTGCTCCCTCTGCTTTAAGTGCTTGCTATCAGACACTGTCAGAGCCAGAACACTGGAAGGCTGAGACCTCATGTCAAACTCAGAATAGACGCTTTCGTGTCCTCAGGAGGACAGGATATCCATCAACAGGCTGTTTTCTCTACACCGTTTGGTTTTGGTACCCCAAATGATCATTTTACAGGCTGTTTCTAATACGTGTGCTGCACTCTCTAGCACTGCTACGATTAGTCAGAGTGGGAAATCCAAACAAGATGCTGTCCCTCATGCCAAAATAACGGAGGGACCTGGGAGCCTCCAAGACTCTTGCAGACCTCAGGTTAACACTTCAATGGTGAAAAAGCACATCACAGGAGAAAAAGTGGTCTCCTGGTCCTCTCCCAAGAAGGATGACTCATATCTCCTCTCTTTAACCCCAAGCATAGATGAGAAATTGCTTGAATCAAACATGAAAGGAATTTGTATTACATCATCCAGCCCATTTCCTGCCAACGCCTTACAACCCCGGAGCTTTGGCTGGACTATTCATCAGCAAGGTAATCGTTACTTCCCTTGAGCAGATCTTTATAGGGCTGAAGGAGCTTATTGTCAGGAAGTCTTCCCACATACCTAAATTAGATGAGCTCCTCCTTAACTTCTTATCCAACTTTTCTCCACGTGGTTATTTTGCTCCTCCCCTGTTACTGAGTAACACCAAGGCACACACAGGTATGGAGCTCGCCAAGGTGTCTGGGAAAGGTATGCAAGGTTCTGTGAGTAAAGGATTCCCTGCCTTGTATTCAGGGCAGCAAGAAAGGCAGCAGACAGGAGGGGACAGGCAAATAACTATATGACCAAAGTGATGTTTGCAAGACTTGTGTCACCTGGAAGACACCGTGCTTCCTGTATTATTTAAAGGTTTAGATGGCAGGAAAGAAGCAAAACAGAAAGGAAGGGAGAGATTTTGGGCCACATTTGAACCGTGGCTAATATTAGCACAGTAACTTAGTTCAGAGTGAAATTTCTGAAAGCACGTTTATATAGGCTCAGTATCTGGTAGTGTATGCATTACATTTTTTTCTAATCCAAATATCTTGAATATTTCCTGCAGTTTTTCAGGGAGGTATTTGGGCTTGAGAAAATGAGGAACCGCTTCTTCACAGTTCAATTGATCAAGTGTTTTACCAAGACAGTTCTGGGTTGAAATTCAGTATTACTAGATTAGCCTCAGTGGATCTTACCTTTCCTCTTCCAACTCATCCCCAATTGTTTGAACTTCAGTCTCTACCCACCTCCTCCTTCAATTTTTAGCTAAACACCCTGCTCTCCATTTTCCTTCTCAGATTTACACTGCTTCCAGCTTAACTCTCTCCACCTTATCAACCTTTTTTTTTTGTCTGGTTGTTTTTTTTTACATTCTGAATATGCTGAGAGTTATAAACAGTAATGGATGCAGTCTGGCAAAAGATTTCTCAAACTCCTTCCCTCCTACAGTATTAAACATCTTTCCATAACACACCTCAACTGTCCCACACCCTTCGCTTCTTGGGCTCTAAACAGTACACCCCCAGCAGTTATCCCACTGAACACTCCTGAATCTTTCTGCCTGCCACTGCATTGCAGATGCTACCCATCTCCTGAACATGCCAGACATTTTTGCTCTCTAAAGCTCATTGCTATCAATGGGACACTGCAGCTAGGTCAGAAACAGAACATCCTGCCTAGTATAGAACAGAAACATTTCCCTGCTTGCCTGAAGAGAGGCTGTGGAAGCCAGGAAGCAGTAGGCTTGGCAGTTTTAAACCCTAGTTCTTTTTAAACAGAAGGAAGATGTTTAGAACAGCCACCCCTCATTAGCTTTGTCTCATTCCAAATTTTGGGGTTTCTTTCAATCAAAGAGGCAGTCCTCAGAAGCACCAGGAACACCGAGCCTGGTCTTCTCCATTTTATATGGAAGACCTCAGACACTTTCTGATCTTTGCCCTGGCTAATCACTGAAGGAGCAAGGTGTTAAAACTTTAAGGCCTTTCTCCTTCTCTCTGTCCTTCAGTGTAACCATGTGCATTAAATACACTCTAGTTAAACCAAAAGCGTAAGCAACAACCAACCGTCCTTTCTAACTCCTGAACAACTTATCACTTCCACAATCCCACTGGTTACAATCCCACTGGTTACTGAGCCAGTTCCCATGCACACACCAGAGTGTATTTTCATGGTCATGTACAAGCAGGAAAACAAATTAAAATCCAAAACGTTTTTCAGGAGCACTACTTACAGATTTAAATTCTTGAGACTGACCAAGTAGGGCACTGGAGAGACTGTGGCTGGTGCTATCATGGTAAAAATGAAAACAATCAACTGCCCAAACCATTTTCCTCCAGGTCACTTTTTATTTGTTTTATGACAAGAGCATCTCAGCCTGTTAATGCTAAGCCAAGATATATCTGTGGATCTTCTAATCCATACTGAACCACTCAGCTGATAATCAAATTATGGCAACATCCCCAAATTCATGCTTCATCCTCGCCATAAAGAAGATGATGATGAGTGAAGGAGCCCCAGACCAGATAGACAAGAAGATGGAGGTTTCCATGTCTGAACTCTGCAGAGACCACCAACAGAGCAGCCACCAACGGCAGCAGCAGTGCCTCTGTGCAGCCAGCTCCAACAGGAAGCCCAGTGACCTCCTGTCCTCCCTCCCCACAGGAGCTCACACACACTCTTCACAGCTCAGGATGAAGGGCTTCCTTGCTGAACTCCCCACATCAGGGGGGACACACGGGGACTGGGTAAAGAAAACAAATAGGAAGAAAAAAAAGTCAAAAGGGAGGCTTCCTGTTCCCACAGGCTGACACTGCTGCCCATCACCCAGCTCACAGCTCTGGAGAGGGAAGCAGACACAGCCTGCTGCTGCCTACAATGGCCCAACAGATACTCCACAGCAGCATGTGAATAAAGACCCAAGGGAACAGGCTGACAATTGGAGAGGATTTAACAGCATTTCACCTTAAGCCTGAACTCAAACCGAGGGGATAGTGATAAAGCTGTTCCTGGCAGTTGCCATGGGCACCCACAGCTACCTTGGGCTGCAGTCTCATCTACATACAGAAGAACAACAGGTCAGGCCTGGCGAATGCTCAGAGGGAAAAACATCCACTGAAATTAAGCTGTTCAAGGAAATGTCACTTGAAATGGGTAATGCTGTTTCCACCACATCAGTGACGAGCAAGTGGCCCGATTTTATGTAAGAACTGTACTCATGTAAGTACAAGCCTTTAAAAGATTCTTCAAATCAACATCCTAACCCATTGTGATCGCTGAGGATCACTTTCCATAACAGAAGAGTTGTAATAGCTCTAACATCCTGACCCAGTTCTGGTGTGTGCAATTAACTCCTGCTTCCATAAACTCTCTCTCTCCTCCTCTCTTCTCTTCAATGGCAGCTAAACAAGGTGTTCCTGCTCATTTTGCTTCCTGTTGGGAAACAAAATTATTCTGTGCAGCTGCCAAATTTTGCCACAGATGTGCCAGCATTCAGCACTCAAACAAATTTCAGATATCACATCTAATGCATTTCGACATGAAAAGCACTAGAGCGGTATGACAGGCCTCGGTTATATATAAAACAAAGTTATCATAGATTAGCTTTCTAGAAGCAAGAGTATTTATTTTTTATGAGTTTGCCTATATGTAAAAAGTTACATCAGCATAGCTGTACCTGTCATTTTCCATGTTGGGACCAACTCAGAGAACCTCAGAGCTGTTTGTCACAGCTTGGGAAATGAAGCAAGGAAGTCTTGGTTCACTGCATTTTAGGCAGGCGCTCATGTTACAAAAAAAAAAAAAAGAGAGAAAAAAAAAAGGAAGAAATACCATTTTGTTGGCAGGCCCAACAGAGGGATAAAAACCTGAATGGTCCCCAGAGAACAAGCTCTCTCCACCAAAAGACTTGGTTCTCATCTTGGTTAACAATGTTACAGTAACGCTTTCCATATTTCCCCTTTACAGAGGGATTCATTCCTGCCATCTGTCTAGCTCTAGGGAAAAGGAGGGCTATCCTGCTGTCCCTGTATGTGCACAACATCCACGGAGCAAACCTTGAAGAACAAGGCTTGAGATGTGAGAACAGTCCCGGAGAGCTCTCCAGCCCCTTACATGGCAGCAACACGCCCAGTAATGCAACACTTCAGCAACAGAAAGCCTTCTCCTTTTAGGCAAACTTACACTGCAATGATTTAGTGTATGTGCTCCCCGAGCCCTGTCACCAGAAGTCCAGTATGACACTGGCAGGGCAGGGCAGGAACCTGCACTCTGGCAGGGCAGGTGAGGAACTAGGAAGGAGGTGGGGGCTGCACAACAACCCAAAGCTCTCGGTTATCATAAAGCAATCACACAACACCACAATTAAGAATACAGCCTCCACGTGAACCCATCTCATCTGCCTCAGTGCTACTGCCCATGCATTACAGAACACTTAAATATTTGGGAAAGGATACAAAATAAACTTCATACTGTAGACCTAAGCGTTCCCAAATGGCCAAAGTAAGGACTCAAATCAATCACATATTTCCACTGGCGTGTAGAAAAACAGCAATAATGTGGAACATCTGGGTATGATTTAACCACTAGAGGGTGTAAAAACAGCACACTCAAAGGTTTGCGGCCAGCAATTAACAGCATTTAGAGCTGGAGGAGCAAATAAGATATACAAACCAAACAGAAGGGGTAGAATGCTACATAAGGTGAAAGAAACAGAGAGTTATATCCACGGAATTTCTAGCAGACAACACAACAAGATGCCCTGACAATAAAGCTCTGCTTTGCTACTTCTGCTAAGGAAAACATTGTGGTAAAACTCAGAGATGTATACTTATGATAAAGAACTGCAATGGGAAAGAGCAAGATAACTGATTTGCACTCACCAGCTCAAATCCAGTTCCTAATCTGAGGAAATCTGACACAATTGCTCCTGAATTTCATCATCACTTTCTTACAGGGTCAGGACTGCTATACTTCCTACCACACCATTTCCTCCTTCCCCAGTGTAGAAAGGTAGGTGATGGATCAGCCATTGCTGTTTCTCCCACATCAGCTCCAGTCTGTGGCAACAGAGGACTTCTTTCTCTGCTGCTATCATGTTAGAGACTCCCAATCAGATCAGCTAAAAGCCCTGAACCCTCATTAGTGAAAACCAGACCGGAATTTAAGCTGCCTTAGGGCCAAAAGCTACATACACTTACAGTCAAGATGTTACTGAGAGCAGAAAAAAAACAACCCAGCCAAAAACAAAGGATTTTAATAAACATTGGCTAAAATGAAAATACCTCAGTTAAACTGAAGCTGTTTGCTCACTAAGAAGCTTCCACAAAGCTATTTGCCATCTGAAATACACCCACATGCTGGCAATACACATTACTTCCTGTGCTCACCCATACAGGGCTCACTCCAGGGCTGCCCAGGTGTAATTCTCATTTCACACCCTGGCTACTGTAGAGCTTCCCTGCCCATCTCTGCTGATCTGGTGACCTGCCAGCAACTACAGTTCTAGACTGCGAAATCAGAAGATATTAAGGGATAAGAGATGAAATACGTGAAGTGGGACATACCAGCAGTCACCAAAAAGAAATATCTGGAGACAACTGAAACCAGCCCTAAATAGGTAGGTACAGTGAAGCACAAAATAGGGTGCAGAGGGTACCACCAGAATTGAAAAGCTGAAAACAGCTTTAGGGATCTGGAACTGGCTCTGCCTCTCATCCTAGCATACCTTACCGAGCCTGGATAGAGCAGGAACACAACTCCCAGGGCATCCCAGCATGTAATATTTATTTGTGCTATTTAACAGTTTAATGTATCTCAGTAGACATTCTGAACCGTTTCCTCCTATATCAAAATCCATATACACAGTACAAGCACCAAAGATTTGAGTTCTTCAATTGCTGAGGCTGCACTACGCTGCACTCCCTTCATAAAAACATCTCCCATTAAGCTGTTGCTGCGTATACCCAGGCCCCATCAAGGTATGATGAAAATCGCTTTCTTTATAAAGCGGTACCTGAGAGTATCAAAGAATTTTATTTTGGTTTTGTTATTTTCTCATTACTGAAATGTGCTGCATTATTGATTTTCTGTGCATATTAATTTCCTGTTACGCTGCAGAACACTGAAAAAAAAACTTCATCCCAAGAAGGGAGATTTAATGTGTGACGGCTGTATCTTACAACCCATTAAATTTCATTTGTTCCAAAGCATCTCCTCCTTCCGTCGCGCAAATTCATCACCTGTGATTTCTCTGTCTTCTGCTAGGAGGCAAGAGAATGCTTACAGCTACAACGCACTCAACAGTGTAATTTTTACTGCTGTAGGAGAATATCCTGAATAACAGCAAGGGGCAAAGGCTCTGCATGACTTGAAAGGCAAGACAAGTGTCATTCCCTACTCCATGAGCGAAGCAGACCCTCACAGAACTTCAGTGTTATATTGTTCCCCAGAATTACAGCAATACATATAAAACAAACCCAAGCATGCAGTGGCATTGAACATCTACATTCATTAACATCGAGGAGACACAGTGGGAACTTAGGACAGGGATTTTAAGTTACATTTTTAAGAATAAAGAATTTCCTAAGCCTTTGGTTATGTGAATGTTTAACCCCTAGCCAGGCATGTTGCCACATACTGCTGGAGGCCATAAAAAAAAAACAAAACTATTCAATTTACCACATATATTTCCACAAGCACTCCACAATGGAACAAAACAATTTCCACTCCATAATGAGACAGTCAGGAAGCTGTCGGACAAAACATCCTTAAGTGTACAGAGACGTGCGCACACACATTTACTGCAGTCAGACTCTTACTTGATTGTCTCTTGCTGGGTATCCATG
The DNA here is from genome assembly GCA_013399135.1 of Heliornis fulica. Taxonomy (NCBI): domain Eukaryota; kingdom Metazoa; phylum Chordata; class Aves; order Gruiformes; family Heliornithidae; genus Heliornis; species Heliornis fulica. The sequence continues at coordinate 315,626 of VXBZ01006688.1, forward strand.
ATAACTTGAAGTCAGAGGCTCATTCTGCAAGACAAGAAAACAAAGAGTGAATGTAGTGGTTACAAGGAATAGAAACCAAAGAGTTATGCATCTGTCTTAACTCATCTGAAAACAAGAACCTGCATGAAACGGGGAAAGAATGAGCTAAGATTAAAGTGTTCTGCTAACTTCCTATTTTCCATGTAAGCCAATATACTCAAGATTCATTTTCAACTACATGTCAAATTGTACAGGGGAAAAAAAATCAAAGCTATAAAATAAATATAAACTAATCCTACCTCACCCCCTGTAATTTTTGTGGTGTGTAATTTGCGTAATTTTCCCCAATTTTTATACGCAAGCTTCATTTATCGTCACAAAAAATGAATGAAACATAAAATTACAGAAGCTACTACTCACTCACCTTGCCCAGCCTTGAAGAAATGTTTTCCTAAACATTAACCATAAAAGTATCGATTTTTTCCTTTTCAAAACTACACTAATAGTTTAAGATATACTTAAAAAACAGTCAGTGTAACTTCAATTGCCCAGAAAACCCCAGCAATACTTCACAGCCTCCCAGTGGGAAATCAATACTCCAAACTTTCTTTCCTCACCCCAGAAGGGTCTCTGAGCCTGTACATTGGGTTACTGGCAGCCCCATCACCTGCTATGCCGGAATATATGAACCTCCTCCAACACTTCTAGAATTTCTCCATGAAATTCACAGACTTCTATTTTAACAGCACAGTGGGCATTAAGATAACATATTTCATAATACTTCCCAAATCTTTATTTCTGTTTCTTATTTTATTTTCTGTTACTTTCTCTTCAAAATCTCCTATTTGAATTGGGGTAAGGGCACTTACACATGCCCCAAGCATACATCTTTCTCCCTGAGTGGAGGGTAAACTAAACTAGACAAAGCCTGGATCAATTCCACCCTGGTACCCTTGTGCATTCACGAGAAACTCCTGGCAGAAGGAGAAGAAGGAAAGGAGGCAGCCACCCTGCACAATCAGTTTAAGTCTGTTTCTATCTCTTGTTATGACTTGTGAGAATAAACTCCTAAGCCAGCCCTGCACTTTCTCCAGCAGCCCTTGGGGAAGGGAGGGGTAAAGAGAGGGAAGAAGGAAAAGACCTTGACAAAACAATCCTAAATTGTGAACAGCAAAGATATTCTGGGCATGAGGCTAACTAAAATGTATGATCACTGTCAGGAAGAGTTTTACTTGAGATGTTTTGGGGTTTGGGTCTAGATATTTGAGCTACACAGGCCAGCTCCTACCAGAGAGATCTTCTGCCCTACACTGTGTGTGTGGCCGCTGGCACAATCTCACAGTTTACTCAAAAATACTTTAACAACTTCTGCTAAAAAGCAAGGTGCTACTAATTCAATACAGGGACTAGCAATACTATTTTAAGTCTCTATTATTCCTCCCTCTCTTCCTTTTACCTCAAACCTGCCCCGGGGATTCTCCATGGAAACTTGCCAGGAAACACCCAGCCTCTCCTCTGGCTCTCACGCTAAAGCTACAGTAACGTGCACAGTATGAGAACTTCAAGGACAACAAAACTTCTGGCAGCCAGTTTTGGGGATTAACAGTAATTAATTAGGTCGACCACCCGGTGAGTACATTTTTCTCAAATACTAATAGCCAGCAAGCAGGTAAAGCACAAAACTCCACTATAATACAGAAACAGAAGGGAAGACACAGAAGTTGGAAGAAGCAAGTGGAGACTGACAGCTACACCACTACCCTAAGCTTTGGGGTTCTAGCTGTCTTCTCCCCCAACAAAAGTATACATTATAAGAAGGTTTAATTGTAGTAACTACATAAACATTACTGTTTATCACCTTATATCTAAGAGCCATAAACGTCCACTTTGTGTCAGAAATATGGTCATCTTCTAAAAGTCCATTCCAGGTATGCTTTTAACAGTACCTGCACACACACCTGTGAGGTCAGTACCTCCAACATGCTTGTGTGCCAGACCCTCCCAAGGCCTTGGAAACCAGAAAGATTTCCATGAAGAGAACAAGAAATAAACAGAAATGTTGCTTGCCCCTATGAGGAGATGAACGCATACATGAAGTTACCATGAAGACAATTGTTATTTTGAGGACGGTGCTGTTCGTACCAGGGACTAACAAAAGAGACTGTCACCATGAGGTTGTGGCAGAAAGGAGACAAAACCAAAATTCGTGGGATTTCATGAAGTCAAAGAACCTGAAACCACCTTTAACACCCAGAAACCATCTCTAGGAACACAACAGTTTAATGAGTAGAAGCAAATCATGAAGAGTGTGAAAAGACACTTAGAGATACCTCAAGGCAGTCCACAGTATGTAAAAGTCAGAAAGAAAAATTGAGTGGAGAGGAAAAAAGAACAAAAAAACCCCAAAAAAATCAACCTACCAACCACAGCCTGCAATCTCCACTTTGCTTTTTGGAAGACAAACCCCACAAATCACAGACTAAAAGCATTTGAAGGATGTGATTGCATCAGAAGGTACAAGAGGTGAAAGAAAATTACTTCAGGAAAGTGAGAGTTTGGAGAAAACAGAGGTTAGAAAGAGGGTAGCAGCTGGAGCACTAAGGTCACAAAAAGGCCAAAGATATCTCTGCCTTTCATACAGCAACACTACCACCAAGTACTGAACTCTTTGCAAAATCCCCGCTGTGCGTATCATTGCTCTAATTGAACTTAACTCTCCAAGAGAAGGCAGGAAGCGCCTAGGGAAACTGTCTCCCGTCAATAATCTCCAGCGCTGCCAATTTCACAGGTCACAGGTCACCATTCACAATGGTGAATCCAGGGCCTGCTGCATGACTATTCCATACAGAGTTCGCTTTTGTTGAAAACTAAACAGAGCAAGAAGTGAAAGCGTTAAACTCCTGGGACTGCAACAGGACAGTCCAGCAAGCTCCAGACAGAAACCCCTGTTAGTTGGTGATCTGAGGCAGCACAGGATGGGGATACAACTCAATTTCCTCCTCTGCCTGTACATGCACAAAATGGAAGTGAAAAGAGGGAAGGTTTAACGTGGATAAATGCCCTGCCCACCAACACACAGGGCCCCTTGCCTTCTGTCAGCTGCCTTGAGGGAAAGGGAACCCCCAGATAACTCCATCTCTCAGCTCCCTCCTGTCAACTACATTTCTCTTTCGATACCAACATGCAACCAGACATTTGTAAAGAAATTGAGTTAGGCAGCGCTGGCCTGCAAAATCAAATCAAGCTGCCACTGGGATGTTTCACCACTTTGTTTACCACAAAAAGGCATTTCTCAGGTACTTGCAATTTGCTTTGGAGCAGAAAGGAAGAATAAAAAAACAGAAAATAAGTTTTTTAAAAAGGCTAATACAGTACATAAGCTTTCTGCAACACCTACTGTAATTTTATTCAAACCCTACTGACAATCTCACGCATGGGATTCCACACTTCTGTGGGATGTGTGAGTGTTGTGGTTGTACACCAGTAACAATCTCTGTGCTGGCCAACTGGTTTCAACAACTCAGTCAAATCCACCTAACATTTACCCCCAAATTCTTTACTTCCAATTTTCTCCCTTCTTTTATCTCCCAGCCATGCCAACACAAGCTCCTTACAACTGGCATCTACAATAGAATGTGGCTTCCAAAACTGCAAGCCACAGGTACTGTCTCAGGTCACATGGCAAACATGGTACAGCCATCTGCAGAGGACTGAAGGACAAAGGGGATGCTCCTGCACCAGCAGAACAGACAGGCTTTAGGGTTGTTGGGTTTTTGACACCTCTCAATTTTTAAAGTTACTGAATTAAGACACATCATGAAAACACGAGGAATGGTCAATAAACCAAGACACCAGTAAAGATGATCAGCTGTGCAGATACTATTAACTAATGAAAAGCCTGAGAGGACTAGAGCAGAGTCAGTCCTCTGGAGGAAACGTCACAGCTGTAACACATCATGGAAGGTCTGAAAGTCCTTTCACTCTGCTCTTAAAAAGGCAGTAATTCTCTTTGACCTAACTTGACCACAGTGCAAATTAATTTTACTAACTAGTCATTCTGACATGCGCAAAAGCTAGCAAGGCCTGATCAGCAATTGTTTAGTCAAACTAAACCTAAAGTCTGCAAATTAAAACTCCACTAGTAAGGAACTTTTAGCTTAATGAGTTTATCCATACTTCACCAGCCAGAGAATCAAGTCCTGCTGAATCCAAGCTTCAATTGTTGAGTCCTTTCAGTTTCAAAGATAACATCAGAAACATGACCAACTCATCTCTCTTCCTTGGGTCTGCAGCATGCCTGCCTTCCTGGCAATCACAAATGCTGGGGAAAGTGAAGTTAATGCAATTTCTTCAGAGTTTCACAACCGTCTCCCTGCTTCTCAGTAACAGGGGCAAAGCCAGCATGAGAACAGGTCATCTGTCTCTGCCCCAGCTGCTCCAGACCATTATTGGCAGCACAGCAGCCTGGTGACTTGGAGAGAAGTGGAGAGGGAGATCCCCAGCTCTGGAAAGCCAGAAACCCTTAGACTACGCAGAACAACAAAGTAAAAGCAGCAAGAACTTGTTCCTCCCAAAAGCAATATTGCATTTTTGAAGTGGTGAAATAGCACAAGGTACACATTTTATCAGTGTTGTGCTATTCAAGAAGATGGCATCACTTTCCCAGAACAGAAAGACTTCAGCCACAAAAAAACAAGCAAACAAAAAACCCACCAAAAAAAAAAAAACCAACCCTGAAAACACCAGAAACTAAGCTATTAATCTGAAAGTGACAGTTGTAAAATGTAAAGCTAGGGAGCTAGACAGAAATCCCAGCACTGTTCACCACAGCCCAATGTTTTCACCCCTTTTTTTTTTTATTTTAATTTACTTCTTGCACACTAGCAAAGACAGAAACCCTGTGTTTGAAAAAGTCATTCTGGTGCTTTAACTATGGCAGAGCACTGTAAATGACTTGACCTTATTATCAACTACCAAGAAAATAAGTAACTCATCAGACCCTTACTTGTACAATTCACTGCATATAAACAAGAAGGAAATACCTAGGTTTCTTTGTCAAAGTGTAACCTGATGCATCCAGTCTGACTTCTCAATTGTGTGTGCCATCTCCCTACCCCAAATTGTCTGTGAATAAAATTAATGGGAAAAGCAGTATCTAAGGCTGAATTACCTATTATTAATGAAAAACTGAACTAAAGTAGTTTTTAAATGGATCATGTCACCCTTCTCCCTTGATACTTACCCTAATTTGATATATAGCTCTTGCTAATCACTCTGCAGTTCCAATAACTGAATCTATACTGTGGGACGCTTCCCTTCAGCTGTCTCCACTTTCAATTAAACTTGCTTCTCAGCTTTGGCCAGTTTCCAGACACACAGAGTTGTCACTTTGCAAAGGACTTCCCTTTATATGCTTCCTTGTTAGTGCCCCGACATCAATAACCTGCATCATTTCCCAGTTGGAAGTAACAGGACTTATATTTTACTTTTACCTATCCATTATTTGGGGACTAAAACTGCAAGATTTTTATATAAGGCACCACATCAAGTCCGCTGCAGGCCACTGCCCTTGATGGCTGGGAAGACATATGCCAGCTGGCTTCCCATGCCTGCCCAAATTACCGAGGCCACTTCCTGCAGCATGGAAAACCAGAGGTGCCCTTGCCAGCACAGCCCTCTGATGCCAGTGCCTGTCTATGCAGGAGCAGGGAAGCACTTACAGCCTCCCTGCTTGAGGGCCTGGAGGCCAGGGCCTGGTGAAGGCCAGGATGGAGGCCCATCCGGTCCCTCTTCCTTCCTGGAATTCTGGCCCTGTTACCACAGCGACAGCAGCCTCCGGCCTGGCCCTCCCGCCCAGCCCAGACCAGGTTTCCCCTTCTCCTAAAAATGTCAAGTTTTCAGCAGTAGCCAGCATGATATCGGACCTATGGGACAGAAGAGCTCCTGCACTAGGCCAACTGCTTCCTCACAGGGCTCTGGACCCCTGGGAGGGCAGCAGACAGGGTTCCCTACCATTGGCCACTCACATGCAGTGACCCCAGCACAAGAGGGTCCCTTGTCCCAGGTGCCAGCACTTGCCCCAAGGCGTTGCCATCCCACAGCCTTCATGGTGGGGACATGGTCCCCCGCATCCCCAGGCAGCCCATGACCTGCAGTGGGGCCTACATGCCCTCCTCTCAGCCACCATCAGTGGGCAGGATGCAGGTAGGGTCCAGCCAGAGGGAGGCCAGGCCTGCCAGAGGCTCTCTGGGTGGGAAGCCCAGTGACACAGTGAAGACAAGAAAGGAAGGTGATGTCAGATTAACGAAAATAGCTTTCTGCCCCAACAAGTGTTTGAATAGCTTGGAGCAATTGGCCAGGATAAGCCCACAAGGTGTCCAGGAAGACAGACCTGGGGGACTTTGGGGGAAGCTGTGTCCCCATCAAACAGAGCCCCAGTGAAACTGTACTCACACACTGGTGTGATTTTCTCTATCTGAAATACAGTATTTTCTTAACTCCAACATGCTGACACTTCTGCTCTGAGAAACCCTCTAATATACTACAGGAACAATAATCAGTTGGTATAGCAGAAGTTACAGAACAATATACACAGAAATATCTATGCCTGACCAAACCACATGGAAAGATGGCATTTAAGATTTCAGATCTGTTAAAAAATTCAGCATGCAACAAGTTTACAAACACACACTCAGTTTTATATGCTGACTGTATCAGTATGAAGGGGTGTAGACAATAGGGATGTCTACAATACAGAGAGAAGGGGCGGGGGGAGGCTTTCATACACTTCCACAGCTCAATTGGGAGTGCTAAAACTGAAATATTTTACAGAGATTCTTTATAACAATGCAGATTCTTATTTACACTTTTAAAAACAAAGAATAATGAAAAGAGCTTTCTGGAGGACAGAAGCAGCTTTCCACTAAATGAGTTTTTCTTTTTCATAATCAGCCAAAACACCTTTCAGCTTCTCAAATGGATGAGATTCCATTAATTTAGTGTGATTTAAATGTGTAGAACATATACTATTTTTTGGACTATGGCAGCATCCTCATGCTGCTTCAGGCATAAAGGAAATACAGCCTGCTCTGCTAGTCCATGACCTACGCTGGCAACAATAGACCCGGTGCAAGTTAAAGCCCCTGGGAATACTGTGCACAGCGTGACGTCTATGATCCAGCAAATACAAGGACACTCTGCATGCACAGAAGTCAATAGCACAGAATATTGATTTCCCTCCTCTTTTAGCAGACAGAAGCATTTTAAAATGGCAGCTCATCTTCACTTCCACCCTTACTCAACAGGAACAGGAAAGGGCTCATAACAATGCTTTAGAATCCAGTACCAGGGGCACCTTCAGATGCTGTGTTACATGTGGATAAGTAAGTATTTCACATGTAATTCACACTAAACCACTCATTACAGAGCAACATGCTCATGGCATGAAAATCCAGCTTGCTCAAACACAACATCTACAAGCTTTCACAAGCGGACTGCGGAGTCTTGCCTTAGTAGATGGCTTCATTGCTTTTGCTTTCTCAGAAAACAGGATGGAGAATATGGAGAGAAAAGGGCAAAGGAGATAACAGACCCAAGATCCAGAAGGGAAGTCAGTTGATCACAAGCTTCTTGGCTGATTATACAGCTAGTCAAAGACTGTTGCTCAAGGTGAAAAGGAAAGAAGCGTACTACTACTTTCCAAAACAAAATTACAGTTCTTATATTACCTACAGAAGAGAAAGCTGAAACTAATTTGTTGATTGGGTGTGAAGAAGCTGTGATATAAAATTAAACCTGCCTTTGCTTTTAGGGAAATTGGCACAAAAAATTAAAAAAAAAAAAAAGCACATCATCACATGATTCCGATTAAATCGTGCTGCATATCAAGTGCTGTAGGCAAATAGGTGTAAAGAGAAAATTTCTGCGCCCTGGACATGCTGGCCTGATTGCATAAGCTGCCCTAGATAGCTACAGAAATTATTTTCCCAGGTTTGCCTTACAAACCATCTTCCCTTTCCCCAAAGACATAATTTCTTCGAGCAGTTTAGCCCAATGCAGCTCCATCTCCGGAGCACTGCAAGCGCCTACAGCCAGCCCGGAGAAAGGAGAGAAGCCAGGCGGGCTGGCTGCAGGGCAGGAGCAAAGGGTTAAAAGGCCCAGAGAAGGGGTGCAGTGTGAAGAAAAGGCAGGCTTCAGGAGTGCCTCTGCAGCCAGGACTGGTTCTGATTAAGCTTGCAGGATTGTGGAGCTGCACAGGAAGCAGGGCGGGGGAGGGGGGGTGCTGGGGGTCTCGGCCACCGCCATCCTAAATACACTAGAAATCTTTGTGTTCCAGCAGCACCATCTGGAAACAGTTAGAGAGAAACAATTCCCAGGCCTTCTCTCCCAAAATATTTTTAAAAAAATTAAAAAATCCACCCTTAAGACCATTAAGTCTGGCCTCTGTCCCCCTTCTGCAAAGCTCCTCTCCCCGCAACAGCAGGGAACAAAAGAGCGTCTATAAAAGGGAACAAACGCCCAAGTGCTACAGGGGCAACTTGCAGAGGGTGGCAACTCCCTCCACTCATGAGGTGTATCTTTAAGCGGCACTGCAAGGGACAGGGAAACATCAAACCCTCTGTCTCCTGGACAGCCCTAATGAAAGAACATCAAGGGCACTAATCGCACCTAGTAAGACCAACATGCGGAAAACATGGATAGCAAGTCCATCTGCACCTAGAATATCCCTAAATGTGAGCCATGCATGTTGAAGGCTCACCCTGAATTTTGGCCCCTTGGAAGCTCTCATTTCTGTTTCTTAAATAGCACGTGAAGTCAGAAACCCACTCCTTCAGAGATATTCCAGACGCATGCAAAAGAAATATTTAATGCTGTTCTTAAGAGGATGGAAAGACTGTGATGCAAAGCACATTGTCATGGTGATGGTCCCCTGATGCCTCAGAAGTACCAATAACTAGAAGGGTGACAGAGACTGATCCAGCCATGCCCAGACCCTGACGGGCTCCTTCAGAGAGGACTGGGACAGCCCATCGGCAACTCAGCACATGTTCTGGAGACAAAGAGGGTGTCTCTCTCTAAAATGTAAAAGTGAAAAGGAAAAAGGAGAGGTCATGACTTAAATTTTACCAGAAAAAAATCCCCACGTAGTAGTTTATTAGGGAGGTACTCCCCTTGCAAGGGTTACTATCTCCATGATGAAGTCATGACTGCTGTGCTTGTACCTTCTTCTTGCCTGTACCTTTATTCACTTCTCCCACACAATCAGTATTTTTCAGGATTTTTCTTCTAATTAGACACCCAAGTGCTACACACTTGCCTACAAAAATGTAGAAACATATCAAAACAAAATCAAAGCTAACCTTTCAACATCCTAATTAGGCAATTGCATAGGAAAAGTAACATGATTGATTCCTGCTATAACACAATGCTACTCCACTACAGAAAACATGCCTTTGCTTTTTTTCTTACATTCACCTTGTAACTGAGTGCCATCTCTTCATGGGCCGCAGACAGTCTGGATGGTATGTGGCCACATTCCAAGGCCCTCTATAACTGAAGCGTAATTTGTAAAATAAAATAAAAAATAAATAAATAAATAAATCTTAAAATAACAAATTTTCTCAACCAGTAACCAAGGACTCCTTGGGATCCCATTTCTGGTCCTCACCGCTCCTGCAATGCTACCTGTTGCTAAACACAATTGCCCTGAGATGCTGCATGGCAGCTGTGGTCACACCTCTCTACTGAGTACATGGAAAAGAGAGAAATCTTGCCTAAGCTACCCACCCTAGATAAACTGTCCAGTATGGCAGACTATAGCTGACATCCCAGCCTAGCTAAATAACTTAAGCTGGAGGAACAAAACATACACACACAGGCGAGAAAGGGGTTAAAACAGGGTGGGTGGAAGGATGCACTAGTCTAAGAATCTCCTTCCCTCACAAAGGAGGAATACTTCCTTTCTGAAATAGTTCTGAGAGAAGTTTCAGTACGTGCTTAGTTTTAAAATTTTAAGAGAAAGACAGACAGACCTGTCCTTCATTTGGACAGCTGCATCCAAAAAGTCAGGAGAGTGCTCCACACAGAGAAGACGATTCAAAACAAACTACCACCCAATCCAGCTATCAGGACAGACCGAGGCATTTACAATAAGTCAGCTTCCATTTCGTTGCACAGAGAAGCAAGGCAAGCTGCTCCAAAGGCGTTTCTAAGAAAGATCACGTTACCGTGGAGAGCAAAATTACCCAGTGAGGTATCTGTAAGTGGTTTGAATTCTTTGGTTTGGTCCAGATGGAAGTGCTAGCCGTGCTTATAAGGGAAAAGCTGCTGCTGCTGCCGCCTGTATTCTACCCAGAGGGCCAAGAATTTTATGTATTAATGGAAAAATGAAGTGAGAGACTGCCAGCAGTCTCCGGCATTGGCTATTCTCATACTATTGTACATCCCATGTTTAAATAACAGCTGTCAAACACAAAAATAAGATTGCAATTAAACAGCAAGAGGTCATAGGAACAAATCTGGGCTGTAAAAGGTTAAGATAGATGCCAGAGATCTTTTTGGTGACAGTAGCTTTAAAGCATCAGGCTACTGCACCCCAGACACCTAGGAGACTGAAAGACCTGGGTCTGTGGAACAGGCAGGAAATAGACACATCTCTTGCCTGCAGCATCCCACAAACCTGCAATGCATTTCACTCATTTAACATGGCCTAGGTTTAGTTAAAGCCCAGGAAATCCTCAGAAACAGCAGAAAACCTCCTTATAGAGCCTCAGTTCCACCCTGTTCTATGATTCTATTGTCTTTACGGGTAGTCTGAAGCCACTGGAAGACACACCCCCTCCCAGGAAGTCCCAAAACCCCCAGACTGCACATTCCTGCCGGCACCACACGAACGCATCAAAGCCCACTCCCCCCCCAGCCTGCAAAACAATGCTATAAACAAAGCACTCTACAAATCTGCAAGGAACTAGTTTCGGTTAGTTCTACTGCTGGTACTCTCTGCCCCCCGGCTGCTTCCCATCCCAGGCTCCCACAGCTATAACCACAGTCCCCCTCACCCTGTCCCCTGCCATGATGCCACCAGGCAGATAGAAGCACGTGCCACAGCACAGCCAGACCATTCGCCTGCTCCATATGGAGCTGGTAATCCACAAATCCTGAGTGCCTTGCCCTCCATGGGGCACTTGTCTATATCTTCCCCCTCCTCCCCACCTTATCACCATTTTTCACAAAGCTTTTAGGAAGGCGATAGCGTTACAATTCTACTAACTTTTAAATGCCATTGAAATTACCACTTGGTTTGTAGGTGTGCACGCGTGGGAAGAGATTGTCACAGCACATTCACCTAAAGCTAGTTTCCTTCACAATTTACTCTGGAAACCTCCTCTGTGTTCAATCCCTAGAGATTTCTTTGCATTAAGAAGTTACATTTCCCTCTCTGAGCGTACAGACAAAATTCAGAACAGAAGAGCATTAAGAACACTCAGCTCCTGAAATTACAGCGTTGTGTATCCTCCTATGCGACAAAGGGAGATGAAGGTATCAGAAAAAAAAAAAATAAAAGGAGCCATCCTTCCAGTGAATACACAAACATCTTACAATAGGTACAGAGAAACAGTCAGTATAGCAAAGTCCCACACTAGAGCAGACAGAAGACACTGTGGCAAACCGCAGACAAGAGGGCCAGTCAAAGCTTCAAGCTATGTCAAAGCACCACTCACCTTTTTTACTTTTTAAAAGTTCCGTGTAAATATAGCCATCATTTTTATTCAAAGCTCTAGAGTGTCACAGCCTTATAAATTCAGTTCTACTTGCTCCTTACTCCTGCACACTTGGCAACAACTGCTCGATCCAAGTATAAAGAGATTAAAACTCAACTCCCTTGAGATACACAGTGATAAAAACCTTCTAAGTGCATGGTTTTTACAGTCAGATTAAACCAACCTCAGAAATCACACTACCAACAAAGGGAATCACCCTGTTTTTTTCCCCTTGCCCCCAAGTGTGCATACCTACCTCATCTCTTGCATGTACAGTAAGGATCACAGAAGAACATGGCAAGTCAGGCCATCTTGCTGCTCCTCCCAGAAACTAATCCCTCAAAAAGGAGAAGGATTAGCTTTATGAACAAAGGTGGTCACTGCAGGCCACATAATCCCTGGCACCTCTACATGGGAGGGTGTAGGACCTCATAACTGGAGTCAGGGAGAAGGCAGAGCTCCTCTTTCAATGAGGGCATAACCTTGTATCAACTTAAGCCAACAATGAAACTGCAACAACATGAGCTTTGCTGACCAACCTCCTTAGAAACAATTCTTGACCTCCATGCATTTCAGAGCCTTTTACACAGTTATCTTTAATGCTTTAAGATTCAGAGTTTTTACTCCACTGAAGAATTATCATAACAAACATCGAGCAGTCATCTAAAGCAGCAGAAAGTCTTATTTCTGATCACAATGCACAGCTTCCCTTCCTGATGCCAAAATATCTCCACTACCGTATGGCCTAACCAGATACTGGTGATGTTTGCTCGTGCTTCTCTCCTTTCTTCATCCTTCAGAAGCAGGGAGCAACTCAAGTCTGCTGCTGCTCTACCAAAGCTGCCTAAGTGAGTTTTCATGAGGTACTACTATCCATAGTAGCTGTCATGCTTGGTTTGTTAATTATTTACAGAGTTGTGACAACTCATGAGGAAAAGGGCCATTTTTCTCTATTAAATCTACCCGTGCTGGGTAGCTAGTTTTCAAATTAGCCGTTGTGGAGGACCTGTAAAAACAGATGCTAATTTCACACACACAATGAATTTGCAAAAACACACATAGACCCCTTCTGTTTTCAGTGCTTTGGATTCAATATTTCCAAGACTTTTGGACAAAAACCACTGCTCTTTATTACAGACCCATAAGCCACTGTCACAGAGATGCCAAGGATTTGACAAGACCAACAGCAGAAATATTAGATTCTGGGGAAGATGTTGATGAGGTGCACAGAAAAGTTAACTAGAAGTGGGTATCCTCTGTCATCAGAACTATCTGTATTTTAGAGATGTTCCTGCTTCTCAGCCTGACACTACAGCCTTCAATAACAGGATCTGAACACATTCAGGAGCCACACACAATTAAGAACTGAGACACGACCCCAGCTTGGAATATTGACCCGTCTTCAGCGATTAATGATTTCATTACCTCTCAGCTGGACTACAGCATGGTGACAGAGACAGCACAAGTCTTCTGCTTTTAGAAAACTACAAATCACACAGAAACTGAAGCTGACAGTTCCATGCCTTGAATCACTGCAGTTCTCCATACAAACAGCTACGCAGATCTCAGTGAGCATTTACACAGGTCATACTGCAAAAAACCTACTCCTGAAGCCAAGGAGCATCACTTCATCACTTTCCAGGAGTGATAGGCACATACTTACTTCAAATCCTCTCAAATACATAAATATTTTTAAAACTCCAACATAACAGCAAAATCCCCCTCAATAAAACAAAACAAAAAGAACCTCACTCACCATTCCTTTACATTAAAAAATTGAACAGAAATCTTCAAATCAAATTCAAGGAGCATATATTGCTCTTCCAAAAAAGGATAGGAAAGAACAATCTTGTTGTATCAGTCCCTGCAAGAAAGCGCCCAAAATATGACCGCAGAAGACAACGTGTATATTTGTGCATGTAACTACACATATCTATATAGGAGCCTGACCAAAACTGAAACATTAACAGATCCTAAACTTTCTAGGCAACACCCAACACCAGTGGGGATTTTGCAGCACTAGAACTGTCACAGAAAGGAAGAAAGCCCTAGAAAAGTTGCTGGATTTGCAGTGCATCTTCTGAATGCCAAAAATCAAGTCTTGAGGCACCAACACTACCACCTGCAGTGTATAAATGTTTGTGTCAAAATGAAGCTTGTAATCCTCCCGAGTGAAAAACCGAACCTCCCAAATCCCATCCCATATAAATACAGCATTGCATCAGTGAGAGACCACTGAAAGATAGTGCTGGTGCCTGAAGGATTACTTGCAGTTCTAAAGCAGCAGCAGAAAGAGAGAAGAATAAAAAAATAAATTAAGAGATGCTGGAATTTCACACAGATGCTGCTGCTGCACAGAAAGCTGTTATCAGCTGCACAGAAAGGCACTGTACAGATTCAGGACAGAAGGGCTGAACACATGCAAATCACAGATTGAATGAGATTGCTTCTCTCCCCGACTGCTCTTCAATCAGATCAGGAAGATGAGGGAAGGAGACTGAAATCTGCTCCTTTATGGAAATAGTTAAAAATCTCTTGGGGGAAGAAAAGAGAAGGAAGGACAAAGAATAAATTTTTGCCTTTCTCCTGCTGCTATTGCTAAAGCCAAAATGGGTATAAATCAGAAACTTAAAAACTCCTACTACACAATATAAGTGTGTATTGCCCCAAACTGGTGACAGCAATTCCAGCTCTCCTCTCCATCCTGGAAGCCACACTAAGGCTTAGCTTCAACTGCAGACACACAGGCCTCGCCACTCACAAGTCCCAGTTCATCTGCCTTTGTCCTTACTTCTGGAGGGGCTGAGTGCCTTTGCTCACATCAAGAACACATATGCAAGCCCTGCATGCTAACAGGGGAACGCAGCCCCAGACCTCCTCACAGTTGCTGCATGAACACTACTGCAGGCTTCACACCTTCGCAACTTCTTGTCTTCCACTCATCTGACTTACAGGAAGGATAAAACCTGTTTCAGACATGTTTCTCTCCTCTGTTGACAGGGAATACTACACCTCTCTCCATTCCTGCCTCTGTGAAAGGCAGAACAGGTGACCTCACCCTCTGTTCCCTTCCTTCTGGCCTGGTTACTTGAGTATCCAGTCAGTGTTCATGGACACACACGATGTAGGCTTTCCTGGGGTTTGTTTTGCTTCTCTCCTTGCTCCTCCTTCACATCACTTCAAATCCACTCTGCCGCTCCTTGTGGAGAAATCACAGCAAACAATATTGCAGTCATCAGTTCAGGGCAACACCATACTGCACTGCTCCAGGTACAAGAGTCAAAGATTGAGGGAAGAGAGAGACACCACATCCTTCCTCCCCCAGCACCACATCGCATCCAACATTGCAAACTGAGGTAGGGGAGGCAGCAGGAACACTGAAAGCCTTAGCCTTTGACTGAGGGAACAAAGTTAATCAGGAAAACATTCAAACTAGCCAGCAGAAAGGTGCAAGCTCCAGTAACCTGCATCTGCTCTGCCACAGGCTGGGTTTCTCTGGAAGGAAGCTCTGTTTTCTCCAGCATCTGTCACACCCAAGGGACTCCAAAGCATTTTATCAAGAGGGCTCTAACAGCACAGGATTTAAATAATAATTTTTAAAAACCCAAAACCTACACTTCATACTCAAACATTACTTATCATCCTTGCTACAGAAATAAGTTTTTGAGGAAAATTATTGGTTACAATTTTGATTACTACCCCAATTTTGCTTATCAGACACATTAATTTTTAAATATCAACTACTAAACAAAAATTTAATCAAGAATCAAGGCTGATTTATTCATCAAAATCACCAGAAGGAGATTCTGGACAAAGAGGACAAGACAAAGAAAGAGATGATTTACATGATCCAATTAGAGGTGAAAAAAACCCTACTCCTCTGTGCCGGCAGGAGGACCTGAAACTCCATCCGACCCTGTCAGCTGGGACCAGAGAGCATACTGGTCAAAGGAAGCTTCCCCAGGGACCAGCCACCTGCTGTAATTGCTTAAAAAAAAAAAAAAAAAAGGAAAATAGAGGTACAAAGCAGAGCTGGTATCAACACAATGAAGATGGTACAACAGAATCCCTGAAGTTCTTGCAAAGAGATGTGATAATCTCTGAAGTTGTGCCTTCTGTAGCTTTTATGAGTTGCAATAATGTGAACAGTGGAGATCTTTTAAATGTTTAACAACAAAATTATTCAGATTACTAAGACTAAAATCATAGGCAAAAGAGAAATGGTTTCCAATAGGACAATAAAGGAAACTTATCAGAAAGGTATGAAACCAATTGCTTTTTAGCACAACCATCCCTGAAAACCGGGGATGCGGACAAGAGGACCTCAAATTGTACATACAAAATACGGGTGCAGTTTACCAAGAAATCCACACCGTGAAGACAAAATACAGCTAGGATACAATACAGACACTGCATATGGAGAGATGGTAGAAGAAGATTAGGACCTGGGAGCGCAGGCACACCTCGGCACAGCTGCAAGCCAGGCAGAGATATATAAACAAACACATGCAAACCTGCCAACAACCCTACAAGCAGCAAAAGTACCAGTGCCCACCTACGCTGTGGAAGAAAAGACCGTGGGGCAACCCAATCTCACCGACCCGTGGCTACAAAACTCCAGGGTGAGCCTGGCACAGGCAGCTGGCCCCCTTCCCCAGTCCCACTATCCCGAACACACAAGGCACGGGGTGCCTCGGGGCAGGCGCAGCAATGAATTCATCGCCGGGTGCTGGCAGGGTGCCCCGACATGGGGAATTCAATAGGAGAAGCAGGCTGAGAAGGAGTGAATAATGCAGGCACTCCGCTCGCTTATACAGCGTCGAGGAAAGGCGAAGCCGGCTTGCATTGCCTTCAGCCGCCCCGCGCTTACATGCGGGGTCAGAACAGGAAGCCAGTGTTCGAGCAGCACACGGGTGGGCAAGGATCACGCTGCCTGGGAAAGCTGCCGGCTTGCCGAACCGTGCCACGCTGGCAGGAGCCAGCGAGCCCTGCCTGCCCTTGCCACCAGCAGGAGCGGAGCTCCGACGCGCTACACAGCGCCGCTTGTTCCCCTCGCACACAGCTCCCTGTGTCCCGACGGAAAGGAAAAGCTACCGGGAGGGTCATGTGTTCTCCATCAGCCCAGTTCCTGAAGCTCCAAGCAGAAGAGGATGGAGGCTAATCTTCTCTCAGCCACTGCTTTACTCTAGGAAAGGCTAGCATTAGATTAGTCTATCAAAAATAGGAAAAGCCAGGGAGGAGAAAGAGGGATAAGGGAAGACAACATAAAAGTGTTTGGGATATGAGAAATATTAACCTTCAAAGCGACAGGGTTACTGACTCAACATTGCATCATGCCACAGAGGAAACAGCTTTTGGAAAAAAAAACTCTGTGCTGGGCAGCAACATCAACAGATGGCTAGGAGCACAGAGTCTCCATCTCCTCCACCCAGACTGAGAACTGATACCGATTACAACTCAACACACTCCAGAAACACGTTTTCTTTTTGTCACCACTACAAAGGGGAAAGCCTCAAGGAGGGCAGAAAGAAACTCTGGATTTCTTTCCTTACATTTCCACAAAAACACATCTAATACCGAAACAGTTCTGCCAGACCTCAGGTCTTCAGGCCACAAAAGACCTGGCATATCAACTCGATCTTCTGGGTGCTCCCATTTTTAAAACATACCTCCCCCAGCACACGCTGCAACACAGCTAAAACACCTCCAGCACATAAAGTACATACTCCCTCCTCCCCAGCTCAGCAGCCAGCTTTGCCCCAAGACCAGATACCCCATGTTATCCCACCAGCCGTAACAAAAGCAAGCCAAATCAGCCGGGGCATGAATAAACAGCAGTTGCAGCAGCCGACGGCAAGATGCAGAGCCTCACTGCATACCAGGCAGCTGATAACAGCACTGAATCAGTTTTTACCATGAGGAGTTCTCCCCATCGTTTCTGCTCTCAAGGACTTTTCAGCCAACTGATTCAGGGCTGAGCAGTTCACACTGCAGCAGTGCCAGCATTGTCCCAGCAAGCTGTACTTCCTCGGCATCATGCTACGGCTCAAGCAAACAGGGTCTGTGATGGCACTGTACAAGGTTCAGCAGATGGAGGTAGATCAGGTCCACTGTGCTTAGTAGTAGCCCCAGGGCCAAAAGAAAAAAGAAAAAAAAATTATATCCTTTTCTACCTACTCCTTTTCCTGCACAGGCAGACAGACAGGGCAAGGCATCTTAAGCACAGATGTCTGTACCATTACAGATTTCCCTGGGGCCTGCCAGGACTTATGACTGCAGTTCAACACACAAAGAATCCCAAACTGAATGTGAAGCCCCAGATAAATCCTCACAAACCCAGCTCCATCAGCACTTTATCTTCACTGCATTTTTTTTTAATATGTATTAAATTTGGGGGGCATTCTGCAAGCTGTCACAAAGGTAGTGTTTCGAATGTACAAATCTGCACCAAAACCTGAGCAGAGAAAAAAAACTTAACCTCTATATTTCAAGTGAATACAAACTTATTACACAGTATATTTTAAATCAAGCCTTTCGACACTTCGGATCGTACCATACAAACACTTGCAAACCAGCAGCTCTTCCTTTGTAAACAGAGGTGGGATGAGAGAGGTGGGGGAGAAAAGTACGAAGTCCCTCTCAGCCTCAATCTCTCATTCCTTTTAGCAAACAGGAATTACTGCATCATTAGATTTAGTGGCACTACTTAAAAACAAATCAGATTTAGCAAGAGGAAAATAAAGCTATCGACATTTGCAAGCTCAAGTATATTAGACCAGCTCCTCCATTTATATTTAGTACACCAGCAAAGAAAGCAGCAATCTCTAATTAAACAGATGCAGCATAATCTTTACTAAGGGATCAAACACAACAGAAACCTTCCCCTTCCTGGTGCCACAGCTCCCTGGGAAGCCAGGCTCACACAAGCTGTGGAAACCATCCGAGTCGGGTGAGTCACCACCGCTATCCCAACGGGGCACGATCCACAGGGCAGTTGAAAACAGCTGCTGGGAGACCAAACAAAAGAGGGGTAGAAATTCAGACAAGATCCAAGTTTTGCCAGCTCCAAGAGAACTGTTTTATTCTTCTCACTTCATATGGACTGCAAGGCTCCCCCAAACCCACTGGGCCTGCCGCCCCAAAGGGAACCACAACCATCATTTTAGCTTCACTGATACCATGATGGACTCCAGAAGCCAGAAGAAACCTTTATGATGTGCCTCTTGCTGCCCAGGGAAGGCCTCCTGGAAGTGGTTGAGTTCCCATCTCTTGAGGTGTTTAAAAGACGGGTAGATGCAGTGCTTGAGGACATGGTCTAGCGGTGGACTTGGTGGCGGTAGGTTAATGGTTGGACTGGATGATCTTAACGGTCTCTTCCAACCTTAACAACCCTAGGATTCTATGAACTCCTCTGCAGCAAGGTCTCATGCCATTTCCTAGCACAAGGGAAAAGGAAAGCAGCATGAATTGAAGGTGTAAGGCTCTGTCAAACACTGCTAAGGGAATTTGGTATCCCTGAGTTCTTACAGAAGCTGAAGACTTACAGCTCTCACCTACTTCCCCAATTCAAACCTTTCAAGAAATTTATTGATTTTCTACAAGCTCCTTGCTTTATAACATTCCCTACTTTCCTCATATTTGCACTGGGAACAAACAATGCTGGCATTTCTTGGGCACATGCTGCCCAAGTTCAATGAAAAAAAGATGAAGGATGAAATTTCCACTTTGCTTTAAATTCACTACAAAAAGCACAAAAGCCCAGCATCTGCTGTATGACCACACAACTCCTGCAGATACACAGAGGGCTACACACAGGTCTGTAATCAAAACACTTTGGCCTTCCACAGATGCAGCAGCACACAAGAACCAGTGAAGCATCCTGAAACATAACTGACCTCAGTTTCCATAACCAATCTTCCTCGCTCCAAGAAAACTGGAGTTATTTTATATCATGACCTTCAACCTACAGGAAACGGCAAAGAGCCAAGAAGGAATATTTACAGAGAGGAAACAGCTGGAAAGGGGCCAGATGAGTTTCTTCAACGTGTACAAAGTTTTCCAGCTTGCCATTTCATTTCCTGGGCCTGCCAAGAGTCACCGAGCAGCACCACGCTGTGCTTAGCTGCAAACGTGAATCTCAATTCTGAGACTCCCCTTGACAATCAAAGGAAGGGTGGGAATCTCTCAATGAACCTGCCCAGGAGGTGGAAATACAGCACATTTGGCCAAACCTCATCACAGGGCATCTCCAGCCTCTCCCTTCTCTGCTGCTTGCTCACGGTGACAGCCAATCCATCAGTCACACAGCTCATATGCACACAATCGCCTGTCCCCCCCTGCCCACACTCTCCCCAGCATGCAGCAGTAATTGCCTTTCCTATTAGCCCACAGCGACAACAGCTGCCATGGCAACTAGCAATGATTTTAATAAGTTTGGTCTGTTTTCAAGGGCAGCACGCGCGTGCCGGCACATGAGCACGTTGCGGACACACGCCGAGGGGAAGGAGGGCCTGCCATCAGCCACAAAAGCAGAGTTTAAAACACAGTTAAAGCGGAGAAACCATAGACAAACGTTTATCCCCCTCCTCCTCTGCACGAGGAGAGGATGACCACTCACTCCTGAAGCGGTGGAGGTGTGAGAGGTCCACATCGGCGTGGCAGAACTAAACACGCAAAGGGCTGTCCTTGTGCGAGCTACAGATGCTGCCTGGTGACAGAAGTGATGTGCAGCTGCACCATGGGTATGTCATGGCACTGAGAGATGGGCACAGCAAGCACTCTACACCACCTTCCCTCTCAAAGGGACAGCAGAGGCAACCCAGCTTCTTCAACAGCTTTTCTTTCTACAATGCTCCCAGTCTCCTCTCATCATTCCCCAAGTCACCAAAGTTCCAGAAAGTCAACATGCAGGTACTGGTTTAAAAAAATATATATTTTTAAAATCCAAGGAGAAAACTTTTGTCATCATTGTTGCACATGCACACTGAAAAATCCTGCCGATTTACTGCTTTACTTCAGCCCTTCTATGTCTGGGGTTACCTGTCATGGTGTCAGCTACAATATCTCTCCTCCTCCCAACTGCACCCCCATACAGGTCCTTCCTGGTACCTGCAAGCCATCCCCTCTTTTTTAGAAAGAAGACAGCCACAACATCCACCACAGTGGAGCCCGCTAGGTTCAGTGATAAACTCCTCCCCTTTGGCATTACTCATTTTCTATGGGATCATGAAAAAAGCAGCTCTGAAGCATGTGGAGAACAGACGGATCGCTTCTTTCAGCAGCTGTTTAGCTCAGAGGCGCTCAACCTCAAGGTGAAGTTTCACACTCTGCACCCCAACACAGGGAATCGCTACACAGGAGCTGTACACACTCTAGACATCCCACAGACACAAGCCCTTGGTGGCCCTGAGCAAAGAGGTGTTATCAATCAGATCAACTTAAACCACATGGCCTAACGCCACTTAACCCAGTACTCCTGACACAACACTTGCAAAAGCTAATACTACTTTTTTTTTTTCCCAAAAGCCTTTTGGAAGTTTGGCCTAATCAGTTGCTTGTCATCCACTCACCAGCTGCTACAAAGGGCAACTTTCTGCTATGCAAACTGAACCAATGTCTGCAAACTCATAAAAAACTTGAGGTAAACAGACAAGAAAAGCAAGCATGGCATGGTGAAGCTCTAACTTTTGAATTGGCTGCAAGGCTAAATGCACAGTATCATCCCAGTCCCACAAGCTACACCAACTGATGGGAGATGGCATTAAAAACGAGAAAAAAAACCAAACAACAAATCTGTGCAAGCTTTTCCACCATACCACATATTTAGAACATGCGTAAAGAAAATATGAAATATCTCTAACAACAGGATATAGACCCATATAGGTATTTAATTTTAAGTTAGTTTTGGTGCTAGTAGTTAAAAAGTAGTTAAAAGTAGTTAAAGGTGCTGTAGTTAAAATGCTGCAGAGCGTGCCTTCTGGTGTAGCACGAAATGGTAGCAGTATGCAACATTCCCAACACCTTCCAAGGACCAGCCTTAGATAGAGCAGGCAGCAATTAAGCAAGGAGACCACCCAGTTCAAACTAGGTGAGGAAAGGCATGCCACTGAAACCAGGGCTCTGAGATTTGTGTCCTCCACAGGTGACCTGGTGGGGTTATTTCATTCCTCCGCATGTTATCTCACACCACACTTTAATTCCCTAAGTCAATGCTATGCAATTGCATTCATTAAGATTTAAGAAGGGATCAAGTCCATCATAACGGAGGCTAGGCTAAACAATACAAGGATATTTAACTGCTAAAAACAAAGGATTACATCTGTGAACAGGAACCAAGAGATCTGTTTTGATTCCTGTAATGCTATCTGCCTTGAACAAACTGTGGATACACTAGTCTCTGGTTAGCCCATAGATGAAAAAAAAAAAATCCTCACGCTACCTAAAATCAAGTTCCTCCACCCTGGAAGGGGTGGAGGAACACAGGGCTATAGGAACCAGCCCCGCTGCCTTCGCCTGACACCTGAGGTTAGACTTCAAACCTCCCCCAAGCAACAACACCACTTCATTTTGCTGTACATCCTCCCTTTCCAAGCAGCATGTGAAAATGATGCTCCTCCATCCTTGCCAGATTCATGGCTGCCCAGGGGGTTAAATACAGCAGCAATGAATTGACCAGTCTTGTTAATTTAATTCAGCTACATGGGAAATCTGTAAACAGAAGCAGAAGTCATGACAATACTATAAGAGGGCTCTGAACACAGCATTGTATAATCTGCTTTTGGTTATCACTGCTAACCATGCAAGGAAGAAATTTTCCTACTTTTACATTTTTATTCTTTAAGCTGTTCCAGGTAAGAAATTTCCTACTGGCACATCAAGGTTTTTTTTTTCCTACCCTGACAATTAGCTTCACACATTACATGCAGAACTGGCATATGACAAGATGATTTTCCAGCAACTCCAAGCCAGGGCTAATTTAACAGTAGCCAGAGGTGTCACTGGGAAGTCATCACTGCCTGCCCTGGTTCAGCTGGAAAGGAGTTGCCTTCAGGTGTTGGGTGGAACCATGTCCCATCCTCTCTTTCCATTGCAAGTTTATTTCCAGAGTGCATCTGATTGAATGCAACCTGTATAAAGTTCAGAGAAATGTTCTCCTGCAGCTTCGAGGAGATAGCTGCCTCCATGACAAGCACTGTGCAGTAACCATGGGTAGATAAGATCATCCAGAGTGTGAAGCTCACCATCCAACAGCCTCTGCACTCCAGGAAAATCCAAACAAGACAGAAAATACCTATGAGTTTTATGTTGAGAAGTGACCCATTAGGAAGTTCTCCACTACTCGGTGTGACTGTATTGATCCTCAAAATCCTGCCCAGGAAGTCAGAGGCAGAGAAAGCCTTACAATGGCAAGAGTTTGCCCATGGAAATGGAACAATGCCATATGTTTACTCCTGCCTGAAAGAACCAAAGATTTAGTGACTGTCTTTAGGATCCTGTTTTGGAAACTAAAGTAAAAACTACTAATTCCAAAATAAACCAAACCGCAAATTTCCAAGAATTCAGGCATCACTAAATTGGTGACCTAGAAAAAGAAACTACTCAGGAGAGCAGTCATAAAAACTGTATTTCAGACTGACCCTGATGATCAAGCAAGCCACACAAGCCAAATAAACCACCTGACACTACTGTGCCATAAAGGCTGGTCAGTTTGTACTACACCTTTTTCAGAGTATTGGTATCATCCCTTTCTCAAGCACTCAAGGCCAAGAGAGGCAAATACACATAATACCTTACAATAGGGATGGGAGCTCAAGCATAAAGATTTCATGCTTATTTAGAGACAGTTCACGAAGGAGCTTGCTAACACTGAGACCAGGAGTCTCGGAAAAATCTCAGTGCACACAGAAGTCAAAACCACCCAGCTCCTGCTACACCTCCTAAGGATGGTCTGGGACAGGCACTACTTTGGGCAGATTGTCACCATATTCACATGTAGCCAGAGGGCTCCTCGTTCTGAGGGGACAGGACCACTCTCCCCAATTTGCCTGCAACTCCTCACACCAACAAATACTAAAACCCAACAGAAACAGGAACATTTTTATCATAGGATTAATGAGACCTAGTGAAGCAATATCCATTCCCCATCTACTTGCTAAAATATGCAGACTGGCTAGTCGTTTCCCTGTACACAGACATGCCTCAGATTTTTGGATGCCAGTGTGATAAATAAGGAGAACCAGATCACCAAAGGTGAAAAATAGCCTCTGGTACAGAAAGGATGGAACAAATACAGAAAGAATGAACAAATGCTCTATCAAATGCTGCACTGCAAAGCAAGCCAATCTCCCTGCCCAACTCCAACAGAGCTGCCAAACCCTGCCCCACAGAGCTACCAACTCTGCAAGCTACTTCTATGGTAAATGCTTGCAGCAATCATGAGTTCCAAAAACGAAACAAACACCAAGCTCAAAAAAAAAAAAAAAACAAAAACCAACAACACAACAGCAACCCAAAAAAACCCACCACACACAACACTAAAACTATCTTCCTGTTTTCACTGAAAGGTCATGCCTATTTAAGGAAACCTTCCCAAGCAACATGGACATGGTCCATCTACATCCATCAACTAACAGCCCAGTTAAGTGTAATCACTCATCAAAAAATTCCAAGTCCTTAAAGGAGTTGTGGTCCAAGCTGTAAATCCAACCCATGCTGCTCCTGGCATGCAAAGCAGTCACAAATACCTGACACCACTCAAGAGGAAAACATAATTCATTGACCAGCAGAGGAGGAATCCTTGCTGAACCCTTCAAGCATTAATCATAGGAAGAAAAAACACACACACACACTGAAGTCTCACAGCACCTTCATCTATTCTAATCAGCAGCTTCCCCACGGGAAACGTCCATCCCCAAGAGAACTTACACACTGGTCACAATCTGGCTGAAAGAGATACACTCAGGTACATTCTCAACCTCACAAGCACAGGGGTTTCAGGACACCGCATAAAGCATCAAGAATTCTTAGTGGTGCTAATTTGTGATTTATTAACAGAGAAAAGCTGGTTTTCTGAACTGGCAGCATTTGGCACTAACCACACGCTGCTCCTGTAGAAAGAATGCATAAGAGATCCGTCACAATGGTGAAACACCACACCTTGTCTTCTGGAAGGATGCAATCAGTGGACAGAAGCACACATGAGAAAAACAGACCTAATTACAAGCATCATTTCAAGTTCCAGGCACAGCCACACAGACATATAAATACACACACGTACCAGATAACCTGTCAAACAACATATACTCAAATGCCAGTCTTTGTCTCATTCACTACATCCATCATAACATCTCAGTTCTTGGACAAGACTAACTTGGTCAGAAGTGGGGACTGGGGAGGAATGGACAGATCGAAACACCACAAAGAGTTAAGTCCCACTGTAACACTATTTATTTGAAAAAACAAAATCCACTATTGGTCTGTTTCCTTTTTTTTCTACCCCTTCTCTTCTCAGAAGCTTTCTCCAGGCCATGGTTGGCATCTAACCATCACACAGACAGCACGCTCCACAAATGCTGCTATCACTTCCTGCTGAATCCATCACACTGGCAAAGGATGGTCTTGCCTTCACTATTCATGAATGACCTCTCAGCGCTGCTCTCACAACATGAGGCATGCAGACCACCACTCTTAATCTAACTAGTCCCGGACATCAGAAGTTTCCAAGAAGTGCTTAGGTATAAAGGTCATATAGAGAAAAAGCTGTTAGGTCCAGCTGGTGACATTAGCAGATGCCAGGTCTCAACGGGATTCATGTGAGCACTGGAGAAGCCTCCAGTCTCATTCTCCTTCCCTCACTTCAAGAAAACAAGAGTTCCTAGAACACGTGCCAAGGCACAAAGAAGGTACTGTGAGGTTCGTCTTTATCTCCATTTGGGGAAAAAGCAGTGAGAGGAGGTGTTTTTTCCTTCCCTACAGCCTTATATTCCTTCCAGTATCATAGAGTGACAGTTCTGTTGACAAGATTGGGAGCCCAGTCCAAAATCCTTCAAGGCTCTCTCAGATAAGAGAGCCCCAGCCATAGAGCACATTTCTGGTCCCCTCTTTTGCTAGTGCTCTACTCAGCTGAGACGAGGAGAAGAGCCAAACAGTCATGCAGAAGCAATAAAAAGCAGGCAGTGATGGGATGCATCATGGACACATTATTCAACAAGCGAAAGGAAGGAGATGCTAAGTCCATGATCACCCAAGTACTTTTCACCCAAGACACGTGAATCTCAAGTACCCAGGATTGTTTTGCAGTCCAAATGTGTCAGAAAGCCTGCTCAGCAAAGCATGCCTTAGCCTGCCTCCCTCTTCCCCCTGCTACCCCAACAAGTGCTCATGCTTAAAACTGGGGAACCCAGAACCCTTAGACACAGGAACAGGGAGAGCTGGTGGCCCCACACACAGCCACCACAGGGAGCAGGTCAAGCGCTGGTTCCTGCCTTTCCTGTCCACCCAGCAGCCTTCTGCTTGCTAACAGACCGAAACATGCTTTTAACTCAAAAGGAAAGGCCTATACATTCTCTCCTAAAGTAGCACTTCAGTTGCAAAAGTCAAGCACAGTTAGGTTCCAAACCTGAACTTCTAAGTTTTGCTACAATGATGATCAAATCACTTAATTCAAGCTTTTCTGCTGTTTTCTAAGATTAAGACAACACTGCTTTACATTTACCCAACATGACACAGTTACAAGTCAGCCTGTGGAAGCGGTAGGTATTCATATGCATGTGGAAGATGTAGGGAGCTGCAGGTTGAGAAGTTAAATGCTACCAAAACTCCACCAGCTACAATAAAAATATACAAATAAAAAATAATCAGGTTACAGGTGTCAATATGATTTTTGCAAAACAGGTGGTTATTACCAGTACTTCAACTCTCCATCTCTACAGTAAGAGATAATGTATCTTTTCCACCTCTCAGGAAAACTGCAAAAAATAAGATCATTAGTATCTGTAAAGCACCCACACTACAGTGATGAGTACCAGAGAAGAGACCATTAAAAATTAATACTTTTGTATTCAGCACAAGATTTAGATTATCTACAGTAAATTTGGTTTCGGGTCATGCATGAGATGCAAAGGAAGAAATGGAATATTGAAATAGCTCTCAGTCCAAAGCCTGACCTCATACCATTTTAACTGATAACAAAACTCCCACTACATTTAATAGCATCTCACTGAGCATTATCTATTTGATAACTGAGGTGAAGTTGCCTCTGAAAACATAAAATGTACAACCACATAATTAAGACCTCAGACGGTGCCATCTCATCACATGCTCTTGCTGGGCACTTGCCAGGTACCTGCTCCGATTCCCGCCATGCTGGATGCGTCATGTATTAAATCTCCCCCAGTCACAGCCCACCACAGTGCTGGATCTCACTCTGCCACGTTCTGTCTCTTCGCCCCTTTGCATTGAGAAGGCAGTTCCCAGCAGCTTCAGACCACTCAGGACAAACATCAACTCCCATGGCAGACTGTAGTGTAGCACACTTCCTCCTAAAACTGGAGGATCAAGGGCATTCTGCATTTTCACACACTTCAACTACTCCTGGCCAAAACAAGGACAGCGGGAGCTTCAGAATTAAACTGATTTCTCCTGCTAGCCACCCAAGAAACATTAAGATCTCAGTAAACCAGTAGAAGTGATACACTTCACTGCCTTAGTTTCCTTCACAATATGGATCATTCCAATATCACACAAAGTTCTGTTTCCCACTCTCATACACTCTACCAGCTCCAGCACATCTACCCATACCACACTGGCAGCTTCCACCTCCTTCAGTATGTCCCATGGCTCAACCTGCTGCAGCAACACCACAGCCTATGTTGCCTTCCTCAACTAACCTTTTGGATCTCACCAGGCTGTGCATCTGGTCCCACTCATGGGTCTAGCAGAAGCATCACAGAGAAAGTGGTCCTTAATCCCAGGTTGCTCCAAATATGACCTGAGAAGAACTGGCACCCACAGTCAAGGAGAATTGTCTAAAAAACTCCAGCTCCACTCCAATGCTACACATGGCTTTTAACATGAAACAAGCATTAAGAAAGAGGCTTTTTTGATGGACCTTCTCTCTAGGACACAAAAATACGCGGGGTAATGTAAAAGCCCTTTAATGCACACACTTTCCTCATTTCTCCTTCCCATAAAAAGGAAACAAAGTCACAGAATGGAATAAAAGCATGAAGTCAGGCAGAGGTGGATCAGAAGCACCATCCCACAGCAGCTGCTGAGAATCACGACTGGCTACACTGCCTGCAGAACCGGGCACCCAGACCAAAGATGCCCAGCCTTCTCCACCACCTCACATGCCCAAGGGGGCAAAACAGGCTAGAGGAAAGGCCACATTCCTACCATCTCCAGCTATGGGAACAGCAACTGCAAGCAGGAAATTATACACCTAGGATGCCAGCTAGAGACTCTCCACAGCCCACACAGCACAAAATCAAGGCTTCTGAAGTGATGCCTTGGTGGCATTTTCTTCCCTGGTCATTGTCCCCATGCTTACAGCCACCACAGGGGCCTACAAGAATCTTCTTGAGAAATAGCATTGGAAAAGCTGTGCAGAAAGCCTCAGATAAAAGAGAACATTCTAGTCCCTTGAAGATACCTGAGCTAGATCCAAATCCCAGGCCCTCAAAAGCCTCCGAGGAGAATATTTTGATATTTGCAACACACAGAAATGCCACGTAACATGGCTTCTTTAGCTTCACCATTAAAGGAAAACTAGCTCCATACAGCCTGAGGGTTTAAAATACTGCCAGTTGGGCGTGGGGGTGTTCCCCCCTTAAATGGTGCAGGTTCTTCCCAATCTCTATGCTAATACTTGCATTATGGCAATTAGGAGCAGATAAGAGGAAAGTCATACAAGAAAGTCACGCAGAAAAAGCAACAACTGCTTCTAGCCCACACTTGTTGAAGCAAGCATCCAATTTTCCCCGCACAATGAACTCTCCTAGACAAAGGCAAACACAGGCAACAGCCCTGGGAACGCACACCCACCTCACCAAGATGCCAGGTCGAATCCTAATGTCCTACCCAAGAGATTCAAGTGAAAGATCTCATGATGTCTTTTGATTTGTCACAAGTACACTCTGCCCACAATCCACAGGTTAGGCGGTGGACACAGTATAGCTGATGGAACACCAATGCCACACCAGCTGAGCTGGCAGAAATTGCCAGTTTCCTGCTCTGCCCAAACAAATGCTGGATCCAGCTCAAGTTCAGCTATGGCCCCTCATTAAATAACAAGCTTTTGTATACAACCTTTCCTACTTTGTGGCTACTTAAATACATCCTATCTTCACTAAGGAGCTAGCATCCCATTTCCTTCAGTCCAGCAAGATAGCTGCTAGAGGTGGTTTTGACAGACGCAGCATCTATGCATGACAAGAGAGACTGTAACAGTTCACAATCCTCTTCCAAAACACCCTGGAAATCCTCCAGAACCAAGAACGCAGATAAGAAACTTTAACCTACATCAAGTCCTTCTCAGAGAAGCCCATCAGACAGCAAAGCTCTCCTACAAGTTAGGTGCCCTGGCATGTCTTGATGGGACAGGTCAGCAGAGCGCTGACAAGGAGCACAGTTCGTCAGGAGGGCAGCACCATCCACACCTGGTAAGGTCCATCTCATGCAGCCCCTGCCATCATCGGGCTTGACTCCTACAGACATCTCAAATTCAACCTGGAGATATGGAGGTGTACTCCTAAAGTCAGGCAGGAGGAGTAAGAAGCATTCTGGGGAAAACACATACATCTTTCAAACCAGCATTTTCTTGACTTTAGAAAAGATTGATGGCAAAATTAAATTTAGTGGAGAGCAAAGGGAGTTCAGGCTCAAAATGCAGTCAAGCAGCTCTAATCCCTAAACATTGGGATTATCTCATGACAGCTACACTCCAGCGTCCACTCAAACCAGGGTAAAATGCAGATCAACAGAATGCTTCGATGAACTGGAACTCGTTACCTCTAATTGCTTCTCTCACTTCACTTCTGAATGTTCTCTCTGATCCCTCAGCCACCACATTTCAAAAGCACACACACAGAAGGTCAAGTAATATCCAAGACAGGCAAATTAAATAAGAAGCTTCCAGCTGACCAAAAGACATGCCCTTCTTTTTCGCTTGGTATGAAAACTAAAGTTTGCCCCATGTCACAGGACCAGTCAGCAGCACAGACTGACAGGTTTTAGGACACCTTCAACCGACGCGACCCTTCACGTTTTCCAAGGGGCAGAGGTTCCTGCATAGCAAACCAAAGGCTGCTGGCCATAGGCTTTATTTTTCTAAGTTACCAGGAGCATGTCCTTCAGCAGCAGTCTCCAGGGGGCCGTGGACCACACACAGAATCCAGCTCAGGTCCATCCTGGCTTCTGTCAAGCTTCCCTACAATTACTGAAAATGAAGCAGTTACATTTAAAAAAAAAAAAAAAAACAAACCATATATTTTACTGCTGCCTCCTTTGCAGCTCTCATTTTCTGGTATTCCAGTTGCCACCAGCCTCACCGCACCACAGCGGAACTGCTGAAAGTCCTCAGTGCAGCCACAATAAAGCACAAAGCTAGCACAGCAACACAGCTGCTGACCTTAAGTGACCAGCACTTCCCTGAGACAGTCTTGGAACAGAAGTGTGAACCCCTGATGCAAAAGGGCAAGGTGGGAACCCTGCTTGCCAGGTCACCGAGAGGAAAAGCTGACAGAGGGTATTTCACAGGACATGCCGGGGAGAGAGGCACGCTGCTCCAAACTCAGCTGAGTGGGCAACGTTTGCAAAATGCAAGGAAGAGATCAGGCTTTGTGCAAAATGCCAGTGTGCTCGTGTTTCTAAATGGGAATTCTGAAAAGGAAAAATAAAAAAGCGTATGTCTACAGCTGGTACACATACACAGAAGGAAACCGTCTCCAGTAGAACCAGACCTCTGTTCAGTTTCCAGCCTCACAACTGCAGTCACCACCTTTAAACACAAACCTCTGAAACCCAAAAAGAAACACTGACAGAGCCCGGAGGGGTACTAAAGCATCCAGAATACTTTACTTGGGCTTTCCATTTTCCTGAATATAGCAAGAAAAGAGATGATATTAAAGTGTTCTCAACATCTCTAAAATTCCAACTTTTGGTTTGTTTGCCAAGCGCTTTCTTTGAACTGGAGACTTTTTAAGTCTTCCCAGACTGTGTCAGGTCATGACACTCAAATATTAAAAAAAAAAAAACAAACCAAAAGGACAAAAGCAAACAAAGAACATAATAACAAACTTAAAGGTGATTCATTATGTCTCATCACATCAGCAACAGTCTGTCCAAACAGCATCCCAGGAAACCCCATCCTGTATTCAAGACAGGGATTCACAGACTCACACAGATTCAGAGAATGTTAGGAGCTGGAAGGGACCTTGAAAGATCACCTAGTCCAACCCCCCTGCCCGAGCAGGATCACCTAGATTAAATCACACAGGAACACATCCAGATTGGTCTTGAATGTCTCCAGAGAAGGTGACTCCACAACCTCTCTGGGCAGCCTGTCCCAGTGCTCCATCACTCTCACAGGGAAAAAGCTTTTTATTACGCATGGAGCATGGAACTGCCTATTATGCTCCAGCTCAGACCCATTGTCCCTTGCCCTATCGCTGAATTAGCTTCTAAAAGCTGGAATTTCTTTTCTGGAGTATCTTCTATCCCTTGTATTACTCTTTACCAAGATGGCCATGCCATGTGTAGTAAGAGGGAGAAAAAAAATCCAACCTGATTACACAGCTTTTCTGTGATTTACTGGAACTAGATGTTCTCTTCTGTAAGATTTAAGAACACACATTTCCATTGGGTCCCCCACAACACAGAAGCTGTTTTTCCACTAGCCACTTCTCAATTCTTACTTGTAAAATCCAAATCTGTCTTTAGAAGTTACCAGGAGATTAATTTTTTGCCCTCCTCTGGAGTACCACAACCCAAGGTCATGAAGCACAGGCAATATTTCCCTGCTCTTCCCTTTCTATGCCACACTGACATTCAAGGTTTCCAGTCTTCATGCTGGAAGGAGTCAAGCTGGAACAGGGTGTTACAGACCATCCTGGTAGAGAGAAACCATGGACTTTCCTGCAGAGCAAAGACTTATCATCAACAACATCATTATCTGGTCACAGGGGACTGATCTCAACACCGCTAGTCATCATCATTACCCCATGCCCAAATGACAACACCAAGTCAGCACTCATCACTGCTGTCAAAAGTTTACGTGGACTGGGTAAGTCATACACCACAGCTGCAACCACTGCCTTCCCTGACCAGTCAGACATGGTCACGGTTGCAGAAGAGTAATTCTCCCCAAAGACTCGGGGATATTAAGAACACAAGCAATTAGTGAAAGAAGAACAAGGATCAGCTCTGCACACACTTTTCATCTAATTCCAACCACATATTACCCCTAGGTATAATTTTAATTCACTAACCAGCCTAGACCTCGCTAAAAAGTTAAATCAAAATTCAACTTGGAGACCAAACAAGGAGTCGTTTAACTCATTCAACACCATGCAGAACAAACAAGATATTTTGCTAACTTTCTTCAGCAGTGAAAGCTGGCTGGTACACCTCTGGTACCTCAGTGGGGAAGACAAACACAGCACCCTGGAATAACACACCTGTCCACAGCTCCAAAGAGAAAGAGACACTTCTCAGCTAGCCACAACACTTCTCTCACCTCCTCCTTTCCTCATGTAACAATCTCATCTTCCATCACAAGAGTACTTCCTCTTCTACCTGTGCAGCAGTCAACCTCTTCTGACAAGCAGCAAATGCAGCTGCATCAACAACTGCATTTCAGTGCAGTGTCACAAGTGAGTTAAACCAATTTTCTCTTTTTTCCTCCTTTGTTCAGTATTATCTTTACCTAGATTAGAAGCTGATATAAACAATTCAACCCACTGAAGCCATCAAACAGAAAGCAACTAGTTCCTAGCTAGTATTTATACAGTTAAAAAGGAGCCATACCTTTGGGGCCCTTCACTTCCAAACATATCCAGATACCCCCAGAAGGCATTCCTGTCCAGTGGCATTGGATTTTTGCCACTTATGTACCAGGGGGAGCTAAAAAAGCAATAGTTTATGCTGGACCTTTTCCTCCCACGCCACAATTAACTGAAACATGTCCCAGAAGCAGATAGCAGCCATGATCCGATTTGTCCCAATCCCAACTCAAGCAGCTTTACACCACCCTCCTAACAAGATCAGCACTGGCCAAACACCATTTATCCGGCCTGATCAGAGATGGATTAGATAATGAAACCCTAACTGCATAAGCTGTCTGAGCATGCTGGCCTGAGACAGCAGAAAACAAGAAGCCCGGTAAATTTAAGGCGCTGCTTTAAGGCATACTTTGACCCAGGTTCTTAATGACTAGATACTATCTTATCTTCCTATAGACTATTTTTTATATTTCATGTTAATAGACCCATTAAAAGCTATTATTTCTACAGTTACAACAGTAATTTCTATAGCTAAATGATTTACTTCAGCATTACAAGTCACATTCATATCCTGAACCATTGGTAGGTAGGGTTATGCAAGAAGAAATGGTGGCAAGTGTGGCACCCCGGGATTCCTTGCCATCAGCCTAGAGACACAAGGTCACCAAGTTCACACAGTAACAGTCTGTGGCTCTGGAACAGGAAGGAAAAAATTGACAGAATCTGCAGGAAAAACAAGGTACAGCAGTTGCTGGTATTATTTCCTAGCTTCCAGAAAGCCTCTAGTACACACGAGAAGGGGGGGGNNNGAAGAAAAAAAAAACCCAACTTAAAGAATAGTCTCTTTATTCCCCTTTTAAGCATTACGTAGAGTTAAGCATAGGAAATGTACTAAAAAGGACCCGTTATTCTAAAATAAGGTACTTCAAAAGAATG
The DNA here is from genome assembly GCA_013399135.1 of Heliornis fulica. Classification (NCBI taxonomy): domain Eukaryota; kingdom Metazoa; phylum Chordata; class Aves; order Gruiformes; family Heliornithidae; genus Heliornis; species Heliornis fulica. Next base: position 349,299 of record VXBZ01006688.1, read on the forward strand.
CACTATCTGAACAGAAATCCTCATGAAAGGCAATCCCATGTTTTGACTTTTAGGTAAGAAGGTATCAAACTTCCCAAAGGTTAAAGAACACTTTTTTTTTTTTTTCCTGGCTCTGATATTACTTGGAAGCTTGGCTTCAAATTTGGCATTTCTTGCACACAAACACGAGAAGATTCTCCAAATAAACAAACCACACATTTTAACAATAGAAAAAGTCAAGGGAAACTTTCCATACACAATGGTATGCATATAGCTATATGTATATATGGATATATACACACATACACTCATATATATTTTCATCATATATATTTAAAAGATTGAAATTCCATATGTATATAAAACCATAACTATAAATATAAAGATTAAAGTTACGCTTAGAGTACCAAGCAGCTACAATATGGGGGTCCCAGTCTGAAGAACAGTTATACTGACTGTAAACACACTTAACTTTAAAACTGGGCTCTACCAGCTGCACTTCTCCACCTAATTTCTCCACTGTTTGCCAGTGCTTGGTACAGAAACAAACTGTGACTTTCCACTAAGATCCACAATTAACCCCTACTACCATTATCACCAACATTACACATTATTGTGCCCGCACGCTGTTGTAGCACCCTGGCTTAATGTTGCAATTTTAGTATCTTGTACTATCCACTGAACAGAAAACAAAATACTTTACTTGATATGAATGGAGAGGGGAGCCTTTTACACATACAGAAACTGCGCTGGTCCACAACTTTAAAGAAAAATAACGTAGGACACTTTGCTAAAGCAGTTCAAGTCTCTTTCTGGGCAATTTTCACTGGATTTACCACTGGTGTACATCAACACCAACCAGTTTAACCACTAGGGCCTGTGCCTCAGATCAACTCCAAAGAACTGGAAGAATTTCATGTCACCGTGTTCATGCACTCATTCATAATTCTTAATGAGACACAACATGTAAGCACTACTTCAACGCTGAGCATCTTTCTCCTTGCAATTATACATGTTGTCTGTGTCACACTTGACACTTACATGTGGTAGAAGATACTACTTCAAGGAATAAAAGAGCATGGTGTGGTTTTTGCTGGCCCTTGCAGGAACTCGAGGGACAGCACTCAGGTGTGAGGCTCCAGCCTATGATCAGCCCCCACACCATCATGCTTGGGAAAAAGCAATGTGAGGTAGAGGGACCACCACGAAAGGCTGAACATCGAACACAACCACAACCTCCTCCTGCTGCAAGGTATTAAAAAAAAACCCAAACCACAAAACAAAGCAAACCAACCTTAAGCACACAAACTGGGAACGTCCTGGGAAAGAAAGAGGGAAGATCACTAGCCAGCACCTGGCATTTAGATGAGAAGCACACTGGAGTGGACAGGATGCTCCCCTCGGCCACGATCACCAGCGCTCACCGACCCCAGCGAAGGGGAGAAGAGAAGCAAGTTCAGACGAATAAATCACAAAGAGCTCCGATACCATCAGCCTCAGGAACAGAAGCGACAGAAGGCCGGTGCAGCTGCCAGAGCACAACCTGCCCCGCGCACAACAACCCCCAGACAAAGGGCAGCGCAATTACCTGTGCGGCGTCGCCCCGCAGACACAACGGCGAGCGCACCTGAGGAGGTGCTGCCACAACGCGAGGGCGGGAAGCGACGGGACCGGAACGTTTTGTGGGCCTCCCCCGTGCGAGGCGACCCCACGACCTCCCTTCTCTGGCAGCGCCTGGGATCTCTCCCGGCGGTTTTACGAGACCCCCGGCGCGCTACCCGTTCCCTGAGCCCAGCCTCGCCTTCCGCCGCTTCCCCAGGCGGCGCGGCGGGAC
>VXBZ01006688.1:351688-413873 GCA_013399135.1 Heliornis fulica
CGGGGCACAGGGCGCCCGTCGCGGCCGGCCCGCATGGGGCGGTGGGAAATGGCTGCTCGCCCGGTCCGCCCTGCCGTCGCTTTCACCGCCGGTGACCCGCGGCGTTCGTCCGGCCCTGCTCACCGGCCGCCTCGTCCCCGGCGGCCTGGGCTGAGCCGAGAGCGCGGCTCAGCGAACGGGAGATGCCCGCGAGGTCGGGGCGCGAAGGCGGCCTAGTCTCTGCCTGCTCCCGGCGGCGGCTCTTTGTAACGTGGGCCGGGCCGGCACGTCTCCTGAAGGGACGCGGTGGCCGCAGGACGCCCCCGCGACGTAGGGGCGGTTGCGCCGGCCGCAGGGGCGCAGAGCGGCCGCCCCACGGGCAGAGCAGTGTCCCCGAGCAGCTGCCTTCGGGCTGACAGAGCATAGCTCTGGCGTGGAACTGGGTGAAGCTGGGGGCAGGGGCTGGTTTGATGCCCGCCTTAGGGGATTGTGCTTCCCGCACCCAGTGCGGCCTCGCATCACCACTGGCATGTGTCTCTTGTGGCCTTTGCCGGGCTTCCCCCGGGGTTGCTCTCCCTGGGCTCACCTAACAGCCCCAGCCAACATCCGATCTCCCAAGGAAGGGGCTGCTCTGCTTTCCCCTTCCTAACGACCTCCATGGATTTTCCTTCTTGCATTTTATATTTAACTCCTCGTTTGCCCCTCGGTTCAGGGAGGACGTGGAACTCCATGAAAGAGTCCCGCGCAGGGCCAGCACAGTGATGAAAGGAGTGGAACACCTTCCTTACAAGGAAAGGCTCATTAACGTTTACAAATATGTAAAGGATGAGTGTCAGGAGGATGGAGCCAGGATCTTCTCAGTGATGGCCAGTGACAGGACAAGGGGCAGTGGGTCCAAGATGGAACATAGGAAGTTCCATGCTCCATGCGTAAGGAAGAGCTTTTTGCCTGTGAGGGTGACAGAGCACTGGGACAGGCTGCCCAGAGATGTTGTGGAGTCTCCTCTGGAGGTGTTCAAGACCAATCTGGATGTGTTTCTGTGTGGTTTAATCTAGGTGATCCTGCTCGGGCAGGGGGATTGTACTAGATGATCTTTCAAGATCCCTTCCAAGTCCTAATATTCTATGATTCATTCTGCTGCAAATGACTTCCAGGCAGATGAAGACACCAATCTTCAAAAACCTGAAGCCTGTTCATCAGCCCTCTTGTATGTCTCCACATATTTGATCTTGAGAAACAAATCTGGGAATCCTCAACAGGAGCATGAAGTTGAGGTTATTACCCAGCTGCCGTCTGGTTGCACCAAGGACTGTGCCCTCTCTAAAATGAGGAGTGTACAGGGAACCTCTGCTGTGCTGGAAGTAGTCTGGAAGCCATGACAACTTGTTGGAGAGAGCTAACGTGCTGATCATAATACAAATCTGTGGTTGGCTTTATTATGGGATGAGAATGTCACTTTTCCTTCACCTACCAATGCTTTGGAGGAAAAGAAGAAAACCAGAATGCAGGTGGTCATTGTGAGTCAGTGCACATAGGAGAAAGCCCTTCTTGACTTCTGAAATGTCACCATGTGCAACAAAGTCTTTGGACTAGTTAGGTTGTCTTGATGTCTCTACACATCTCTGATCTTCGTGAAATGATGGAGCCTTGAGTTTTCAGTGACAGTTACAATGCACAACTCCAGTCTTCCCTTACACCACATTTTTCCTGATCCAAAAATAGTCTTCAGGGCTACGCTAAAAGCTATTTTAAGTGTTATGTTTTGTGCCAAGGTGCCAGCTTGTCTCTTCCAATGACGGGGAAAATCTCTTTTTTCACATGATTACAAATCCCCACGGTGTGGCAGGCACCCAGAGGACAATTACATGCAGCTTTTGTCTGCTCACCCACCAAGGGTAAACACGTCTCATTCATCTTGACTGGGTTTGATAAAATGAGCCAGACTGCCAAACAGCATTGAAGGAACATGTCCAGTCCCCTCTTGGCTCAAAGAGAAGCTGAGATTCTCATGACTAGGATGCTCCTTGATTAGAGCAAAGCAGTGTTTCAGTATTTGTCATCATTGTAATTTTAATGAGGGGTTCTAGATGAAGGGTACAGGTTAAGATACTGCTTTAAGAGAGCATAAGAGATGCTGCAGAAGGCTTCCAACTGAAGGCAGTTTGCATACAAATCTGTGTGTGCACTTGGGACTGCTCCTCTCACTGTGGTCTAGGTCTAGCTCTGATACTCCCTGTGAGGGTTATCAGAATAAGGAGGTGCTCTACAGTGCCTAGTCTCTGGTTTTCTCTCATCTTCCCTTAACCCCGTTTCCACCATCTCCAAAGCTGCAGCCAGTGTCCCTCGCATCCTCTGTCCACATGGGCTGTGACTCAGAGTGACACCTGGAGAGCTGGCAGTGCCTCAGGCGGGCCACTTGGCAAGGCATTTTCAACTGGCAGTGATATGCAGCCAGGATCACCACAGAGCACCCACAGTCAAGCTGAGGCAGGGTACTGCACCCTCCCTACCAAACTGACCAGCTACCGCTGCCTTGCTCTATGCTGTCATTTGCTTGCTGTCATTACTGCTATGATATTTCACATTACTATTATTTCTCTGGCTCTTTCAATTTCCACTTTACAAAGATTAATGAATTAATCTTCACAGCGTGCTTGTGGAATAGGTATTATCTCAATTTAACAGAAGACATTCGAGGCATTCCTGAAGTCACAAAAAAGCTTTTGAGCTGGGACTACAATCTTAATCCCTTGATTTCCTTTCACACAACCCAGCTGCCTTTTAGGTATTTGAATGTGACATCTGAGACATACTAAAGAGACAGCTGACTCCTCTGTTAACCCTCTCAATGCTGCACAGCGCTCTTTCCTACATGCCATGATTTTACTGGCAGGTTTGCAGAGCACTCACCAGTGCTTTGTCTTTAACAGATCAACGAGAGCAAAATGTAAGACACATTATCCTTCCAGAGAGTTCCCAAGATATATTCAGAAGAATGTGTCTTTCTGATCAGATTCATATTGGTTTAAAGTTGGGGTAGTAACTCCCAAAAATGCACCCTCTGAAGAGATTCCTTGAAGGAACATGTGCCAGTGCTCCCACTGGGCTGGGGAGTAGGGCCTTTGGAAGCTCTCTGGTCAGAGAGGTCTCTCGAAGTAAAAGGTCTCTGGAAGTACCAAGGGCTGGGTTCCACAGCGCAATGACTCATGTAGGCTCTGAGGAGCAGGCATGAAGTGAGGCACAAACAGCTATTAGTCTGTGACCTGAAGGTATAGAAACCGTTGGGAAACAGTTCAAAGCAAATCTTTCCTCTCCACCTCCACAAATGAGAACAATTTCTTGCTGCTTCCATCCTCTACACATGATGTCTCATCCTGCTGACCAGCTCTGCTGCCTCCTGCCTTCTCAGCCTTCTCCACCTTTGCCCCTCTCAGTGCCTGTGGATTCGGTCTCTCTGCTAAACGGGTCAGGGGAGGTTCAGTGGCTTGCCCAACCCTGCTCATTCCTGCTGTTACTATCCTGCCAACCAAGCTCCTGGAGCCAAACGCTCTTCCTCCTGACAGCAGTACTCCCACAGGTAATGAAGTGCTGCCAAGGTAAAGCTTCAGCCTGCACTTTGGTCCTGGTTCCACAGGAAGCGGTGATGGAGCTTTCCGTAGCAACGGGCATGGGTAAATGTTTCTCCTTGCTTATCTCGGGCCAGCTCTTTGCTACAGAGTTTTATGAACAGAAGCCACCTTTTCTTGTCACTGACTAGCATGCAGCCCAAAATACATAACTTAAGTCAACACAAGCCAAAGACCTCATCACCCAACTTAAACCATCTGCTGGAAGGATGCCAGTCCCCAGGCAGTGACAGGAGACCAGCATCAGTGTGTCACTCTGATGCAAGGGTGATGGCAGCCGTCAGTCAGTGGGTCAACACCCACGGTGCACCTGGTCTTTTCCAGGTGCCACCTCTTGCAGCAAAGACATGTCTTCAGCAAACACCACCGAGCACCTTGGCTCTCTGGCAAAGAACCAATGTCAAGAGCATCAACCTCAGAGCAAAACTTTCCTGACTTGTTTTCCTGCTGAATTCAGACATCGCCGCAGCACATGTATCATTGCTAATTGCTGCTGGGTCTGTGGTTCTGTGGAGTGTCGTCGTGTACGAGAGTTGTGCTGTTTCAGGTACGCCAACGCTGCTAAAGCCGTACGACACCTGCAGTGCAGATGCAGTTATCTGCATGCACGCAGTTAGCATAAAAATGCTGTCTGCCTGCAAGGACAGGCAATGAAGTCGGTCCTTCAGCACTTCTGACGTGAAGGGGCCTCCTGCTATACCCCCAACATTTTATATAAAAATAAAATCATAGGAAAACATGTGAAGAGCATGTCTGGGAAAAGGAAGGTTCTTTACTTTCTAGTTGACACAGTGGGGCTGATTGGCGCACGATGAATAGCATGAGCCATGGAGGCACTGCAGTGAGCATGTGGGGATGCAGACCAGGAGAGAGAAAATCAGTGGCTCTGCCCCACCCTCTGGGTGCCAGAGATCAGGAATCAGGAAAATACCTGGCATTTATTACCCTCGGCTGCCTGCCATGAGCAAACCAGAGGTTGTTGGAGGCTGGAGTTGATGTCAAAGGGCCAGCAGCAATGGCTGTTGATGTGGCCTCTGGTAGCCTCACTGGAGCCACAGCCCCAGCACGAGTACATCCCTGGCTATGTCTCTGATGGACCTCAGGGCTGTGCCACTCTCACCTCTCTCTGACACGAGTCCATAGCAGCTGAGTGACCGTGACATTATTATTCACACTACATGGGCACACAGACAGACAAATATCACTCGCCACTGCTTGTTTCCATATAGGCTGGTGGCTGCGCGGCTTGAGAAGGGCAAATGCCCTGGCTGGTGGCAGCGTTCATTCCCAGGCAGATGGAGCGAAGGACAAAGCAGAACACCTGCTCTATAGGCTGGGGGCATGGTGCAAACAGAGCGGGTGTTATCATGCAACTCCTCTTCACTTTCAGTGAAGCACCCTGTTTATTAGGGCCCCGTAGCTACAATGCAATTTACTACATGGCTGATCTCTGGAGTCGAGGCGGATTCTTCCTCCGTAATTGGTTTATTGAAAAGCGTCTGAAAGTGCCCTGTTATGCACTAAATGCCAAACTAAGCTGGTCCTTAACACGGCTCAACTAGCAAGAGGAACCATCTCCCAGGGCAGGGAAAAGCTTGCAGATATTTTTCTACAGCGATCCCTGTATCACCTTTCACTTCTGGGACTGATGTGTGGATAAAGAAAGGGTGTGTGGCTGAAGCAGGCCCACACCCTGATGTTTCCCAGCTGTTCCAGCCTTCCCTTGAGACGTCTGTACAAATTACAACAGCAGGAATTACGCCTCGGGATCCACACCACAGGAGTGTTTCCAGGATTGCTCCAGCTTTTCGCTATTCCAAACATTTTTCAGGCCCCTCCTCTGCTGCTGCTAAAGTTTTAGCTCTTTGTGTCCTTCCCTCTCACAGAGTTTTCCAGCTCCATTCCTCATATTTTCCTTGGTCTCAACTTCCAACTGACATTTCCACACGTCCGGCTGTGCTTACTAACCACTTCGCCCATCACAACCCATGCATTATAGAGGACACCACCTGCTGGCTACTCAGTGAGTAGTCCAGCATTTGTATCAGAGAGGCGTGCTGCTTGTATAAATATCGCAAAATCATGCCCTCGGGTTGCATGTTTGCAGCAAAAGGTGTGAATTTATGTGAATTTTCAATGACACTGTACCAGTAAGCACTGGGAATCTGATTATACCCTTTCACGGTGCTATTTGTTGCTGATGCAACACACATTTCAACTAACTTTTGAAAATGTACTGCTTTTTTTCCCTCTTTTTTTTTAATGTGGTTTCTCCACTCTAGGAATAGTTCCTGCCTCTTTGGCTTCAGATCCAAATTAGAAAATGGCAATAAAGCACAATAACTACGCCACGTACAAGCCGAGAGGATATCATTGAAGTTAGGCCAGCCTCGCTTCATAAAGAAAATCCCCTGTACGTGCTGCATCTGGTAAACTCAGAGCTCGGACAAAAAACCCGATGCGTGCACGAGCACAGAGCCAGCTGGGTCCAGAGAACTGACTCGCAAGAGCGCGAGGAAATCCTTCTCTTGTGACTCAGCGTGACATTTCAGCGCTCGCTTAACTTTGAGCATGAGAACTATCATTGCAATCAATGAGGTTATTGACACGCTCCTGGACGAGGCGGGTACGCTGGTGCCCGGCTGGAGCGGGGCCGTGCCTTGTGTGCGAGTCCCCTGCCTGCATCTGCCTTGGGACATGCCCATCTGCTCTGCCAATTACCAGTGCTCTTATCTCCAAGAAAATGAAGTTATTTCAAATGCAATTTATAGTCCATCTCCCCCCCCTCCCCCGCCTTGAATCATCCAAAATCCAGACGACACATAATCCGCTGCAGGAACTATAAATGCCTAATGCAATTTTATAGGCGGCTGGAGGGTGCCAAGTTTGCTAGCCCAGACAATGGGTTGCAGATTTCTCCGTGAAAACAAAAAAACTGGGGGGGGTGGCGGGGGGAAGGGCAGTACTGCAACTCTCCTCTGTGCTCCTCAAACCTTGGGAACTTCAGCAGTGGCTGCTGGCAAGAAGGGGCCACTAATCCCGCGGTCTGCAGCAGTCAGAAACACAGCCATATTTAGTCATGTTTTCCAGCCCCTTCTCCTGATCCTGCCCGCTGAGCAGCCGGTTGCAAGGCGAGCAGCGCTACAAATCCAGACCCAAACACAAAACAGTACCGGCCCGCACGGTACCAGCAGGGGACATCCACAGCCCTGCGACAGCCATGGCAAAACCCATGGTGGATAATCCCTGCCTGGGTGACACTGGAGCTGGCTGGGGACACCACCGACCGACCCAGAAATCGGCTGCATGACTCGAGGTCACCGGCACTGTGCTGTGCCCACTCCCTCCAGGAGCTCACCTTGGACTTTATTAATACCACTTACCTTCTCAGGAGTTGCGCCCGGATGGAGTTAAGGTGCTTTGGGTGACGTGGTTAAATGTGGAGTGGGGAAATTGCTGTTGCCTCCCAAGCAAGTGCTACAGATTCAGGCGCTTTAGGGCAGAGGGAAGAGCTGGAAGCAGTCCCAGTGTGTTTGCCAGCAGTGGGAAGGCACAGGTAGGGCACTAAATAAACATCATTGTGGTTGGAGTCTGCAGCCACGTTATCCTGGAGGAGTCACTTCTGTTTTACCTCCCAGATGCACTTACGGGGATTTTTAAAGACACGGTGTCTTCCTCTGTCCTCAATCCCCGTTCTGCAGCCATCACTCTGTGTGGGTGCCTTGGCTCTGTGTCTCCTACCCTCACACACTCCCCAAATGCCCCTTGTATTTGACCCCAGCACTGAGCTTCCTCCGTTTGCAGTGTGCATTCAGAGGTTAATTATGATATTCACGTGATGGACTTTACCCTGGATAACATCCACCTTCTACTTAATGCAGACGCGTACATACATCTGTTTACACCCATATATAGGCTTATCTGTACGTGTACACACACCCTCAGTCACGCATGATCCAAGAAAGCCTCAGCACTGCTCTTTTCTACCCCCTCAAGGGGGCTGCTTCACACACGCAGGCTGCTGCCCCCCTCCTGGGCCTCTCCCAGGGCCTCCATCTCCCCCAGCTGCCTGTCGCACCTCGGTGTGTGTGTGTGTGGGGGGGGGTGTGTGTGTGCTCTGCCCCTCCCCCAATGCATGGTGCTGGATGCTGGGTCCCAAGGGAGCCCCTGGGCTCCTGTTCTCAGGTCTCTGGGGATTTGGGGGGCTCATCCTCAACTTGCACCCTCCTCTGCAGGTCCCCGCTTGCCTGGGCCGATGGGAACCAAAGCATGGAGGAATGGGGAGGGGGGTGTCACCCCACTGCAGCTCCCTCACCAACATCCCTCCAGAGGGACAGCCTCGGAGGTTGCACCCCACCCTGTATCCCTCAGCCCTCCGCTTCTGCGGCTTTTCTTTTGCTCCCCTTTCCTCCATCGGGAACCTTCCCTTGGGGGGGCATGAGGAGGGGAAGGGAGGGGACAAGCAGCAATAGCCAGAGGTTCAGATCATGAATAGGCACAAACTCACGAACTCCACCACCAAAACCTTGTTGAAGGCTCCAGAGCTACCAGGAACATGAGCCTAAAAGCCGAGGTGCCCTGTCTCTGTGCAGACCTTTTCTTCCCCAGCACCCACCAGGGTCTCTGCAGCATACCCAAAATACCCCACAGCACACCCAAAGTCCGGCTTACGCTGCCCGTGGGTATCCCACGCTCCTGAGCCCAGACGCCTGCTAGCACTGACACCACGCTGGGTGATCCCCTTGGTAAATTGCTTCAGCTCCAACTGAACCCACTGCCAAAACAGCTCTCAGCTCCTCTGCTTCTGCCGGGCAGCTGCTTTAGAATCAGCTTGTAACGAAGCTCTGTGATCAATACGAAGCCGTTCTCAAGCCATAGCTTGGCTTTGAACAAGATCACCTCATGTTCCTCTGTGCTGGATGAAACAACAGCATCACAGTACCAAGACAGTAACAAAACAAAGAAAATCACTGGCTGAAACGAACCTCCCCCACGTGCCTTAACACTCGTAGGCTGCTCAGGAGGTGCGGGGTGCCCAGCTCTCAGAAACAAGCCCCTGCCGCAGCGTGCGGCCGATGGCCACACGGCGCAGACACATTCCCTGCGCGCTTCCTCGGAGCTGCCCAGCGCAGCACGCCCGCCCCGGAGAGCAGACTGTAATCAAGCTCAGCGGGGCTCGTAATCAACACAGGTAAGTGCACATCATGTCTCGCTGTGATGCAGAAATAAATAGGGCGACCCCTTTTCACCTGCATTATCACTGATAATTCACCCCTTTCCTCCAGTTTTCAACCCGTGAGACATTTCTTCAGCTGAAACTATTCTCCCTTAGCTTCCCGATATACTTTATTTTTAAACACATCCCAGTCCATCAGCCACAGCCAGTATTCTCCATCCAGACCATTCTCTAAGCCTGTAATTTAGCATTCAGACCATACCAGATCCACACATCCCAAAATGATACCTGACAGCTTCTCCAAAAGCCTGTGCCCAGCTGCAGGGAATCACAGAATGTCAGGAGTCGGAAGGGACCTCAAAAGATCATCTAGTCCAACCTCCCTGCCCAAGCAGGATCATCTAGATTAAAGCACACAGGAACATGTCCAGATTGGTCTTGAATGACTCCAGAGAAGGAGACTCCACAACCTCTCTGGGCAGCCTGTCCCAGTGATCCGTCACCCTCACAGGGAAAAAAATTTTCCTTACGTTCACATGGAACATCCTATGTTCTATCTTGGACCCATTGCCCCTTGTCCTGTCACTGGCCATCACTGAGAAGAGCCTGGATCCATCCTCCTGACACTCATCCTTTACATATTTATCAGCGTTAATGAGGTCACCCCTCAGCCTCCTCTACTCCAAGCTGAAGAGACCCAGCTCCCTCAGCCTGTCCTCATAAGGAAGATGTTCCACTCCCTTAATCATCTTGGTGGCCCAGCCCTGGACTCTCTCAAGGAGCTGTATGTCCTTCTGAAACTGAAGGGCCCAGAACTGGACACAATACTCCAGGTGTGGTCTCACCAGGGCAGAGTAGAGTGGGAGAGGGACAGATGTGAGCGAGCATTTGCTGAAGGCAGGTTTTAGGTTTTCACTGCTGGTATTTATTCCCCCCATGTTTGTCTCCAGTTTTGAGGTTTTTTTGAAAAGAAGTTCTGACTGCAGAGCAGGAATTGCCACGAGCAAGTCTCATTCGCTGTGAAATGCTGCGCTATGACTGGCTCTGGCATCAAAGCATGTGCTGGATCGTTCAGGCAGGAGATGAAAAAAACGTGGTGAGGGGGAAATAAAGAGGAAAAGAGCCTGCAAGAACCAGGCAGGGGAGTTCCCTGCCTCAGGACACACCAGCGCAGGACTCAGCCCTGTGCCCTGGCACACTGGACTGCGGCCATGAGTGCCGGGCTCACACCCGGGCATGTCCACCCTCCACAGCACAATCCCGTTCTGCCATGGCCAGGAGAGCACCAGCCTCTCCACCCTGGCTCTTCCCACAGCTGCAGGATGTTTCCTCCCTCCACACCAGCACGCAGGAAAGTCTTTCTTCCGTGGGGGAATCGAGTCGGCTGCCCACATGCTCCTCACCAATGCTGAAGTGGGTGCAGGGAGCTCCCACCAGCATCACCCCAACTCCTGCCAGCTTCAGGGCACCTCCCTTGCAGCAAGCAGACATTATCTTTCCGAGGCGATGAAGAAGCCCAGCTCATGGGTTTTGTTTGGTGTGACCGTCCCGTGACAGTTTATTTTGATCGTGTTGTGGCTTTTAATAGATCACAGTGGCATCATGAGGCAGCTTCCCTGCTGGGTGAGCTGAAGGTACTGCAGCCCTACGGAGAGCAGGTGTCCTGCAGCACTGCGAGGAGAGGAGCTGGGGGGATGCTGGGGAAGATCCGGGGACTGTTCTGGGAGCAGGGAGCAGGTGCTCTGTCCACCCAGGGGACCAAGACCTTGAAATCTGGCTGTGGAGAGAGAATATTTGCAGGTGATGCTGCGTGATAATCCTCGATGCGTCTCCATCTGCACCCTGTGTCCATGCAGTGGGTGCCCACCTCCTTCTCCATCACATGGCTGCCTGCTCCTGGGTTATGAGAGAGGAGCCGGGATGAATATGGGACCTGGTCTTCCTCCATGACTTTCTCCCCAGTCCTCATTCATCCGCTGCCGAAAGCAAATGTCAGGTCCCTCCATGGGGATGTGGTGCCAGGCTCTGCTCACTCAGTGACTCCCAGAGCTACACTGGGGCCATGCTGCACCCTATGAGGGGAGGACCAGCCCTGCAGGCCGTGGCAGCGGCATGGCAGCGGCGTGGTCCCATCCCAGTCCCGATGGTCCCATGGGCGGCAGCAGGGACACGTGCCCTGCACCAGTCAGCCCTGCAAACTCTGCCAGCTGTTCTGTGCAAACAGCTCTGGTTTCTTCACCTTCTGCCTGGGGAAGTGGCACAGGCAGCAATCTCTGAGAGCAGGGGGAGGTTTTACTCCTGGTGTAGATTTCCTCCCACACTGCAGACACGCCATACGTTACCCTCCAGCGGAACAGCCCCACCAGCTGTGCACTTTCCCTGGAAAAGGAGATGGGATGTGACACAGATGAACTCCCTGAGGCTTCCCAACAACGGCTGGAGTAAACGTGGACAGCACAAACCTGTCACCTCTCTTCATGTGGAGTCCTAACTGACCTCTCCTCATGTGGGGTCCTCATGCTGGTGCCTAACTGCAGATTCCCATTGGAGTAGGCCATGTCCTTGTAGTCACCTCCCAGAAACTTCCCAGGTAAGAAGGAAATAGTGAGCCAGGCTTCAAGCAAAAGCTGATCAAGAGCTTTATCTGTGCCTTACCCACAAGGACACATCAGGGCGAGACAGCTGGGTGCTTCCTCGTGCTTCCGAAAGCGATGAACCGGTGCGTGCAAGCTGCACGCAATTACATCGACAGCAGAAAGGATCAAACGCTTGCACAGCAAATTTGGCTGCGTGTTACCTCGTTAAAACCTGTTTGGGTTGTGCCGCTGTCCCCGCTTCAAAGCCTGCTGAGTTCCTAGCGAGAAGATTAGCACTTCTTAGGAAGCCGAGAGCCTCGCCTGAGACCAGAGCCCATCTCTGCGCCAGGGGTGAGCTCCCTGCACCTGCACTGGCTCCCAGGGGGAATTTGGGAGGCAGAAACAGAGTTGGAAAGAGCCAGCTCCAACCCAGGATGGACTTGGTGGCGTGGGCATGGTGCACACAGCCCCCACGCCCCTCTCAGCCGCTGGTGGGGAAGTGCTGAGAAGGAAACGAAACCTGGAGCTTTTGACACATGCCTGCTGGCTGTGGGGTGGCCTGGGGAGGCGGCATCCATCCGGCTGTCTGCGAGCCTGGCAGGTTTTTCCAGGGTCTTCTCTGTTCCCAGGGATAGCCCAGCACTGGGAAGAGTGGTCCAGGAGGGGAGAGGCAGTCAAAGATGGCTCAGTGCTCTTCTATCTAGGTCAAGAGGAAGGATTGCCTTGCCACTGCACCAGGAGCGCTCAGTGCCAGGACTTTGGGGGAGGGAAAGTGAAAGGTGGGCTCGGTTCTGGTGCAGCACAACATGGGGAGATGTTTCCCTGGATACAGTAGGAATGAAGAGAAGGAAGCAAATTTTTTTCGATTGCAGCTCCAAGGGTTGATTTTATTGTTTTCCCTCCATCAAGTCATCCCTTCACCTACAAAGCCAGAGCAGCCCTGCTCTGCGGGGCTGGGTCAGCACAGCTCTTGGCTAGAGTTCAACATCTTGAACCTCTCAGCTGCCCACCACCAGTACTTTGTCTTCGGGGAGACTTTTCCTGGGCACAGAGCCCCACTTCAGCTTCGGCCTTACATGAGGTGAGGGATTTGAGGGATGGCTTCTCTCCTGAAAAGGAGCCCGAGGAAGCAACCCATTTATCCTGAGGGATACACCCTGCTGTAACACCCTTTTCCACAAGGATCCGCACAATTTCCATCAAAAATCAATTAAGGCCGTAGTGAATGAAACCATCCACAGTATAATTCCATATTAATTAGCAGCACGCAAACACATGATGAGTAACACAACACAGCGAGGCCAACCACTCCATCATCATCATCATCATCATCAGTTCTCGATTTCCCCCTCCTTCTTTCTGAGGGTGCTGAGCAATAACGAAACCTCCCCGGCAGATCCCCGCCGTGGGGCACGCGCACACCCTGCAGCACCACCTCCTTGTACACAGCCGGTGACCTCCCAGCCCAGCCCATGCTTTTACCTCACCAGCTTTCGAAAGTACCTTCCCTTCACATTTCACCCAAACTGAGAGCAGCGCAGGCCAATCCTCCCAGCGTGGGTGAGGGAGGCTGCCCCACCGCAGGGACCTGGCTCCGGAGGGGACTCCAGTACCTCCCCTCCCTCGTGCCAGATCACCGCTGCTCAGGGTGTTTCACGTTTTCCTTTCCCTCGTGCTGCTCGGCTGCTTGTTTTGCTCAGCCATGCTGGCTCAGAGCAGTAATGAGAGAGAGAGTCACAAATACAGGACTAGAGGAATTTTTGTTTGTTTTGCAGGTTGTTGGTTTGGATTTTTTTTTTCCTTTTCTTTTTCCTTCTGCTTTTGCTCCCACTGCACTTGGGGAAGGAAAAACGGGGTCCAGACTAACAGCAAACTTTCATCTCCTAGTATTAGCTATCTGTCCTGGAACTGGAACGTGGTCTCCAGCTGTGCTTGGAGGTTCACCGAATCACAGAATCACTTGGGTTGGAAGAGACCTTTAAGATCATTGAGACCAACCGCAGCCTGACCCAGCCTAGGCCACCCCTAGATCACATCCTTCAGCACATCATCCATTCACCTTTTAAATCTCTCCAGGGATAGTGACTCCACCACTTACCTGGGCAGCCCGTTCCAATGCCTGACAACTCTGTTAGTAAAGAAATTCTTCCTGATATCCAACCTAAATCTTCCCTGGTGCAGTTTGTNGCTTCGTCGCCCTTCTCTGGACACGCTGCAGCATCTCAACGTCCTTCTTGTAGTGAGGGGCCCAGAACTGCTCACAGCACTCAAGGTGCAGCCTCCAGAGCTGAGTACAATGGGACAACCTCTTCCCTACTCCTGCTGGCCACACTACTCCTGATACAGGCCAGGATGCCACTGGCCTTTTTAGCCACCTGGACCAAAAGGACATGCCCCCAAGAAAGCTCAGATCCAGGCTTTTCTGAGTCTCACCCACAGGGTTGGGGCAAAGCCTCTCCAGAGCCAGCTGGGCAGCTCTCAGGGCTGACCTGGGCTTCCAGACAAACCCTGTAAGCTGGCCAGGACACACCAGCTCCAGAGCTTCTGCCCCACAGCAACCACGCTGCACCAAGCTGTGCACCCCCACACGTAGGTGCTCCTGGAGAGCACAGGGCAATCGGCGCTTTAAATGCTGCTGGGACCTGTGGTCACTGAGGCCTGGTTGGGGTGCAGCAGCCTCCACTGGAGCTGGGGGTCACTCAAACCCCTGCTCCGAGGCCACCTCACACCCCAGGCAGGGAAGGCTGCAGTTCTCCACCACAGCTCCCTCTCTCCAGTGCCTGCCACAAATGCACCCCAGCTCCACAGCCTTTCCCTCTGCACCCCCAGCTTTGACAAAGCGATTCTCCATTTATATTAAGTGCTACTTGAGACAGTCTGCGGAGGAAATAGGAGACGGCCAAATCCCTGGCCTAAACCTGGTGCCCAGCTGGAACCAGCTCTAATGGCCACTGTCTTTGCTCTGTGCTGGGGGAAGCTGCAGCAGGAACAAGCTGGGAGCGTGGCTGCCCTCCATGCAGGGGGCAGGACCACAGCAGGTTCAGCAATTCACCTTCACCTCCCTGAGGCTGCAAGGGCCGGTTGCTCGGCCCCTCCACTCGATCTTAAAATGGCCTCCAGGTGCCACCATGCTGGAACCCGCACACCTGCTGCTGGGTTTTTTGGCCAGTTACTGTAGTTAACGATTGGGTTTACAGAACCTTTGTGCCAGCACGATGGTCGGGTGCAGGACAGGAATTGTAACTGATCAGGAGCTCTCCTGAATCCATATGTGCCCCCCTCTCATTGGGGTCCTGCTGATGCCCACTGCAGTCAGCTCTGCGGGACCTTGCAGGGACCAGACAGAGCTCTCGCATCACTCACCAGGGAACAAAGCTCTTGTAGGGCCCAGAGGTCAAGTCACAGTTTAATCTCTTGGTCATTCCTGCTTATTTTACAGCATTTGCAACCTTCTCCTACCCAGACCAGCCCCCAGATCTCAGGAAAACCTGTGAGGCACCGAGCTACCCTGGGGATCCACGGAGTATGTAACCTGGAGCCACAAGAACTTACTGACTGAAGTACTCTGCAGAGTAGAAAGTGTTGTGGGAGACTGATTTTGACCTGGTCTCATGATGGAAAAGCGGTTTATTGAAACTGGAAGGGCACACTGCTCAGATACCCTACATGCTGTTACTGCACAACACTTTGGAAGAAAACCCAAGTACCCGAACCAATGAACTCCCAGAGAGGAGAAACTCCAGGCCCGTTTCTAATGGTGTAGGTGAAAGACATTAGCACCACATTCCACTATCCCTTCACACATTGACCCCATCCAGGCTTCCAAAAGCCACAGCTGACATCGGCTACATCGAAAGCACTGACCCCAGTGTGACCACACCCACTCATGAATTGCAAATCTTCAAGTCTCCTGATTAGGCACAAGCTCCACAACTCCCTTGTTTTTTTTTTTAAACAAAAACCCAAAAAAAACCCCCAAAAAAACCTTTTACCTGCACTTAGATTTCTTTACGAGAAGTCATTCTCCCCATTCAACGTTGGCTCCGGCAGAAATCCCACCCTTTGGGTAGACACACAGGCTCCCCCAAAGAGGAGGTGGCTGCATCCTCCCGGCTCCTGGTTCACCAGCACCAGCCTTGGCAGCAGCACTTCTCTGAGCCATACACCTTGTGGTGCACACCAGAGCCTCCTTCCCCACTGCAGCCACCCAGGGCTGTACCCAAACACAACCACCACTTCCAACTCAGACTTTCTCATGGAGGTTTAAATCTCTCAGCACAGGTCAGGATTACAGTGATGAGGTGCCAGTGTCACAGTCCAGCCTCCTATGCCATGGCTGTGGCACTGGAATACAGGAGTGCCTGGGGAGGCTTGAAGGGCCATGGCCAAGAAGATGAATACAGCCACAAGTTCCTTACTCTATTTCTCACAAAAGCATCACAGAAATTATATTCTCTGTGGACAACGTGAAAGGAGAGCAAGAGGCTAGAACACCACTAGAACTTCACCTCCTCCCCCAGCCTCCCTCTCCAGTGACTGCAGAGACTGGGAATGCAGGTGAGGAAGGGTGCAGTGGTTGTTGGTCACCAACCCCGAAGTACAATCTTCAGGCCATGACAGAACTAGCTCAGCTCAAACCCAGCAAACAGGTGCCTGAAAGCGCACACACAAGGGTGCTGTTACCTTCCTCCGGAGTCCCCCGTGTTGGACGCTGCCAGCTGCGCCACTGATACACCGCGGGTACTGCGACACCCATCTCAGCTGCACAGTCACTCTTGTCTCTCTGAGGAGCTGCTGGCAGGCCAGGCCGATACTCTTGACATCACAGGCGTGACGACCTCCGGAGGAGACGTCTGTACGGTTGTCACTGTGCAAGGAGGGAATGGCAACACACGCACACGGGCTGCGGCACATGGATAATCTTTATTGGTAACATCAGTGGAGCACCAGTAAACCATTACTGACTGTAGTGGTGGCACACAGCTGAGGCACGTGCTAAGGCACTTTTATTATATAAAAAAAATTAAATTTCTTTGTGACAGTGATGGGGACACGAGGCTCCTGCATTTAGAGCGCTTCGGGCAGACAGTATGGCGCTTCATATTTAATTATTTTTTTCTTTTACTTTGCTCATAAGTAGGTCTAAATGCAGCATATACAATATGGTTAAGAATACAGGTAAATCCAGCAACCAGTGTACGGTGTAGAAAAGTAAAGACTATCTCTATATAACCATGGTCCCAATAGAAAGGCAGTGATAAAGACCTTTATTTTTTTTTCCTTAATTACTTATTACAAGAGATACAAAGGCCATACATATATCTGTGCAGATTAAACAGTTTTTAATATACTCTTAGTCAATGGTGCACAATAACTAACCCCAACCCCTGGTTACAGAGCAGGTGCAAGAGGCCTGGACAGGTCAACAGACGGGACTTCCCTCCCCTTATCCCACCCTCTGCCCACTACCCTATGAAATTCCCCCGATTCTGTCTATTGCCATTAAATATATTTGGTCCCCCAGAGATTCTCAGACAAGCACAAGGATATTGTTGGGCTTCCCCAGCCTGTCATTAACTACTGGTCCACGCTACCTTAGATGAAACCGCTCAGAGGCAGAGATACTAACAGGACATCATTGCACTTCAGAGATCTGTCCAGACAGTAAAAATAAGGAGAAAAAAAAAAAAAAAAGACAACTTTGGCAAGTCCTCCAGGTAACTGGTCCCGAGAGGAGCTTCCCTCTTCACCCCTCCCTGGAAACATGTGAAAGCAGAAAGGACAAATCACCACGGCCAAAGCACACAGTTTTCCTGAAAGTGCTCCCAAACCACGTGGGTGGGCAGATTATGGGAGGCAAAAGTCTGAGGTCACTGAACATGATTGCCGAAAGCAAACGAAGAGGGAGGGGAAAGAACACGGGAAGGAGCTTCCCTGCAGCTAGAATCAAAGACAAAAGGAGATTTACAGCAAAAATAATCCTTCCCTAACCGCACTCCCTCCAAAGGGTGTTAAGGATTCACCAGCAGACGTGGCACGGACAGTTCTACAGGCCTTCGCAGCGGCCAAACTGCTGGTCAGATTTCAGAGCCCAGACTCTTTGGCATTAAACACAAAGAGGATTAGGAAACTGGAAAGAGGAGGAAACTAGGAACACAGATGCCCGATGGCTCCAGATACGCAGAGCCGGGGTTGCTCTGCAGATCCTTGGCCAATTTTAGGAGGAGAGGGCCTGCTGAAAGTCCAGTGGAAGAGGGGAGGGTGGATGGGTCACTCCATCACGTGTAACCTGGGTCAAATGGGAGGACTTATTCAGTAGCTTTGGCATCACCGGCATCAGGCTTGCCATCCACTTCCTCATCGGAGCACTCTCCTGTACCCTTCCTGACCATTCGACGCGTCACAACGAACGGCAGGTCCCCACGCCTAGGGAAGGATGGAGAGCTTGTCAGCCACACAAGGTCTCACCGTACTCACCAGACAGGACAGGCTCTGGGAAGAGGTAGGGAAGCACCAGGCCACGCTGTTTGCTGCGTGTGGCCGTCGCTGAGGGCGGTTGCAGCAGGACTGCATTGGCCTGGCTGCCAATGTATTGCACAAAGTGCTCTGCCTCACCTGAGTTTGCTCTTCAGGGAGCTGACTTCTCTATTCATTGCATCAGCTGTTTCAGTGGCGTCCTCCAGCTCACGCTGGAGCTTCCTACGGGACGCATTGGCCCGCTGGGCCTCCTCTTCTGCTTCCTCAAGCTGGCGTTTCAGCTGCTTCAAGCGCATGTTTGCCTTGTCCGCCTGAGCATGTATGGGAGAGAGAGATCAGCGTTTCCCTGGGGTTACAGCAAAGAGCATCTCCCAAAGGCCCCTCTTCCTTTCCTGAAACGACTCTAGGACTTGACAGCTCCAAGCCTTTAAAGCCACACATTTTCATCTGCATTATTTTGTACTTATCACTGCGAGGCAAGAGAATCACAGAATCACAGAATGTCAGGAGTTGGAAGGGACCTTGAAAGATCATCTAGTCCAACCCCCCTGCCCGAGCAGGATCATCTAGATTAAACCAACAGGAAACCCATAGGAAGGTTAATGCTATACAGACCTCTTCTATGGAGACACAGCCTTGGTCACAGAAGGAAAATTCTCCCACAGAAAACCACTGAAGGTAATGGTACACACCTGATCCTTGAATTGCTCAGCATTACGCCTCTCATCATCCACCTGCAGCAAGATATCTTTCAGCTTCTTCTCGGCACGGCGCACCTGCTTGCTGGCAGCCTGGCGCTCCCTGCACAGAAACACCACCGTGATCAGACAGGATTGACCCCAGGACTTGGCATGGGCAAGTTAGAAAAAATAAAATAATAGCAGAAGCCCTCCTAACTTACAAAAAAGGGATAGGAGGCCATGTTTCTCAGAAATTACTAGAAGGCACTGATGTCACACAGATATGAAGCTACAGAGGAGCAGCCATTGTATCACAGCTGCAGTTTTAGGAGTGGTTATATCTGGAAGAAGCCATAAGTCTCTACAATGAAAAACAGAAGGTTCGCCAAGACTTTTCTTCTGTACCCCCAGTACACCTAGGATGAAGCCCTCCTTCAGACAACTCAGACTATGCTCAGAAGAGCTGAAAATCCCAGAGTGGGTGGAGGCTTCTGAAACAGACAGAGTTTCTACTCAGACATACTTAGTCTCCATGTCCAACTGCTCTTCCAGCTGAACTATCTTTGCTTCCAATGCCGTGATGGTCGCCTTGTACTTGGACTTCACAGCACTCTCCATCTCCTGCAGTTTAAGCTTAAGCTCCTTGTTCTGGCGCTCCATCTGCTGGCGAGCGTTCTCATTCTTCTGTGCGTTGCTACGCTCAGCATTCAGGTCGGCATTCATCTGATCGATCTGCAGAGAGAAGGAGCGTTATCGAGCGCTCCAGCCTCAAAGGCTGGTTCGTTTCTCAGACACACGCTGACACGGAAAGAAAAGGGACCCTCGGGGTGAGCTGAATACCTGGAATAACTCTGATGCAGAGGGAGCTGTCTGTAGGCAGGCACTTAAAATATCTTAGTTTACCCAGATTTTCAAAGTAATTCCTTGAATAACAGGTTTATCCACCTCCTCTTAGGGCTAAATTTACCAATCTTGTACATGGCTCTCTGGGCCAAAGGCCATGGTTTGGCACTTCACACAGTAATTATCAGTCTCGGTGAATTACAAAGATCCCGAGGCAAGTGGATCCAATCCATGTGTTTTACTATCATTTATTTGCTGTCTGCCTACTTCCACTACAAAGCAGCAGCTGAAAAATGCTGACTTTTGAAGGCGAGAGGGTAAGAACCCAGCCCACTTCCCAGCCATGGCACTGGCTGAGAGTCAATCAAGTAGAACTATGTTCTCACCCACCAGAGCGAACAAGCCGTTCGGAAAACCATCAGCCTGGCTCCCTGGCTTTGGAGCCCTAAAAAAGCAACATGCTTGACTTTCAAAGTTGGGCAGATAAAATATGGCAGAGAACGGGTGGATTAATATTGTGGTTTCTATAGCAGCCTAACAAATTCCATATGGTTAGTCCATTTCAGAAAGCACAGAACTGTCGGAAAAGTCCTTTTCCAAACACATTGTGGCACTGTTCAGCATGCCAAGCTGAGCTGCATGCTGCAGATCTTCTTTCTCATAATCCCTTAACACAGAAAAAAGGGACTGTGAATTGTCTGGGTTGTTTCTGGGTTTGTTTGGGCTTTTTAATAAACTTGGGGGATTGTTCCAGCTACCTGATGATTTAAATGATCAAAGCCAGCAAGTTAATGTCAGCTCTGACTGCCCACCCCCTTTTCCGTCCTGCAGCATTTGGGCGTTCCATCTTGCTCGCACCTACAGATAGAAATCTGTAGGTGCTGTGTAGGCAAAAAAGCAGCAGCTGACATTACTCAGAGCAGTCTGACAGTGTTCACAGACCACAGAACCCCAGCAGGCACACACAGCCTGGACAGGTACCTGGAGATTTGCCTTCTTGAGACGGTCATTGATGATCTCTGTGTTACCCTGTTCTTCTTCTAACTCCTCCTCCAGCTGAGCTATCCGGGCCTCCAGCCGCCTCTTCTCCTCCATGGCCAGTGCTCTACGGGACACAATCATTAAAGCAGTGTTGGTGGCATTAAAGCCTTCAGGATCATTCACAACTTCCAACTTCACAAAGTAAGCTTGGGGAGCAGAGGGGATACAGCACGTGCTGCACTCTGCCTAAAAATATTTACATAAAATGCCTGAAAAGTATTTTCTCAAACCAGCTCCTCCAGCCCTGAACAGGGAACGTTACTCACCCTTTACCACTGTTGTTGGCAATCTCATCAGCCAGCTCATCCCTCTCTTGCTGGGCCTGGCGCTTGGCACGCTCAGCAGCTGCAAGTTCCTGGAATGAAAACGAGACGGTCAGTCATCCAATGGGAAGCTACTAATTAACGCAGGATGGGACAAACTAGTTACTGGTAATGGGTGGTATGGTCTCCAGCTAGATCCAGAACTGTAAGACATGGTCCGTTCCCCACCCCCCCCACAGCTTCCTTTGTTTTGCACACTCCTATCACAGCTGTCAAGAAAGGGCCAAATTCTGCAATTTGAAGAGGACCTCAGATTTGAGCAGAGCAAAAAGTACAAATGAAAGGAAATAACCACTCCACCTTAGACTGCTGCTCTTAGTTCTTGGCCAAAGACTTGCATGCATATTCCATTACCTCCTGCAACTGGATCATCTCTGCCTCCATGCTCTTCAACTTCTTCTCATTTTCTTTGGCCTGCGCCAAGATCTCTTCTCTGGAAGTACGTGTGTCCTCTAGTTCCCGCATGTAATCCTTCATCTGCGCCTGAAGAGGGAGAACAAAAAGGATGAGTTTCAGAGCATAAACATTAACAAATTGGGTTTGTTAAAACAAATTTGAGTTTTTCTTAACAGAACTGCCTCGGGGCAGGAGAAGACCTAAATAATATTTACGTCCACCTAGTTTTGTAGCTCCATAATCCCTTTCCAAAACAACTGACATGGGCAAGTGTTACAGTGGACTTTCCCTACAGCTTGTCTCTCAGGGAGCTAAACAGGCAGATCGGGGTTAGAAGGATGCTTGAAATGCCAATGTGTTGCAGTAAATTGCCCCAAGGCTGTGCTGCTCTTGTGACACACTGATGCATGGGTCTCATGAGGTGACATCTTGCAGCCCATCTCCCTGAGTAAACGCTCTTCACTGACAGCTGAAATGGTTGCAGCTTCTCACCTGCAGTTTGCGGAGCTGCTTGATGGCTTCTTCACGATTCTTGTTAGCAGTGTCTATATGGCTTTCCAAATCCTTCAGGTCCATCTCTAGCTTCTTCCTGGCAGCCACAGCAATGGAACGCTGTTTTCGTTCGTCATCCAATTCCACCTCCATCTCCCTCACCTGTAAGGAGAAACACAGGCATCAGCATTTCAGCTCCTTCACTTCCCAACAGCTACTTTTTGCATCCCCCTTTCAAAGGGTGCCTAAGTGCAAGCATGTGACTTGCTTTCATTCTTCCTGCAGAGGGATGGGGGAAACATTCCTCACTAATAAACCTACATGGGTTCTTTTGCTACACAAAGGCTGTTTGAACAATTGTGTGCAAGGGGCAAAGTCTCTCACGGCTCTGCAGTGATGCCTGCAGAGTTATCATTAACAACAACCTGTAGATCGGCACGGTCTGTCTAACAGTCTTTGGACACAAGTGCTTTTGTGTACAGAATGCTTTCAGGATTTACAGAGCAATTCTTACTTGTCTAATCAGCTGTTTCTTCTTCTCTTCATTCTGTTCATCACGTCCCTGGAGGTCCCGGTCAAACTGTGCCTTCATGGCCTGTTGGTTCACTTCTAGCCGGAGTTTAGCATCCTCTGTGGCCTGCAGTTCATCCTCCAGCTCTTCCAGCTGTGTCTTCATCTCCTCCACCTGCTGCTCCAGGGCTCGCTTAGCCTTCTCCAGCTCATGGACCTACAACACAGTACCACACATGAGTTTTCTTCAAAGAGTGCAGACAATTTTACCTATGCTAAGAGCAAAAAAGCCCAAGCATGCTGTCTCTGTCCCTCATATTAGGGCACAGAAACCCTTCAAAGCCAGCTGCTCACATACCTGTGAGCTGTTACTGTGAATTACCTATTAATTCTGGTCGCGTATGGGTGGTGGTGAGATAAGCATAATATAAAATAAAGCATTTGTTAGCCCAGTCCTAACCTGATGCAGACTTACCAGAGCCCTGGACACTTAATTTAAGAAAACAATTTTGTCTTAGTTTCATCTGGGATAGAGTTTATTTCTTCCTAGCAGCTGGTGTAGTGCTGTGGTTTGGATTTACAGTGAGAATAACGTTGGTAACAGACTGATGTTTTAGTTCTTGCCAATCAATCAAGAACTTCTCAGCTTCTCATACTGCCCTGCCAAGGAGAAGGTGGGGTTCCCCAAGAAGCTGGGAAGGGACACAGCCAGGACAGCTGACCCAAACAAGCCAAAGGGATATTCCACCCCATATGATATCATGCTCAGTATATAACTAGGGGATCAGCCGTCAGGCAGCATGGTGCAGAAGCTGGCTGAGCAACGGCTCCACGCGGTGAGCAATTGCACTGTGCACCACTGGTTTTGTATATTCTTTTGTCATTATTAGTACTATTATTTTTATTATTCTCTTCCTTTTTTTTTCTCCTATTAAACTGCTTTTATCTCAATCCACAAATTTTACCTTATTTTTCCATTTCTCTCCCGCATCCCACTGCAGGTAGGGGGGAGTGAGCAAAGAGCTATGTGGTTGTTTTAGCTGCCTGCCAGGTTAAACCACGACAACTTTTTTAGCCTTAGATTTTTTTTCTTTTCCTTCCTGTTTATCGTAACATTTCTTTATCTGGAAGGACTGGGGTTACCTTCTTCCATCGCCTGGCTGGCCCTGGTATTCTACATATCAGGCTCACATCATGCCTTCATCTCTGCAACAATACCAGCTGATTTTCAGTTTGCCACTACCTCATTTGGGTCATCTCCAGGCTCTTCCAACCCAACCCACTTAACGTAATACAAACACAACCACCACAAACTGTGTCCAGTACTCTCTACTACATTCCCCTGTGTACACACTAGTGTGAGTTTTTTCAGTGTTAAACTTTCACCTGTGTGATACTTCCTGCCCAGACATTTTAACTCATACTTACACTCTTCCCAACGTCATCCTTTGAACTCATAAGGTCTTCCATCTCTGCACGGAACTGCTTATTGACACGTTCCAGCTCAGCTTTCTGCTCTATGGCTTCTTCCAGAGCTCTGGCCAGGGAGAGGGCCTTAGTCTCCTTCTCACGGGCTTCTGCCTCAGCACGGTCCCGTTCTTCTGCATACTTGGCAGAAATGCTCTTCTCCTCTGCCAACAGCTATAAAAGCACAGCATCAGTACCCTGAGAAATTACTGACAGTTTTCTAACAAGGTAAAGGCACATCTTTTTGTTACTGCTTTCTTACTAGTATTCTGCCATGGACAGAAGGACCCAAGAAAATGCAGCTTCATAGCACCTTTAATAATCACGCTGACCCTAAATGAACAAACTTCTGGTTCCCTAGTTCTCCAGCCTATTACTTATAGCTTTCTCTCAAAGTTCATCCACAAACAACACTTTGAACTTGATAAGAATGCTATCCTTGTGGGAAAAGTAGGCTCACTAAACTCCTTATGCATGAAACGGAATTCATCTGCTGCTATTAAACTAGATTTCTCCATTTCATGTGCTGTGCCTTGGGTCAGAAATAAACATGTATTCTCTAAATAGCATTGCTTAGGTATTCTTAAGGCAGACCTGTCAATAAGACTCACCTACTGAGTGCCTAGTGACTGAAATCATACCTGATCAAACTTCTTCTGCTTCTTCTCTAAGTTAGAAACGATCTGCCGCTGATGGTCCAGATCCACAGCGAGGTCATCCAGCTCTTGCTGCAGGCGAGTCTTTGTTTTTTCCAGCTTGTCATACGCTGCTGTTTTCTCTTCATAACGCTGGCTCAAGCCCTCCAAGTCCTTCTGCAACTTCTTCCTGGCTTCTTCTGCTGACTCAAGGCATCCCAACCCATCATCCATCTTTTTCTTTGCATCTATTGCCTGAAGGACAGAAAAGATGGCACACAAAGCCATGCAGCAGGTAAGGTTATATGTAGTTTGCTGGCACCAAAGTTGAGGACGCTTATTTCTGAAGATATTATTTTAAACACACACACACTGATTTCCCAAAGGTATTCCTGGATAGAAATCTACAAGCAGTTTGTGTGATTACTATCAGAGACCTCTTCATTTCTTCTCGCGCACAAATCAGCAGGATCACCCCTACCCAAGGTTCTGTTACTAGAAGTCAATTCTGCACTTAGATTTTACTTCCAAGACAGACCTGCACTAATGTTTCCTCTCAAAAGTCATTGGTTTATGGATGCAGACTGTGTACCTGCTGCTGAAGAATAGAGATCTGTTTCTCCAGGTTTCTCTTTGCTTCCTCTTCCTCTTCCAGCTGCTCTTTGAAGCTGTTTTTCTCATCCTCCATTTGCTTCAGTTTGGTGCTGAGGCTCAGTTTTAGGCGAGTCTCCTCCTGCAGCAGCTCCTATAAAGAAAACACCCCAGTGGAATTCAGTATGGCTCCTTGGCTTTAATGGCTCACAGTCCTCACCCACTCTCTCCAGATGAGTACTTCTGAAGTTGAGTTTAAGTATGCAACTTATTTCACAGATAAGACACCCAAAGACAGAATTTAAATAATTGTCTTCCAGTGAGTCAGTATAGAAACAAAATATTCAGAAAGGTCCCATTCTCTCACACATTCTAATTATTAAAGGATACTACTTCACTACACAAGCCATCCACAACCCTTTCTGGAGTGCTCTGAGTTGCTGCCAAAGCATTAAAACCTTTCCCAACAGCAGTGTGACTGTACTCTGCTACATGATCTTCTTTTATCCAAGTATCAAAGAAACATACAACAGGCTGAAGCTATTTAATATGGTTAAGAACAACAACGATCTTAACAGAATTGTAAGATACCGTTCATTTACCAACAACATTCATTGACTTACACTGACAGTGACTAAGCTGAAGGATCTGCAGAGACTAACACCACCAGTCTTTAAACTAGTGCTTAATTTTTGTATTGGGCACTAGTCTGTTTTTTTAAGGAGAGTCATAAGTAGACAGAACGTAAATGACTGTTCAATGTTAGTATCTGAATTTTGGTGTGCCCTTCCTTTCTCTTCCAATTTTTCTGCTTGGTACTTTACCACAAGAGTCATATTCTACAAATTGCAAATGGTTGTTTTATCCCAAAGTAAAGACTAAACATTCCCCCCCCACACCCAAATAAATACCTTACCATTCAAATCTATCATTTTCCCAACATGCATTGGGAAAAAGTTGTTTCTGCTCAACAAATTTGCCAAAAACCACATACACTCACACACACACAAAAAAACCCAACCCTGTTAAACGCTGACTATGAAGATCTCAAACAAGAACCTAATATTCCAGTGAAGTTCTAGCATTAAAGAGCTCTCAAGCAGAAAGATGATGAAGGAGGACTTCTAAACCTAAGGCAGGGAAAGTTACTTGTGTTCCACATACTGAGGAAGCAGAAGGAAGGAAGACACATGCATGTTCGTGTAAAAATGCTTTCAACACCAGTCAATGTAAGCCCTTAGCAAAAATAGTCAGACCCAATCCTTTGAAGTGTTGTGTGTCCAGCCTTTAATGGCATCCAGAGTGATTTTTTTTTTTTCACTTTAAGAAATTGTAACAGACACTGGCTGCACCACACACTGATACCTTGGCTTCCAATGCTCTCACCTGTGTATCCTGAAGTTGTGATTCCAGAGCAGAAAAGTCTTTTGCTAGTTTGATCGATTTGCTGTCAGACTGGTTTAAAAGGCCTGTGACATTGTCCAACTCGACCTGAAGGAGGGATCAGAGTATCAATTGTTAGATGCATCGGCAAAAACAAAGCCAGGAAGAAGTTAGCAGCTACAAGACCCAGAAGTGAAAACAGTAGGGCACATATTTATCAGGGGAATGAGTGCTAAAGTCCCAGGGATTAAATAGAGAAGTAAAAAAGATTTTCACTTGCTATCACCTCTGTTGCAACAGCCTCCGGTTGTTTTGGGTTTTGTTTTGTTTTTTTAAAGTCTGTATGAGATTTTAGACAGTCTGGCAAGAATTTGCAGAGCTTCTATTAAACTAATTCTAGTCTATTTATGCTATCTGCTTCAGGACTGTATCTAGAGTCTCAAAATTACTTTTTCACACTCCAAAAGACAGTGCACATGCACCAGCAATGCTCAGTTTTTACCAACAACCCTCCATGAAGGAGAAGGCAGAAGACAATGCTCTCTGTATGAATCAAAGGGACTTGCCGTTCCCTTGAAGAAAAGGAGAAAACACCAAGTTTCCACATTACCCTTGAGCCACCCCTCATCTCCATCAACCACATTACAAAGCTTCAAGACACTGTCTTCCAAATTCATTACACAATCACAGGTTTGTTTGTGCCACTCTAGGTTCACAAGCAGCTGAATGTTTACAGAACTGTACTGTACAAACCGCTGCACGCTGAAGGCAGAGGAACACGCACTAGTACTTTAAGGCTTACAAAACTCAAATGGCAACTGGTTACTTCAGTTTCTCAGGGCTGCTCTGGTAAAGTGGCATCAACCTGAATGTCCTGCCCTGGCAATGAGTTAAGGAATTTGCATTGTCCTTAGGAAGCAAACTATAGATTTGCTTCTTGTAGGAACTTTATTCTCAGGAGGAGCAAAGTATTTGAACTAGCTGTGAGGAGGTACAATCCTACAACCTTCTCTCTCTAACCCTGGGCTGAATCAAAAGCTAAGCAAGAACCATACCACTCACCTGCAATTTGTTAACCCTCTCTGCCAGTTCAGCCTTCACTCTTTCACCTTCTGTAAATTTCACCTGCAGTTCTTGGAGCTGGGCATCAACTTTTTTCCGCTTGTGCTCAGCGTCCCCTTTGCCCTGCAGAAGAACCTTCACCTCGTTAGACAGTTCAGCCCTCTCACTTTCCAGAGCTTGTTTTGCTTTTTCAAGATTTGCTTTCACCTGAAGAAGGAAAAAAAAATTACAAAGAAATCCTTCAGACTTTAGATATGTCAGGATCCTTTCACTGAGTGCAATTTAAAACAGCTTCATACACGCTTCACAGTGAAAACTATGTCTACCAAGGGAAGAACAACACCCCATGTACCAGACAGAAGCCTAGCATCATGCTCTTCTGCAGCTTTAAGACACGGTCACAAAGCAGCTATCGTTTTGGAGAAGCTGACTGCTTTGGCCTTGCATTTTTCTGTTCCACATACCCGTTTGGTTTGTTCCAACTGCTCTGCCAGCTCTTCAATAGCTTGTGAATGTTTCTGCCTCATCTCTTGGATTTGAGCCTCATGAGTCTTTGCCTCATCTTCAAGAGTCTTCTTCAAAACCGTTACTTCTTGTTCTCTCTTTGACCTGCAAAATTCACAAATTCCATACAGACACCAAGCAGAGATGAACAGATGGGTACAGCCACCAACAGCATCTCCCAGGCAGAAAAATGCCTAGGTCTGTTTAGCCTACAAGCTATAAAGACACTTCTCTAAGTTAGATCTTCACATTGCACCTTTCTTAAGGCACAAGCGGACAGCATTACTTTCAGTCTAAGAACTAACACCAGTGAAACTTTCACACACTCTGGGTCGGGAGCAAGGCAACATTCTTATATCAGGTGAGGTAATGCAGTCTTGACTACAGCTTGCACACTACTGCCTT
The DNA here is from genome assembly GCA_013399135.1 of Heliornis fulica. NCBI lineage: Eukaryota > Metazoa > Chordata > Aves > Gruiformes > Heliornithidae > Heliornis > Heliornis fulica. Next base: position 379,855 of record VXBZ01006688.1, read on the forward strand.
CTATAATGACTGAGGCTGCTAACCAGCCTGATCTGATAAAGGCAAAGGCTTACTTTGGTCAGAGGCTGGATATGGAAGCATGTATTTTAAAACCAAAACCAAGTAAGGCAATACAGCTACATCTTGGAGTTACCTGAGCTCCTGCTGAGCAGCTGTAGAATCAAGTGTGTCTTCTAGCTCTGTTTTCAATGCTTCCAGCTCTTCTCCCAGGTCCCGTTTCTGCTTTTCGGCTTTATTCCTGAATGCTCTCTCTGACTCCAGGTCTTCCTGAAGCTCAGTGATCTGGGATTCAAGTTCCCTAATCTTTTTCAGGGCCATATTCTTCTGAGCTGCCTCTTCTTCCACCCTGTGTTCAACATAGGGTTCTGGTCAGAGCAGAATTTAAACCACATGAAAATGAAAACCACCTGTCCTACCAAGAATAATCAAGAAAAAAACCTGGTATTGGTCAGTTCTACAACATTACATTCAAGCTTTGATCCATATATCATCTACAAACTCTAAGTTCTATTTCCCAATACTTGAGAGAGCACAATTACTTACCTTAAAGAAGGGGACAGAGAGACTGACAACAGAAGGAAGCAGAAGAGAAAGCACCATTTTACATTGGAAATCGGACACTTCACTGAATAGATGAATATAGCAACTACTGGAGAGACAGCGTACCGCCACTTCCTTTTAACCCCCTCTGAAACCTTACTGCTCCAGTGAAACATGTGCAGTGCGCATTACATTCATATTCTGGCTCTGAACAGAGAACATGGCAGTGAGCAGCAGCCTAAAGAACTCTGATGCTGAGGACATGGATCTAAACAGTCCACAGGCTGAAACACAACAGCCACAGATAACATTCAATCCCTATTCCAAAGTGACACAAGACAAGAAACACTTCCCAACCTAGTGTTCCCTGAAGCCCACCAGTCAGGTTCTCACCTAGCTAAGGCTGCCTGCAGCTCCTCTTCCTTCTTGGCCAGCTGCATTTTGAGTTCTGCAATCTGAGCCTGTAGCTCAGCAATCTGGTCATGCAGATCACTGGAGTCCCCTTCAAGCTTTCGACGAGTCTTTTCCAATTCTTGCCTTTGCTTTTCTTCACGTCGCAGACGTTCTGACGGAAAAGGGGACACATTAAGTTACACAAATGACATACACACAAAGATTACTGTATTAGCAGAGAAAAATAAAGCTGATTAATTCTTTCTTTCCTAATAATGCCGCAGTCCAAACTATAGCTGGAGTGCATTATCCTGATAGGATCTATACATGCAACTGCCCCCATATTTTACCCTCAAAACATACCTGGACAATTTTAGTTTCCCTCATCTTACAGCCAGCTTCCTTTCCCCTTTCACTGTACTACACAAAGCCAACACTTGCCAGTCTCCCAACACCCACGTCACACAAGCAGAGGTGCTCAGTAAGTGATGCTGAACACAAGGTCCAAGCTCCCTTTACTGAAATACAATCAGCTGGTTCCTGCTGCGTTAACCTGGGCAGTTTCCAGATGAAGTGCCTCTAGCTTGAACTCTGATGAACTTGTGCAAATGGGATATCAAAACCAGCACTAACCCTGACAGATTGATGCTGCTGGAAGTAGAAAAGAGGAGATACTTCCACAGCAGAAGAAAGAGAACCAGCCTCTCTTCTCCATTGGCCTGCTGCTTTGGAGAGGATTTTTTATTTAGATCAAGGGCTCAGCTGACAAGGCACATAACCTTCAGCCAGCCACTGAACAGCTCTACCAAACCGATCAATGACATACACACTACAAACTAATTTTTAACCCCTCATAAACTGGAGAGAGCTAAAACTCTAGAAATAAAACTGAACTTCAACAAATTTTTACAGGAAACCACCTAAACCTAAACAGGCAAGTCCTTTGCAGGATCTGTCTTTAAAAAAGCAAAACAAAACCAAAGGCACCTTCAAGGTCTGTGATCATAGCCTCATGCTTATTCTTGAGTTTGGCTAAACTCTTTGATTTCTCTTCTTCCTCTGTCAGGTTCGTTGTAAACTCAGACATTCTGTCTTCCAACAGTTTCTTTTCCTGCAGAATTAAGAAGGCAGTGTCAAAGCAATTGCTGGAATTAACACAAGATTTTTCCAGAACTGACTGTGCTTAAAGATATTGATGTTCTAAGTGCCTACTTCTGCTACAAGGAAATTTGGAAGGAAAGAAATCCTTTCAGGATTACAAACAGTATTCAAATAAATGGTTACTTCAAGATTTAGAATTGACAGCCCTTTCAAAGCTGAAAGTCTATTTATGAAATAATTTGATTCCGTTTAGGCTAAGAATGTATCAAAAAATTTTTGTTCATGGATCATTATTTAGTCATGGCTATTTAAATATCATACAATGCTGACTTCTTAAGAACACGGACGGGCAGCTAATTACAAAACTTCAGGTCAGAGGTGTCAAAGACAAAACTGAACTCATTCATTAAGTTTCCTTGTAATATAGGAAAGGTCAGCCTTTGGTGAGTGGCTCCAGGAGAAATACGCTGCACATCTTTAGTCTGTGTTAGAAGTTGAAGTAGTCTTACCTTAGCCAATTTGAGATTCTGATCTTCCAGAACTATCACATCTTCTTCCAGCTTCTTCAATTTGGCCTCTGTGGTCACTTTTTCTAGCTGCAACTTCTGCCGTGCACTTTCCTCTTCTTCAAGCTGCTCCTCTAGTTCCTTCACAACACCCACAGAATAGCAAGGCATTTGTCAGTGCTGCTCATTAACCAATGTAACAGGAAAGTAGCAGTACTAAAACTTGGAAAGTTTCTTTACCCAAGGAATTATTTTAGGACATTCCAGAAGTGACATCTCTGTCATGACTTAATGCAACATACCATATTCTAACAAAGAAGTTTTCTAGCAGAATAAACAATACTATTTTACAAAGAAGAATACTGCCATTCCTAAAACACCTAGCCTAAGCAAAGACTTGTCTAATTATCTGACAAGCGGCCATCATCTTCATCTTCAAGAATGGAGCAGCTCATTCCACACAACTGGCTGAACACTTCAGGCTTAGCACAAGAATCACTGTGTTCAGTTGCTATTTCTACAGACAGATTATTTTGTGCTTTATTTTCTTTTTTCTCTCTCCCATTGCCCTTCAAGCTGAGGTAAAAAAAAACAACCTCTCACCCTTACTGTCCTCTTTGCTGACAAGAGACAGCATTCCCAAGCATTACATTACCTGGATGTTTTGCTGCATTTTCTTCTTTTCAGCCTGGAGATGTTGACACCGTTCTTCCTCTTCTTCCACCCTCGCTTCTAAGTCATGACAAATCTCCTCCAACTCTTGTTTCTTGGCTGTCAGGCGGGCTCTTATCTCCTCAGCTTCAGCACAGAGTTCAGTTTCTGCTTGCAACTGTTCCTGCAGCTGCATCTTTTCTGCCATTAGCTACATTGGACACAAAGCCAGAAGTAAGAGAAGCTCCAATTTATCAAAACACTTTGCAACCTGTGCTAAGTGAAGTTATATGCTCCTGTGTTGCACAGTCTTATTTGTTGCAGCAGTTTCCTGCTGCTAATCAAAACCTAAATATCAAAACATAGTTTTCCAATGTTTGCTCTCCTTCACAAACCTGCAACCTAGCGGCCCTAAGAAACTTCAAGAGCACATTCAATTTAAATAAGGACATGTCTTGTTTTCCCCCTACAGAAGTAATACAAATAATGACATGGTTGAATTCAACCAGTTTGCCAAAGAGGTATTTTCTTCACATAATAGCTACAGAAGGGCAGCAGGTGGTCAGTGTACAGAATGACCTGCTAGAGCAGGGAAGAAGGGCAAAGAAAACTGAACAAGATGACAGCCTAATCATATTTCAACAAGTTGGAGTCCTGCAACTTGTACATCAAATAAATTAAACAAAGGAGAAATACTGGAGTAGCTAGCCAGATAGCAGCACAATGTTTACACATGAGATTTGTAAACTCACCTGGGCCTGGAAGGTCTCCATCTCACTCAGTCTATTCTCTGCAGCTAACTGCTTCTCCTTAACCTTTATTAGTTCTTCTTCCTTGGCCATCATCTCCTCCTCCTGCCTGCTTACTTGCAGAAGGGGCTTCACCTGAAAGGGACACCAAGGGAATAAGCTATTTATGAGGAATAAGGAAAACCATGAAGAAATGCTCTTGTACTTGATAAGCATTGAACAGAACCTGATTTTAGGTAAATGTAATATTTGAAAGGCTGATCAATTGTTTCACTGCGAACACTGGGAGGATCATAGATGACTAGATATCAGCTACTCCACCAATAACACTTTCTATCCACCTAGCCTCTTCAGGATGGGATGCATCAGGAAAGGGTTGGGTAAATTCCACACCCTCAAGGGCTAAAGTAGTAATAGCAGAAGAATATGCAAATTGCCATACAGGTAGGTCAATGTGAACAAAAATCACACACTACCCATCTCTGTGATCCCCCATCAAAAACCCTTAGAAGTAATTTCATAGGAAAGAGAAGACAAGTTTAAACTGTGCTCTCAAGTCTCATTTGCTGTAAAGTCTCATGGCCATAAAGCAAGAAATCTCACACATTTAGAAGAGTGACCGTTCTTCATTTATTGTCTTTATAAAACCTAAAATAACTACAAACCTTACAACAACAGACTTCGGCATCTTTCCTTTGATTTTACAACTCTGGGGAAAGAGATGGCAAGCCATTCCTATATTAATAATTCTTGTCTAGCTAAATAAACTAGCCACTTAATAAGTGATTCTCTGAAGTGGCATACCACCAAATCAAGCAATCCTCTTAGTCTTAGGCATAAAGCATTAAAAGATTATTTTTCTACAGCATTACTTGGATATAGCCTTGCAATTGGTTTATGCAGGTATACCACAGAGCTATAAAATATACTGTGATATTCTCTGCCTGTATGAACCAAGATACAGTTGCAAGCCAGCCCAGTGGTAGAGGAAGTGGGTTTTATGCTCTGGTTCAACTTGAGAAGCTGAAATCACAACCAAACTGTCAAAATTGTGCAATGGGAAAAATAATACCTTGGTGAACAACCTCCACCATTGCCAGTTCCGCAGTTTCAAATAGGCAGCGCAGTTCCTCTGAAGCACTTTCATGGCTGTCAACTGCTGCTGCCGCTTGGCAAAGGCTCTGAAAGGTAAGTGGAGATCAGACAAAGAAACCCACAGCAGCATACAATTCTCTCTGCCAAGCCCCTTCTTAGACATCTCTACATGTTTACTTTAGAAAATTCCCTGCTAAAAAAGTCCAGAAAAATTTCCAGTTCAATTTCTATGTCTTTCAAAGTTCAGTTTGTTTTTTTCCACCTGCCCCCTCAGGTAAGAGTGGTTATCCTTTCCTGTACTCAATTTCCTAATTTTTTCAAGTTTCTCCCTAATGCCTTCTAATCTGAAAAGCCTCACTATTTTCACCTCAAAAAAAGGGAGATCTCTACCAGAGGCACGTTTTCCTGACGATCTAACAGATACTGCTTTTGTGTTTAGAACTGTACCATTTGCAGTCCCACCTAAGAGCATAAAAGAATTCCTACAACTCCAGGATCAGTACTGTACTAAGAGCTTTTCATTATTACATTTGCAGTTTGCAGCAAAGTCAAAAACTTTGCCTGCTGCACAGCATCTCTACAGAATAGACTTTACTGCTCTGGTAGGATGTGGGTTAGCCACATACTGAGTTGTGTTTCTTGCAGGTGCCACAAGTCCAGCAATACACAGATCATATAATTGTAAAGCAATCATCTGATATTACATACAGCAAATAAAACTTGGCCTTTCTGACAAAAAAAAAAATTATAGTCACTTTTTTTTTTTTTTAAGATAAACCTGAACCTGAATGGGATACATGTTTACAGTTTACTTTACAAAATATGGTTGGTCCTTACTTTCTGGCTAGGTAGCCCCTACAGCATGCTTGGAAGCCAATAATGACATCTGTGATCTTCAGGTCCCTCTCTTCTTCAAGATGAGCAAGGACTCCAGCTCTGAAAAACACTTTACTCTGTCCAATTCGATAAAGGTTGGAATCCAGCTCCAATGCTTTGATCTAAAATGGAAGAAAGGAGAGAATTAGTCACCTACAAAGACTGCTTCATGTGAAATATCACCAAAAAATGTTTGTGTCTTGTGGCTATACGACACTCCTTCCCTACCACTGAGCCACTCAGGCCAAAGTTCCAAGCTCCCAATAAAGTCCTGTCCCAGAGGATTAGGAGCTCGGTCAAGTGCAGCATGAAATTACGATAACCAGAGACAGAACACAGTAGAGCGCCCATTGCCTAATACAGCACCACATCAAATACCCAGAACTAAAAGTATAACATGAGGAACATATGCCTCATCCCAAAAGGCCTCTTGGCTTCCTCAAGGAAATCTTTATCGTTGATTTTTTTCCCAGCCCTCATCTCTGTCAGGAAAAAATTCCCCAACCAACTTTCCCGCCTTTTAAAGGATTTGCTGTCAACCCTTATACTAGTTAAGGGGAATAAAATATACTCCTTTAAGAGATTAAAAAGTAATCCCCCCCTTACAGCCAAATTCAATTCAGCCTCCAACAGTTTTCAAGGTACAGAGCCAAAGCTTTCCATCTGAAGCAGGCAATTCTGCAGAAATTAATTGAAGCCCTCACTGAAAGGATCTGTAATCATCAGGCCATTACAAAAAGTTTATTGAAGATCATACTTTAAGCATGTGCTAAAGATAACATTAATGCTTCTAAGCATGTTGGTTCCACGAATATTCCTGGCATCTCAAAGTACATGCTTTTGTAGAAACTGAAGTATTCTTTTGCCTAAGAATACTGAACCTCATGCTGGTCAAGAGCCTTCAGCTGCAAAGCCAAGAGAAAGCTTTTTGCACCCCCCTTATCTCAGACAAAATATTTGATTTTGAAATTTTGGGCTGCGAGTACAATATTTAACATTAACAACTCAGATTTCTAAACCACACTCAAAGTTTATTCTGTTCAAGTAGAGTTTCTGGGATGTATTACCATCAGCACGCAAGCCTGCTTTCCATCCATAAATCCTTTGGGAATTGCATTTGGAGTTAAGATTTCGTATCTGGAAATGAAAAAACATTAGTCTAGTTACACAAGTGTATTGAAAACAGTAACAAACAAAACAGTCAATGCATTCCTATGCCATTGTCAGCTTGACAGTTTACAATATTGTCACGAGAGCAAAAACTGCATCTCTAGACATCAGAGTATGGCACAGCAGTCTTATATGGGATCCTCTATGCTTCACCTTAACTACACATTTACTAGAGAAATCACAGATGCTTTGGGGAGGTTTTGTGCCAGAGAATACCAAGAGACTAATGCTCCACCTTTGAAAACAGTGGCAGTGTCGTTGCAAGAAAATACCTCAAGTTTTGCACTTACATCTTAGCCCTGCCAAGGTAAAGACAGCTTCAGATTCTTTTTCAGGCCTTACCTTTGTCTGAATTCCTGGAACACAACTCTGTTGGGGAAACCTTGACGACAAATACGGATTCCCTCCAGCACTCCATTACAACGAAGCTGGTCAAGGACCAAGTGGGGATCTAGTTTTCCAGCCTAATGAGGAAAAAACATATTTTATAAATACCACAAAGCTTTTGCAAAGGGTGATTACCCCCCACTCTTCCTCCCCATCTTTTCTGTAAAGCAGGCAGTTCTCTCAGAAGCAACTGAAAGCTTTTATGCCATCTTAAGAACCACCACAAAGATCAGTCATCAAAATTTTCATAAGTATACAGTTATTTAGGATGACCTTAAAAAAATATCCTGAGAAAACAGGACCTCTTTAAGATCTCTTGCAAAACCTGACAGAAGACAGCAACCCAGACACATGCCCCAGGAAGCTTGTGTAAGCCTACAACTACTGCACTTCTATAACTGTCTTTACCTTTTTCTCATGGTTGGGGATAATGCAACGAACGAAATTGGGGTTGGTGTTCCTCAAGGTAGCCATGAGTTTAGCCAGCTGTTCTTTATAGAGCTGTCCCACTGTTCGGAACATACCCTTCCTGGTTTTAAAGGCTCCTGGCAGTGCTGTGTCTGACATACCAGCTACCTGATCCAGCCCAACAATACGATCAACTAGAGAGAACATAGGAGAGAGAGTTAAAATTCTGCCACAAAAAATGGAAGCATTGGGATATACAAAGAACATCTGGGTAGAACAGGATAAATGAGAGGAGCTGCAGGATCCTTTTTGCTTCATCTCTACACAGATGTCGACTCCTGTACAGAATTTGTGCAGGGATAGGAGCAGGAAGGAAAAGATAAGCAGCAGCTCACTACGGGAAGTTTGAGTGATGGAGTCAAACTTACTCCCAAACATGTTCTACTGATGCTCTGGAAGAGCAATCTAGAAGTGAGTTTCAGATGCTTCTACTTGCTTAGGTTACAGTGAACAACAACAAACCAAGAGTTCTAGCTGCCAGCCCAGCAGAGTCAACTGTCTGTTAACTCTGACCCAGAAGGGGCCACAGTCAGAGAAAAAGCCAGGCTTCACTCTTGCATTAAATGCAGAACTGCCATGACTGGGAATCAGAAAAGCTGTATCTACTTGTAAACTGTGCAAATATGGTAAAAGGCATGATAGAAACCAAACCTCAAGATACCACTGTTTGAGTTATTTTTGGAGTACAAGTATTCTATGACAGACATGAGCAGTACCACTAGGAGAAAGTCGGAACTCCCTGTCCCAACAGTTTCTCCACTATGCCACGGTGACATCCAAGCACTGATGAAGCTATCACCTTGATGGGTGGACTCCACAGATCCTACTTTTTTCCCCCGAGAGAAGCCAGCTACATCTGAGAGTAGCAGAGGCAAGAAGAAATTAAAACATTACTTGTTCCCATTGCTCTTCCTATTAGAGATAAAAATTTGCCCATTCAATCTAAACCAACTTAATCACTATAAATTTCCACACCCCCAGTACATTTTCATTAAGGGCTTCAAGTAACTAATTCACATTCTCTTTAGTGGCTGACTGATGTCTGAACTCAGGCTCCCAATCTTCACTTCAGAAAATACATCAACTTGTGCTCAACTGGCTTCTGATTAAAAAAAAAGCAGCTCACTAAGAGAAACCCATACAAAAGAAGATACAAAGGATATTGTGATTTACAACTAATGCTAGTTTAGAACTGTTCACTTCTAGAGCAGCTGTTAGAATAGGGTCAAGGTTGTCTTATCAGAAAGAAAAGAAGGTTATGTTACTAGATGACATCACAGGGAAATCCAGAGAAGAGTGTCCCAGATTGTGGCTGGAACAATCCTCTTAAAAATCTTGAGCCCTGCAATCTACATCAAGACAGCAAAAAGGACAGTCACTTGCAGAAGATCCAGCTAAGAACAGTAAACGAGAATTGATTAGCTGTGGTTCAGTTGACATTTCAAGTCCAAAAGGAGTCTCACACAGCAAAGGCCTCGTTAGGCACAAGTTGCTGATGGCCATTTGCATGCAGTACAAGTTCCTTTGCTAAATGAGCTGTCTTTTAAATGATCAAGAAGCTCAAGTCAAATCCCTGTATCAACAGTAAACTGGATTTAAATTTAAACACAGTCTTAGAAATCTTTCTTCCAAACCTCGCAAGAAATACAGCCTTGCAAACCCTACTCTCAAACAGCTAACAGGGATTTGCTTTCTGCTGTTCCTACACCAGACCAACCCTCAGTACCTGAATATGTCCTTATTTTTCTTGTATCCACTTGCAAGGTGAGAGTTTTGCATTTGTTTTAAAGTCTGTGAGGAGCTACTAGCACAAAGCAGAGGAAATGAACAAGAAAGACAAGCAGGTATGACAAAGGGACAAAGAGAAGTTAACGGAAGCATTTCTTGCATGGTTCTAGGATGCATTACACACATGACACAACAGCTGGGTTTCTCAGTCACCTGGTTCTAGATGAAGAATAGGAAAGTGTTGATAGAAATAGGCTCTCTGAACGTTCTGCATCTCTGCAACAGACAGAGACGTCAAAGAAAACCCACCACAGAAAGTGACAGCAACAGTAAGACTCAAAAGCAGATAAATCCAGAGAAGAGAGTAAAATACTGACCAACACTGCAGGAAGAACAGACCAGTTGCAGGACTGAAAACATAGATTCAATCTCAGATCTGAGTTCGAGTATAGCAGCTATGCAAGCTGCTGGGGCATAATGGTGCATTCATATTTTATCCTGGCATTCTTGGTTTTAAATAACGATTGTTATATATGCAGCAAGCTTAATAAAAGTTGATGCAAATGAACCTTTCGCCTGAGCTACAGCGAACTTTTAATGAAATACCATGATCTAAGCAAAGGATGTTCCAGATAATGCTCATCTTGGTGGCTTAGTCTTCAGGGAAAAAAGCAACACAGCTCATCACAAACTTTTGATGATCAAACAAACTCTTCCACATAAAACAAGAGAAAGAAAATGAGATTAAGTTTAATTACATACCATCTTTCCACAGCTCAGACACAAATTTATCTGATGACTGATGGAGAAGAGTAGCAATATTGTCATTCAGTGGATCCATGTTCTTCATCAGCCACTCATCTGCTTTATAATCCACCTGGAGAAGATAAACATATCAAGAAACTTGGAAGAGAATTTTCTGAAACACGAGATGCAACAAGATCCTGTAAAGTCTATAAAAGTGGCACTGGGGTTTGCACAATCAACAACAGATTACCTAATCATTCTTGGATTTGCCATCTAAGCAAGCATACCTACAAATTTCAAACCCTAATAAACAGCTGCACATTCTGTTCTGGAAAAGGATTTGCAACACTAGTTTGCACCACCCAGAGTGTGGCAGAAAAAAACCCTGCATCATCATTTTCGGTGATGAAGTCTCTTGGTGCAAGGTTTCTGAACAGTACCTCCAAACTTACCAAGTCACAGAGAACAAATTTAATTTGGTGTCAGTTTGACGTGTCTTCAATTATACATATATAATTTGCAGGCAATTTCCCATAGGCCCTTGTACACAGTCCACAGAACAACTGTGAAATCTTCCACTGGTTTCCCACAGGCAGCTGTTTTGTAAGTAGCCATTTCTAAGAAGCAGTGGTCATGCGCTAGGAAATACAGCGGACATTGCAATGTTCACATATTAGCTACTAATTCTTTACCTTGCCAGCATAATGTATGATACAGAAGTCAGCTTTGTCTTTCAGCTGTTTCGGCTTCTGAAATTTGGGGTGTGTCCCTTGTTCTTGGACAACTTTTTCCACAAAGCTTTTGTCTGTTGCTTTTGGGAACCAGCACTCTTCATCCAGCAGGGCCAGTATACCAGGAGGCCCAGCCTTAAAAAATGGAAACATCAAAACATCATTAAATACATGACTATATAATTAACACTTTTAGGTGGCTGGGGGCAGGTGGGAAAATACTTAAGTCTGATCTCCATCACATTCACCTGTTGTACAATATCAGTTCATCTATTTCCATACTAACAGAAATTGTTAATAACGCTTCAAAACCCTCATCTAAATTCTGAACGTTTGACAATTGTCTAGGTTGTTTTACACAGAAAATAAGAATCTTTTTAATGGAAGGAATACTGTCATGCTGTTCTGCTAATATCCAGGTGTTTAAATGCAGAAGGCCGTAGCAGAACATTGCACAAACTAGTCCTTACTACTGAAACATCTACTATGAAATTTGTACATTTCTAAGTTTCATTAGAGCAGAATGAAAGCAGCAGAGATTCACAGCTTCTCATCACACTTCTAGTTAAGTAAGAAAGTTCACACTCCTTATGGTAAACCACACATACATCTAGCATCATGCAGATCTATACAAATGAAGACAATTTTGTGAGAAGTTTCTGCCTAGATCTATTTTCATGTAATACTTCCTACACAACTGACACTAACAGATTTATTGGCAACATACTTTCAAAGAGGAAATTGTTGACTTCTGTTTCTAAACATGCCACAGTAGTAGTTCAGAGGACTACAAAAGCTAGAAAGCTGGTATCGAGTCTATAGATAGAGGTTATGTGTTCAATGACAAAATTTATGCAGTCGTTTCTTGCTGCCTGACAGTGGAACAAGCTTACCGGCTTCTCTATAAGGTCAATGCAGGGCTGTAGATCCAGGCCAAAGTCAATGAAATTCCACTCAATGCCCTCCCTCTGGTACTCCTCTTGCTCCAGAATGAACATGGTATGGTTAAAGAGCTGCTGCAACTTTTCATTTGTGTAGTTAATACACAACTGCTCAAACGAGTTCAGCTAATCAAGAAAAAGGTAGAAATATGTTTAAACAATTGCTTTTTGAAGACACACCTACTATTCTCTTAGCACAAAAGATCACATCTGTAGCTCATGAATTTAAGCTATTGTTCTGTGTGGGGCAGACAGCCCTTTGTCAATAACCCCATTTGGTTATGAACTGCCTCACTGTCACATGCCACTGCATCACTGCTGCAATCCCTAGGGAAGTTCATAAACACCGTTCCTCAGACTTTGCAAAAGAATGTTTATTTGTAAACAGCAGAAGAATTACTGCAGCTCCTTAACCCAGGAACAGAAAAGACTTCAAGTTTCTCACAAACTCAGAGCTGGCAGATCCTCTCATAAGAAGCAGCAGCAACAGAAGCCCAAAGAAAAATTCCTAAAGCATGTGCACCAGAAAGTCCCTTTTTAACTTTCATATATAAAAATCAGAGCAAGGAAGGTGAAGGAAAATTCTCAAAGATCTTCAGATTTCTTCAAATTGTGAGGACCAGGTTCATAACCAAGGGTGCATTTTCATGCTAGATCCCAGTAAATATAATGCAGCTGCTGAAGAAAACTTCTATGTGGCTTAGTTTTCCATTTCATGAAAAAGTTGGTTCAATTCAACCTACAGCTGTGCATGAGCTAGATCCAGAAGAACACAGGCTGATAGGAGCTGCCCAGCTGCGATGAAGGGGTGGCAGGATACTTCTTTTCCAATGGCAGCATGTGGTTGTTTCAGACTACACATAATGCAAAGCCACATAACAACAATGTTGTTTCACAGACAAAGGTTGGGTCTAACAGTTCACTGCCACCTACAGAAGGAGCACCCACTTCCTCTCTTTTCCATCACACCTTTCCTTGAGATCTTCCTTTCCTACATTTATTTTGCTGCACTTTTTCTGCTCTCGAGGTCCCTTTCCAACCCCTACAATTCTGTGATTCTAACTTTTTCCTTTAGTGGTCTTTGCTCCATGGTAAACTGTGCGAGGACCTGACCTCTGCTTACCTCAAAAATCTCAAAACCAGCAATGTCAAGGATTCCAATGAAGGATGCACCCTGTCGCTTGGTCTTATCCAATGCCTTGTTGATACGCATGACCAACCACCGGAACATACGTTCATAAGTGGCTTTAGCCAGTGCTTCAATGGCAAAGTCAGCCTAAACAAAACAAAAACAAAAGACAAAGATCAGGAGTTACATTATAATCCAAAGGAAGGCACAGATTATTCTGTTTTCGTATCCGGTGGTCAACTGTAGTCTAAGACTTTTCACGAAACAAGACTCATTTCAGAAGTTATTCTCAGTGAAAAGTAGATAGCACAGCAATACTCCATAAACAACACCAAAGGATTTGTCTTGCTAAATTACTGTGTCAAAAGCAAATTTCAGGATTCTGGTTGTTGGAGTTATCAATGCCTGGTATCCAGGAAAGAAAAATTATGCCCAGTCACCTCCAAAGACTTCAGCAACATAGCAAGTTTCACAGGCCCAAAAAGAAAGCAGCTGAATCCTTCTAAGTTTAGGACTTGTGAAGCCAAATCCTACCCTCCCATGCCAGCACCTTATCTGTGACTGACACAGAAATATTATATCTAGTGAGAAATTAAATATCGAAATGGAAAGGCAGCTTGTGACTACTTCCAGACTTCATTCTCTTCTTAATCCCTTCCATGTTATGGAGGCATGCTTGTTTACCCTGTGAATAAAGCCACCATGCAGTGAATAAACACAGGGGCTTCCATTTAGGAAGGAGGCCATTTTCTTTTAGGTCGGGTTTCAGTTACAGCACGACCTGTTTCAAGAATGTTACAAGATTTACAATCAGTTGCAAGGGTTCATCCACCCTAGCAGCTGACCTACTCAAAAATGGTGCTATCTGTATTACAACAACTTGAAGATGTCATCCTTGCATACAGAAGTGAAGGAATTTACTACCTTGGGACAGCCAGTCACTAAAAATAGGAGAGATGAATTCTTTTATCTTTTTTTTTTCTTCGCATTTTTTCTTCTTTTCTTCAGATGAGAAAAAGTGCTTACGGGGACAGAATGATTTCTCTCTTTATACAGATCAAGGGAGCTTCTACATTCTTCTAGAAGCAATATATACGCTACATTATTCAAGTGTGGTTACCACACACTAGAGTCATAAAGATGGTTATTAAATGCTACTGAAGCCTCTAATACATTTGTTAGCTTTGTGGCAGAAAGATTAAAGACTAAAGTACACGTTCCTTTTTAGAGAATGCATACCTGCTCTTTGGTCTGAGCTTTCTGGACATAATCTCGTCCAACTTTGATGCGAGGAGTCAGGATACCTCTAGTGAAATCCGTCACATTAATACCCAAAAGGTGAGACACTTTCTGGGCAGCTAAAGATGGCAAGATGAAACAACAAAGATTAATGTTCTTTAGTTTTTCTCAAAGAAAGCAAGAAGGAAAGAAACATTCCTGCAACTTCCTTCCCAAGAGAGTCATGAAACAATTTATATAAAAAAAAACAAATGAAGAACAGGTTGATGAAACAAAGAAAGGTATATTAAAAAAAAAAATCCCAAGTAAACTCTTGCAACAATACTACAGGTTACTGAGTTTCTCTAGAAGCCACAAGTGTAAGTTTGAAGCAATATTCTCATACCACTAAGTCATAATGCAGAAGCATTAGAAAGTTCATAACCTGTAATCAATTTAAGGATATGTCAAGTAATGGATTTCTTAATCAAGGTAATTGTTCTGTCTTCATCTACTGATTAGTCTTTGAGGCAACTCAGTATTTCAGGTTCAAGATCCAAACCCCAAACGTTTACTCTCCTCCCCAAAATGTCATTTTGAGCATATTTTCCATAATAAAAGCTCAAAATATGAACACTGAAAGATAAACTAGCAGCCTCTTCTACTTCTGTAATACATATATAATGAAGTTCTAGTAGCTAAGATCATGTGAAACACCGTACTGTTTACATATGCAATATTGGGCAGTGCAACTTAAAATATTTACACATCCTTTATACCCACCGGAAAACCATCCACCTTAATCTTACAGTTACAAGTCTATCTACAAAGCCAGCCAAGAACATTCCTTAAAGCCTGATAATACAGGTTTGCAGGAGCAATCATCCCTAGCTTGGTTAAAGCACACACTGCATATTCCAGTAGAGTAATCCTTTTCATCTGGTCATCATGTGCACTTCAGCCTCGCCCTCCCGCAAGAGTAGTGCCACATTCCTGCCCAGGGGTGGCTGCAAACACACCCCTGGCAACAGTGTGCAGTTGTATGAGGGAGCACAGCAGCTCCTTTGACAAATAATTCACCTTATAGAACAACAGGACTCCAGCATTCCTACACACTCTGACATATTCTTCTACTTGCAAGAACTTCCTGGGTGGGAGCAGGGCCGGGGTGGGGGGGGGTGTCTGCATTTTTTCTTGGGCTGGGGGGTTTACCTGTATTATCTGGCATAGAGGCTTGGTCTGTATTACGCTCCTTCTTGAAGACTATGTTGCCAAGTTGAAGAACACCTGAGATAACCTTCAGAAGACCTTGTAAAATAAAAATGGTAACTTAGCATCAGACATCACCCAAAGCCCTGGTATGACCAAGTTACCTTTCCTGACATAGTTAAGAGCCCCTTTCCAATGTCCCAAAGATCCTTCTGGAATTTAGGAAAAAAACACCATAGGTAATCCCTCTATATGACTCTCATTCAGGACACAGACTTTTTCCTGTTGCTCCTATGTAAGACTACACAGCC
Source organism: Heliornis fulica (assembly GCA_013399135.1). Classification (NCBI taxonomy): domain Eukaryota; kingdom Metazoa; phylum Chordata; class Aves; order Gruiformes; family Heliornithidae; genus Heliornis; species Heliornis fulica. The sequence continues at coordinate 395,805 of VXBZ01006688.1, forward strand.
TGGAAATTTACCCATTCTTAACATCACTCAAGTGGGAGACAGGACTGAGAGCATCATCTGTATCTTTTGATAAAAATGTTTGTTCTCTGTTAAAAGGGCCAAACTGACTATTTTCCTCAATGACTACTGTTAAACACAGGAAAGAGACTTAATAACTGTCTCTTTTCTGTGTACAAACCGATTAAGACAAAGAAGATTTTGTTCCTTTTAATCTTCTATCGCTTTCAGCTCCCTGACCAAGGTCCATAGTCCATATATTATAACATATGAAAGGCAGCAGGATGCGGGCAAAATGTCTGTACCATAACTACTACTAATTACATGCTGAAGCACCCCACCCACTGCTAATGAGGTATTCATACACTCTGAATGCTGCAAGTCACAAAAGCAGCATCAGATGCTAGAACAGGAAAGACGCTTTTCAATGCCACAGCATCAATTCAATTTTTACCATGTATCAATCAAAGCTCATTGCATAATAGCCTCTAGTTGCCTTGAGCAAAGTAACTGCCAGTCACTTGCAAAGGGGATCTTGTACAAAAATTTTTTTTATTTCCCAATTCCTACCTTACAGAAACATTTGTTTAAAAACATTAGCATTTTGATAGCAGAGTGAACAAAGGTTCCATATATGCTACATTAGGACTAACAGAAAAGAAGCATATGTTCATAGTGGCATGTTATGCAATTCAGTGATTTGACAGCCAAATCTGGAGACCCGGCACTTGGACAGATAGATTATTTTCATGTTGGTTCATAAATGAAGATAGTGTTTAAACTTTATATCAAAACTGCATAAACCCACCATACAGTCAGCCACCATATGTGTTACTCAGGCTATAAGGAACGTTAATGCACTTTATACTTTGAGCAGCAAGTGCAAAACACTAAAGCTAGCTGTAGTGGCTAGAACCAATAGCTCATCTATGTGACAGCAAAGACATGCCCTAGAGCATACATTAAAAACCCAGCTAAAAAAGAAAAGCATAACAGGATATCCTGCCAATAAATTAGGCTGCCAAATTTTTATCTTTTTTTTTTTTTTTTAAATTTATCTTCTACCTCTAAACAGCAGTTTCCAGTCTCAGATGATTCAGGATATCCAGCAGTGTATTAAACAGCAGATAGCAGCTGTGGATTTCTAGTAGGCTGGACTGTGAAGAGCAATAGTTAAAGCACAGGCAAACACTCCCCAAAGCCACAAAAGCTGCAGCCTCCAGCAAAGGAGATGGTGTACTCAAAACACTACAAAAAGCTTCCTTCATTATAGAGAAAAAAACCAAGAAACCAGTCTTAGTTTTAGAAGACCGTATACGTTTAGAAACTGAAATTTTGCAAACACTGGTTACCAACCCGCGAGGCAGATCATGAATGAGATAGCACAGAGCTCTGGTGGATATGTACCACTGCATTTTGTGCTGGCTTCATGCAATTCTAGCTTCGCTGTCATGGTACTGTGCTCCCAGAATCAGACAATATTAATTTCTGATCAGCAGTTCAGTGTTAAGCTGGAAAGAAAAGCACGATGACCAGGCCATTCTCAAAGGACTAATCCAGCAGTGGTTGGATTAGCTACTTTAAAGCCGCTGCTTAGGGATGGGGGAGCACACAAGCTATGCACTGCACAAGTGAATGAGGGGATTCTTGTATCTTGGATGTGTTATTCATAAACTGAATATACAGCCCTCAGATTGGAACAAAAACAGCAAGCAGAAGCATGTTTTCATTAGCTGCTTGACTTCTGAAGTTAACAGTATAAACTGAAACTGCACTGGTATATCCTGAGGTGTGTGACTCCAAAGGCACAAAGTTTATTGCTTGCGTGCTGTTCACTTGAAGGGGGGAAATGGACATCAGACAAGACAAACCAACCCCCTCCCCCCAAAAAACAAAGAAACAAAGAACTCCAGAACAAAAAAGCTCCAGAGAGATATTATCTGTTCTCTCTTCCATTTCCTTGTATTTTCAAGCCCTTCAGAGGATTCATACCTATCTGCTCCTCATCTGGGATGCCCATGATCCTCATTGCCTCCATGGTCTCCTGAAACATATCTTTGTCTTGCTGACCCGGGATCGTAACATGCCCATTGGAAAGGAAGCGGTATTTGTTGTAAGGCTCCAACAGCAGATCAGCTTAGGAGAGAATTGAGAAAAAAAGTTACCAAAAACAACAACAAAAAAAGACATAGTAATAGACAAGAAGTTACAACTGAGATTAAATTTCTGCCTCACATATGCTAGCAGGTACTAGATGAATCTGAGGTTAACTCCAGTTTAAATGCAGGCTGAACATTTATTACATTTTAGATAAAATGTGAGGGTTTCTGCCTTACTTCTTTCTATTAGCTCCTCTGGAGTAGTCCACCAAAGCTGTATCAATCATCATTATGCCCTAAAACTATATGAGGGGGGGATTAACTCAAAAGTAAACTTGCCCTTAATTTCAGACAACTCATTTGTTTCAAGTCACGTGAAAGTTAATACAAAGATCTTGAAATATTAGTAACTATGAGGAAAGTCCTCTCCTGTCCTTCCTCCAGATCCATTTGTAGCTATTGCACAAGGACTCTGATCACTAGGCTGGACTGGGTGCACTAGGATCCTAGACTTCTAGAGCTGCTTAGGTGCCAGCAGCTTTGCTCCACTCAGTTAAAGCACTGAGCACATCCCAGTAGGACCATTCCTGCTCTATAAGGGTTTACATCATCCAAGACTGAGACTAAACATGGAATAGTGATTTAGATAAGGAAGGGTGTAGAGTCATTGTTGGCAAGGAGACAAGTGCAGGAAGGAACCAGAGAAGCAAGTTTTCAGGAACTGAGAAGTGCAGGGGGAGGGCAGAGGGATGTATGAGTGTACAGATGAAGTGGAGGAGGGGTGACCATATCTAAAAAGGTAGAGCCAAGAAACTATGAGGGAACAGGTCCTAGCCTACAAGTGTTTTGGATCCTCTGTCATAGTGATCAGGGAAGCCCATAGCTACAAAACAAACAAAAAACCACCCACAACTAAACAATAACAATCATACTTACTCTTCAAATGCTCGCCTGCCCCAGACAGCAGGTAGTAAAAGATGTGGAAGGTTCTCTCCTCTTTGGCTTGACGAATTGCACGTGACTTCTCCAGTAGATCTTCAGAGAGTCAAGGCACATGGCAGGACATACAGATCACTTCCTAATTCATGGCAGAAGAAAAAAAACCCCTCATACTACCTGATGTTCTCCTCATGCCCATTAACATGGGTATTGACTTAGCATTCATTATCAGACAACAACCCATTGAGCTTCTGGTCTCAGTACTGCCTCTGAATGACGGCTCTGACACGAGACACTTAAATGATAAAATCCAGAAAAACATTAACCATCTTCCCTAGAAGTGAGAATGGCTTATGACCTTTGAAAGCTATTAATCTTATTGTAGTTTATGCTTCCATTTCAGACTCCTAAGATTAGAATTCAGTCTTTCAGAAAAGATTTCCACCATGACCACAATGGTCAAAATACTACACAGAGAAACAGGAGACTACAACAGTTAACTTGCTAGCATAACTTAAAGTGTTTCCTACCACTTTCTCAATCTGACAAGCAGAAAGTTAGTTATGAAGAGATTGCTAGATACTATTGCTGCCATCTCTCTAGCCTTTAACTTCTCCTTTTAAGTGGTTACAAAAAGGATACAGGTCTCAATATTGGCCCCAACAATGTAGCCGTTGACATCAAAGTTGATTCTGATGAACTTGCCCTAGGAGGAAGGTAATAGCATTAAATTTAGTATTCATTCCATCTGGTAACAGCAATAAACAGTAAAGGTAGCCCTTCTCCCTTTAATGCAGGAAGGGAACTTCAGAACAGGTCAGGCAGGTTTTAGGAAAAGCCTAAGGTCAGCCAATAGGCAATGGCTGCTGATCACAACAGCAACTGAACAAACAAGACACCAAATGCTTTCAGACATTTCTGACATTCAGACACCCTACAATTCAAATCACTGCATGTCAGCCTAGATTTACCACAACCAGGATGCCTTCAGCTTCATGTGCTCTATCATCCGGACAGTTCTGCCTCCCTCAATGTTAGCTTCAACCACCTTCAGTTAGTTCTGCCTCTAGCTCTCCTGTCTGCCTCTCCGATGCTGTCCACTGCTCCCCGGAGCAAGTAAAACAGGGGCCAGTATTTGCTCTCTGGGATAAAACTGACAGTAAGAAACTTGGAATAAAGATTGGCATAGATGATCCTGGCATAGGGTTGAGTTGCTTCATTCCAGAGATCTATTAGATCTATTCTGGTTAATTTGCTGAATTAAATTCACTTCACAGATTAATATGGGGGACGTCACTCTCAGACAGTTGTCCCAGCCCTGATAGAAACTGACCCAAAAGCAGATTGAGTTTTCCCTCTGGGAAGTGTAGAACACTGTCACCCACACTGCATACTCACAAATCTTGACGAGTTGTCATTCTTTACTGTCTTGGCATTTCCAAAGGCCTCCAGGATGGGATTAGCCTGCAGCAACTGTCTCTCCAGTTCTCCCTAGAGAGAAATCACAAATTAACAAAGCAGGTAGCATCTTTCTGCATTAGCCTTGGGTCAAACCAGTGTTGAAGTTTCAGTTCACACTAGCTTGGCATCTGTTGCAGAGAAGCCATATTAAACCTTAGGAGATGATCCCTTAAACCTTCAAAGGAGACTCTTTAGTTACCTAGGTAAAACAGAGCCATTCACAAATATTCTTATTTCAAATAGTCTTATTCCTTTCTTCAACACAAGGACATCTCAGTGCTGTCTTTCTGTTAACAAGAAGCACTACAAAGTCACTTGGACATAACATCCCATTGACTTTCCAAGACTAAAGCAAAACACCATACCATCCAAACAAGATCAGGCCCTCATCCCAGAAGCATCTTGGCATTTAGGCTGGAGGAGTAAAGAAAATCCTGTCTTGCTAGTGCAACTCTTGAACTCTGCTAGTACTAAGCTAAGAAACTAGTCTGGAAAGGTCTCAAGTTTTGGCGTTTTTCTTTAAAAAGAATAAAACTTACACTATGAGATTACAATCTCCCAAAACACAAAGAGCAAAACCCTCCTTTGTAAGGAAGCACACAAAAAAAGAGAATTAGTAGTATCCTACAAAGTGAGTGATTGCATTCTGCTGCCAGATTTACACACTCCTCCTCTCAGGGAACACCAGGTGCTGGAGCTGTAGAAAAGGAAAATTCAGGAGCTTCATCCCTGCTAAGCAGTAGACCATTGGGCCATACACACCTTTACCTGCAGGCTCTAGATATATCCCTGGTTGATTTTAAAAATTACTTGTCCTCTGTGCTAAAAGCATGAAGTTCTATATATTTCAAGATTACCTAAATGGCTTCTAGAGACAGAAAATGACAGTTTAGATGAATGTTTCTCTTTTTAGCAGTTATCACTAAGTTCTCAAGACTCCCTGTGCATAACGGATGAAGATGAAGTTTGATTCACAAGAACTGGAATTTATGGACAAATTATTTAAGGGTATTTCTAATGGAAAATTGTTCCAATCCATTCTCAAAGTGCATTATAAAACAGATTAGTCCTTACACAGTCTCTCTAAAAATACATGCAATTTACAAAAAAAAAAAGAATAAAATAAAGAGGGGGAAGATAGATGAGAAACTCTACGAACTAAGTCTTTATTTGTACTTCCACAGTCATCTTACTTCATGCTTGACAAGTGCAAGGCCAAACAAGACCCTCATTCCCTGTAGAGCTGCACATATACAAAAAGGGCAGCTGCTGCAAACACTTTCATTCACTGTTAAGTATATATATAACAAGGGGGTGAGCCCTGGGAGGGGAACCTGAGCTGGAACATCTGCTCTTCCACGACAGAGTCAGCATGTGACTTTAAGGAAAAAACCTTGAAACTGTGGAGTCACGTTTTCCCTCCTATTCTGGCACATGTACTGGAGCTGGAACACTCTTCTCTTACCCCTCTCCTCCTTTCCCATCCTGCAGCAAAGCCCTAGGCCTTTGCGACTGCAATTTGTTACTATGCAAGTGGAAGATGTCAACAAAATAGCATTTCAACCCAACTACATAACAATGAGTAAATAGAGAAAAAAGCCCATTTTTTTCCTCTGAACAGAAGTCAGGCTTTGACAACAAATCTATTTAATTATTTGACTAAAAATAAAACTTAAGGTCATGCTTAGATACACAAAAATAAAAAAAAATATCATAGAAATCCTTACTACTAACCCTTCTGTTATTTAGCACCTCAGGAAGAAAGTGCTATTAATGTGTTGGTAAACTGTAGTTTAGAAGCAATTAGGTCATTTCAACCACCAAGATTGCAATATAGAGCTGTGGGGAAAGGAAACTGTAGAGTTGGTCGAGTCAGTCAGCTCTCATGACCTGTCTTAGCACCATGAAACAGTGGAAAGTGCAAGTTCTCAGCATGCCATGGCAGTGACCCTTAAGACTGAGTGGCAGTGATTACTGCAACATATCCATTCCTCAATGGCATGCACTGTATGTTATCTTTGTTTAAAAAGACAATCCTTTTATCTTTAAATCTTTTGAGTGGAGTCTGTTGGGGTTTTTTTACCTTAAATTTTGGCAGTTGCCTTTCACTGAAGGAAGAGACTTCATTGTTGTTGTTAATCTTAAATGGGTGATTTTGCACAGTGAACCAGTATAAGACAGAGCTGTCTATCACAGGCTTTCTAGAAATTCTAAGGTTCCTATAATTAAGATGGTGCCAATTTTCTGACACCCGTAACTACCATTCTTTGACCTGAAACAAATCTGTTTAATGCTTGGCATCCATCTGAAGTATGTACACTGCTCCTCATGAAAACAGAAGCAATAACAGGCACTGTTTCTGTCAGCCCATGGGTGGGCAGCACACACACTTCAGTACACTCTCTACTGCTCTGAAGTTACAACACCAATTTAAAGCAACTAAAATCCTTTATTGACATCTTGTACTCTTTTTTTTTTTTTTCCATCTCGTATGCTTTTGGGAATGATTTCTATACAAGGTAAAAGCTCTGTCAGCCATTAATTCTTCAGAAAGTATGGAGAAAGGCATCTAGAAATCACTGCCAACTTTAACAGCAAGAAATTAAAAAAAATGTATGGGGTTTTTTGTTTGTGTTGGTTTTTACAATTTAGGGATTTGCTTTTCTATTCTTCTCTGCAGTCATGTGAGAGATTCTCATATATCTGAGTCCCAACAACAGTGGGTTTAATGGGAAAAGGAGAAAAAAAAAATCACCAGTAACCTAAACTTCATTGCTAATATTTAAGCAACTATTACCCATGAATTTCTGATTAGCTGTGAGCGTTCTAAACTAGAAAAAAAAACCCAAACCCAAAACAAACCACAATTATATGACTTAAAACATCCATAGAGAAGCAGAGACTAAACATGGGAAAGTATCATCTTCCACAAACAAAATTTCACCGAATGAAAAAAAGTGTCTATATAAACACATTCAGTAGGCCCCCAAAGCAGCTTCAATGTGCTCAGTAGTCACATCATGCAGCTAGAGGCTGTTGAGCTGAATATACTAATAAACTGGGATTGGTAGAAGCTGCCACTTGCAGAACAGGAGAGCAAGAGTTAAAGAATATTCTTCCTAAGTCTGACTTTGCTCCGACACTTAAACAAATCAGGAGTTTACATACAAAGCTTCTAATAAGAGACACTGTCAAGAAGCCTTTCTGGTAGATGAAGCACCACAACCTTCCATATTGCCATTGGTTACGTTCTGTGCCTCATCTTGCAGCATAAAGGATCGACATCATCATATTCAACCCTATGGAATAAATCTGCTGTGACTAGTATTCCCAAGATCCTCAAAAATATATCACATTAATCTTCCTAAACCCTTGTAACCTGCTTCCAAGTTTAAGTCCGTTAAGAATTGTTGCTAAGAGTACTTATTACCAATTAACATTCAAAGATTCCAATTAGAAATACTTCCTGGTAAGGCCAGTGCTGCTATTTAGTCACAAAAAGGGGAGCAAAATGTGAGATGTAGGACTTTTCAGAAGAATCAGAACTGATAAGGGGCCCAAACCACCCAACACAACAACAAAAGCCAACCTTGGCCAAATCACCAACCATTCCAACTTGAGACTTTTTATTCTCCTAAGCAGACTGTCTGTCCTGCTTCAGTGGTTGAAATTTTGCTTAAGGATAAGCAGTGGAAGAATACTTAACTCAATCCCATGATTCTATTTTCCGCACTTAAAAGAAAAAAAGGAGAATGTTTCTAAATACAGCTACTGACAGACCATGGAAAAAGCCTTCATATGTCTGAAAGTTTGGCACATAGAAACTCTTTTTTTTGGTTGAATTCCAGAAGTTACTTATTACTATGTGTGTATATACACACAGTATGCCTGCATGCAGACTCCTTCTTATTCATCTGCTCTATGCACATACGGCATGTCTATACATTAAGCTACTAAGGGAAAAACCCTTACGCAGAGATGCAGCAGACACACTTGGCATCTGGCTTTCATTACACGGCTCACCAGCGAACATTTCCAACTTGTTCAGCTATAACAAGCCCACAGTCCTGGAACACCCTGTCTGCAGGGCAGCCTTCCCCTCCAACCTTTCTGTGCAACCTGCAGCCACATCTGACCACAGGGAATATAAAGCTAAACACTGAACTACATTTATCTTTCTGGGCACACCACACACGCTAGACACTTATGGTTGTAGGAAAGCCTGGTCCAGTTCTATTGCCCTAGAGGAATACTTCTTGAATGGTGTATCTGGGAAAATCCTGCAAGAAAATTCTTTAATGCAAACTAATGTTGAGCAAAGAACACAAGTATTCTTGATACTAATTTAGTCTCCAACTGAAAGATTACTGTGCACCACACACAAAAAGAAAAATAAATTGTGAATTGTCTATGAATTTGTTTTAGCTGCAGAAAGTGATATTGGTGTGGAGTGAAAAGCTGCTCAAAAAAAATCACACAATGGGACAGAAAACGCATTCCTGGTGCAGAACGTGCAGTAAACGTGCAGCTCACCTACGAGGATACAACTGATGAATTCGGCAATAGTCCACCGGGGAAGAGGGAGGGGAAAAAAATATAAGTAAGACAACTTTTAAAGTCCTCCCACCATCACCACCACCCTCCTTTAATGTGCTGTTAACACTTGACTGTTTTCCACCCTTTTAATGTTTTCCTAAAACTTTAAAGTTTTCAGCTGATGTCCACTAGACTATCACTGCATTCTCCGGTTCTGCAATGGTATATAGTAGCCTGACCTAATCTATAAAGGTTTTACACTGCCTGGACTGATTATAAGCAATACACATGTGTAAAAAGATCAGTGTGAGTGATGCTTTGTTTACAGTGTCTCTTGACTATGCATCCAAGAGGTTGTGGATGAGTTTATCCTCACTGTAGCTCCACCGAATTCAAAGGAGTTATGACTTAAAATAATGGTCCCTGGCTTGCAGTTTTTGACAAATTTTTATTGTTTCATATTTCACTGTCCTCCTCAGTCCTCCGATAAATGTATCTAGGCTTTTATCGAGCAAAATGACTCAACAACATCAGAAAACATATATTTATTGTGCAAAGTCAGCACAGCAATAAAGCATCATTAAACCCGAGTCTTACCTGGTCTTTTTTAGACTTATGTGAGGAAGCAACATGAGCCAGATACTGAATGACCTTCTTGGTGTTCTCTGTCTTACCAGCTCCTGATTCACCTCTGTAAAGAAAATCTGCAGTTTACTCAAAAACAAGATGCAGAGAGACATATTTTCATTTCTAACCCCAAAAGGACTACAAAGCTCCTTAACTACATTCTGGCCATTATAACACTTCCCTCAAACCCAGAAAAAACAAGTTGTTCTGTACTGGCAAGCGGTGGCTGGGTGCAGGTTTACTGCTGGCTGCAGGCTCTGTACACAAGTACAGAGGAGGAAAGGCAATAAAAACTGTTTTCTAGTCACTTGGACACAAAAATAATCCAGAATAATCCAGAGGCTGCTGTAGATCTAGGGGTGAAAAGGTAACAAAGGAGTCTTCCAAAAAGTAGCCTCCTGACTGCAAGAAACATATCATTTTTTTAAGCAGAGTAGAAGGCCAACAAATTTTGCTGCCTCTTGTAGGGAAGTTGCTGTATCAAGAGTATTTGTTACCCTATCAGCCCATCAGTATGAATTTAACTAAACACAACAGCCGTATGAAATCTGAAGGATTTATCCACTGCCTTTTCCACTACCAAAGCTGTATTTCTTTACAATTTTGAGCACAGGAACTGTCTCAAAAACCTCCAATTCTAAAGAAAATTATTCTGCAGAAAGGATTAGATATATAGTGAGACCTGTAGTGAGACCTTCCCCAACTCCCCATTACTACCTGATTTAATGAGCCCATCCCCAGCATTTACAATTGAGTCCTCCAAATAAGATTTTTAACAGACTTTGACATCCAGACTAGCTGACAACGGTAATACTCACGTGCAAAGGATGGACTGATCCTCTCGATCTAGAATAAAATTTAAAAAAATTTAGTTAGACTGAGACAGTAAAATTAAGTTTCTGTGACAGAATGAAATCAACACCAAAGACAAAAACAGGAACTAGCAAACTGCCAAGTATCTTCAGAAATGTGGCCTGGTAACCCCTTTTCTGACAACGAGATGCCAACCTCTCACCATCTGCCAAAGTATAACACCACCATCACATTTTAGTATTCTTCATCCAGAAAGACTATTGCTTGCATTACAATACAGAACTCTCTCACTGAATATATCTTTAATACAGACCAAGTTTGATATACATCTACTTGCTCTTCAGCCCTCTTTCCTTTCCTTATACTGGGCCCATACTGGCTTACAAAAGTTATCAGCAGAGCAGCAGAAATGGAAGGGGGACATGGGAAGCGGGACAGGAACCAAATACCAATACCAAATGATATTTGGTACAAACACCAACGCACCAAAACCTCACATCAAACAGAGGCTTTCACCCCCTCATTAAACACCAGAAGCTCTATGAGACATTTCTGTTACTTATTTTGTACACAGAGTGAACCTGAAAAACACCACGCCCAGTAGCAGCCTGAGACCTATACAGCTGGCACCATCCCCTACTGTACTAAAGGAGGGGCTGCTAACAGTAGGAGACATTTCCTTTTCTCACTGACATACCAGTAAACATACCGATTCCTGTGTTCAATTCTCAGCTACAGATGATATCTTTCCAGTTACAGAATGACCAGGTTGGACAAGACCATTAAGGTCATCGAGTCCAACCATACCTGTCCTCTCCTAAACCATGTCCCCGAGCACCTCATCTACCCATCTGTTAAATACATCCAGGGATGGTGACTCAACCACCTCCCTGGGCAGCCTGTGCCAAAGCCTGACAGCTCTTTCAGTGAAGAATTTCTTTCTGACATCTAATCTGAACCTGCCCTGGCACAGCTTGAGGCCTCTTCCCCTTGTCCTGTCTCCTGTCACTTGGCAGAAGAGACCATCACCCACCTCTCTGCAACCTCCTTTCAGGTAATTGCAGGCAGTGATAAGGTCTCCCCTCAGCCTTCTCCAGACTAAACACCTCCACTTCTCAGAAGGTCTGTCCTCCAGACCCCTTCACCAACCTGACTGCCCTCCTCTGGACCCACTCCAGGATTTATTTCACTCAGTTTATCCACCACTATCTTCTCCCACATCTTTAATCTCCTTTCAGCTTTCACCTATAATTCCACTTCCTCATACACAGCCCTGACTAGTCCTTCCACCATGCCTTCATCCTACTGCTCCTCCACCATTTCTGTGTGAGCACACTCTCCTGGTTCTGCCTTGGTTTCACCTTTCATCCACCTCTCCACTCTGTGCATCATTCCCACACCCCTCCAAGTCCCATTCCTCCCTCCACCAGGATGCCATTGGGCTTACTGGAGAGTGCTTGTGCCTATACAACAGCCTCAGTAGCTTGTTGTACTCATCACAGGGGCAGGGAGACCTGTTCAGACTTGGAACAGACTTGGGCACAGCAAGTATTTACAGACAGTCCACAAGAGCTATTGTGGCACTCACAAAACAAACTGTGCCATTCTAGTCCCGATTAGTCTGGAAGTTACCATTCCGTTGTTGGTTTTTTGGCTTTGTTTGATTTTTTGTTGTAGGTTTGTGGGGTATTTCTTTTTACCTTTTCCCAAGACCAAGACCAGAAGATAATCAGATCACCTATTTTGTGAACCTCAGTAACACATAAGTTAAGATTTCATTCAGTTATTTTTATCTTGCTTCCACACTGAGCCCAAATTTTGTGTTAGACTAAAGGAAAAGCCAGCTTCAAACGTTCATGAGGGTATAAAATTCACTGGACTGCTCCAATAATTGATTTCAGCAGCTGGTAACTTCCATCAGTACATTTATGGATGTGACTGTCTCCATGTTTTAGCTACTGATTCTTTCTATTCCTTTCTCCAGTAGCTCTGAAAACCCAAGCATATTCAGTATTCTCCCCACCAGAGAATACTTAATATAATTGAGTCACAATTCAAGTTGTTTTGTGCAAGATAAAAGAGATTGAGCTGTAAATTAGGGAAGGCTTTCTAGTCAGATACTGAGTTCAAGTACTTGAAACCACTTTACATACCCTTAAAATGGTGCTACTGCGAGTGAATTTAGCGTTTTAGTCCTAACATCATCAACGCCATGTTCATCAAGAAAAAGCTCCTATAAACTCAGTTTATAAAGATAGAAGTATATATAGTTTTTGCACACGTTTTTATGGAATAAGACAGGCAGATAAACCTACCAAATTTAAGATTATTTTTTTGTTTGTTTTATTACTGTGAAAGCAATAATGGAAACATCAGGTTCATACACTACAGATGGGCACCTCCTGCTGTTAAGCTTCCTTGCTGGAAACCAACTGTATGCATATAAGCACAAAAATTTAGAAGAAAATAATCTGTTTTGTTCTTATTAATGCTATTGTAAGAAAGAGCTGATCAGCCCTAAGACTGGAAGTAAGAAAGCAGAAAAAAATCATCACTTGAATTCCTTTGGCCTAGCAAATTCTTAGGCATTCAAAACCAAGTCCTGCAGCTTTACCCACACTGCATATTCACTTTTTCAAGTGCTGGATTTTATTCACTGACTTTAGACATGTACCCCTCCTGCTGAGGGACAGGCAGCGTAGGTGTTAGCCAGGTCCAAAGGCCTCATCCATCAAGGTTCCCAGTGGGTCAAGGGCTCAGCAGGCACACACCAGCACTCTGCGTGACTGGACACTTTGAGGGTGGATCAGGAGAATAACTAATGACTCATTTATGGATTGCCTAAGGAAATGTATTCTTTGGTAGACACCTGGGTGCAATTCTCAATCATAAAGCAACTGTATGAAAGGGAAAGATTGTGCTTCTGAATGCTATTGGACTTTTGAAAGCTTGGCAGTAAACTTGTCCCTTGCCCACTTGTCCCTTGTGAGGTTATACTCTGTTTAGGTGTTACAGAGGCTCTTCTGAGAAACCCATCTGAGCCTTGAGGAAGATGCTCCTTACTGCCAGTACCCAATTCTGGGTTTGTATTCATCATTATTGTATTGGAATTATAAGATGAGGCTCCTCATAGAGGTAGCGAAGCCCCCAGCATTTGAAAAGCACATACCTTCCCCTTCCCCCTCCCCCTCCGAGGAGAGGATCCTTACTCCAGAAAAAAGAAAAAAAAAAGCCCACCATCAACAGACAGGTAAATCCCACCAGAAAGTCAATGACCATCAGATAGCATTCAGAAGCTTTTTGGCACTGAACACTTCTTGATCACGACAAGTTTTGCTGCACTTAGTTGAGAAGCTCTTTTCAATCCTCATTTCAATGAGGCAAGGTAGCAACAGCACCCTGGGGTGACCCCAGGAAGCCCCAAAGGGGCACACACAGGATTTCTCCTTGCCTTAACGTAAAGCAAGGTGTTGAAAGGCACTCAAGCAGGAAAAGTCACAGACTGCCCGAAGTCCTCTGGGCACTGTTTTCCTCCCCCAGCAGACTTTCCCGGTGGCCTGCTGCAGCTGCGTCAGTCACCTCTGCTTTAAGCCATCAGGAACGTACCTGCGAGTGTGGGCAAGTCACCGGTGGCGATCAGACACTACCATAAAAGGCAACATTCCTGTTTGCAATCCGGGGGAAATTCTTTCCCAGGACTGCAAAGCAGCAGTCATTGGGATAGCTGGAATTCTTCTAATTGTGTACAGACAGACAACTCAATGTGTTGAGCAACAGGAAACTGGAGCCGACCAAAGGGCCAAAGACCTAACGCATACAAAAGCATAAAACTCTTCAACACACTTCCAATTATAATTGCTTTAAGTGCCAATATTAATTCTCTGTACAATACCCACTTGTGCCATCACCAATCAGAACTCAGTTGCCCAGACAATAGGCCACCTATATCCCTTTATTTTTAAAGATCATTCAACACGGGCGTACTGCACAGCATCAGTCAGCGCTTGCCTTTACTCCATTGTCAGTTGTGCAAGCAACCTACTCAGCAAAAGAGAATGTGCTGGGTACCATAAACTCAGTTGCTTATAATAACACAATCAAAAAACGCCTGATTAAAAGAAATCTGCATCTGCTTTTCAATCCTAAACAGAGTCACTTATTAAAAACAATCCAGAGTAACAACTCATTAGTTAATTATAGCAACAGTTCTGTATTTCAGACCAGCTGGCAAGAAAAGCTTTTTATCTAGGCTCTTCTTTAGCTCTCATCACCATAGTACTCAAGTGAGCATAAGAAGCAGCAGCCTCAAGCATCCAGAAATTCAGGAAGCAAAACATCCTTCAAATTTAAACTATGCAGCAGTATGGTATAATGAGTTCAGTAGATTAATTTTACTATATTAAAAAAACAAGCCAACAACTTTAATATCTAACACATTCTTTACTTTTTTCCATCCAAAAATAGAAGACTGCATATTTTAGACTGCTTCCAGGACCTTCAGCATACATAAAAACTTTAATTTGCTTTCACAAGATAGATATCTTGTATATAGAAAGTTCTCATCCAAATATTCTACTGCAAAACAACGAATCTGAACGAATGCTAAACTGCTGTGGTTGAACATATTGGCATAACTGACAAATTAATAGAGCTCTAAACTCCTGAATTTGTTTTTTAAAAGACATTTTGGGATGGGAAAAGAAAAAAGTTGGAAGGCTAGAAATGTGCCATTTAAGCTCCACATCTCAGTTACTCAACATCCTAGCAGGCCTTTATCACCCACTTCCTCTGCATGAGTGACTCCAGTTTCAAGCTTGTTCATCTCCATAAAAGGAGAAGTAATATAGCATTCACACAATGGTGACATCATCTCTCCAGCTAAGAGGAAGTATAGCTGAAAGGCAAAGGCTTGGCTTGCAGTCCCCTGCCTATAGCTGACTCATTAAGGCTACAAGCTTAACCATAGCGAGATGGTACCACCCACCTCCTAACCGCCAGTGTCTGGCAGGACCTAGGCCCTCGAGGTTTCCGTTACTACGCTGCTCCCCAGCATCCCTGGTGAACGCCTGCAGCCCAACTTCGGCAACTGCCTACCTGACCAAGTTAGGGAGGTGACCTAAAGCAAGAATTAAGTCATACATGAAGTGCTTCAACCATGCAGTACTTCAGTTCCTCCTCCCGCTTAAAACGTAATCTTACAACCCATGTCCTTTCCCCAAGGCTCTAACACGAGAGGAGCCCCAGGCACTTGACACTGCTATTCAGAACAACCCCACTTGGCATTAAAAAAAAAAACAATCTAAGAAAATATGTTCACTGTGGTGCTTTAACCTACATGCTGGTTGAGTAGATCAAAAACACAGCAGGAGAACAGCAGACTAGAGACCAAGAGCCTGCTTTTGCATTATCGTTTGTGGAATGTACCAAAGAAGTTTCAAAACATGAACAATCTATCATCGTGTACACTCACCACCCCCACCCTACTCCCCCCCACCAAAAAGAAAGAAATAAATCAAGCATATCCAAGACTGCTCTCAACAATAGAATTTCAAGACGTAGCAACAGAGAAAACCCACTTGAGTTGGCAGGCACACTGCAGTGCCAAGATTCAGCTTTGCATTATCTGAAAATTGAGGACAGTCACACGGAGAGAAGCAAGTTTCACTTCAAAAAAATGAAATATATCCTACTGGGTCAAATGCAAATATTTATTTCCCCAAGCCACTTTTGGACTAGATCCCATACCCCTTTCTCTAGCATTCCTTAACTGAATCTGGGGATAGCAAAACAGGAAAACAACTTAGGCCGTAATTTTAGGTTATACAAATGTTTATGAATTTCTGACAGAAAAGAAAAACTGGTATACAGCCTGCGAAAGCTCAGGCAGCTCATGACACTGAAACAGTGAACTGCAGGGAGACTGACAGCAAGGGCTGAACCATTGCATAAGTGGCTGCCAAACAGCTCCTGCTCTGGTTTACAGGAATGAAGCAAAGAGGGTGTGGTAACTACTAAAAAACAAGTGGGCAACCTACTCTTTTTAGCTCCTTGTTCTACTGAAAACCACATCTCCAGACACAGATTTTTAGAGCTACATTTAGAAAACTACAGTAATTCAAAGCATGTAAAACATTTAAGAAAATAAAAAACTGTGTACAACTTTTCTTGCCATTTGTATACAAGAACTATCCAAAAAAAAAATCTCCATAATTAGTATCCAAAATTCACATTGTCCTTTGCATCAAAAATTTGGGCAAATCTTGGAAGCAAACCAGTGAAAGCCCAGTCTATATTCTTTTGGGTTTAGTGGAAACAAAACTTGACCTTTACATGCAACTTCAGAGAGACATCTGTGCCTCTACATAATCTGAACAATTTTGTCAATCAAGTATCCCTGAATTGGTAAGCACACACAGAATATGACATATAAAATCAAGATGGACTTTGGGACAGTACGACATACAGCGCACCACAGCAGACTGCTGCTAAGCAAGCCAGCTGAGAAAGAAGACTTGAGCCCAAGGAAGTTAAAACACAAGTATTCCACTAGAAAGGAAAAAAAAAATATGTAAAAATTACACAATTACAAATAAAATACTTCAAACTTCAACAACTTCATGTTCCATAGAAGTTATAGTCTTTCTTGTGAAAATGACAACCAGGCCTGAGGTGTATGTGAAGATCTACAACAGAAAGTGATCGATTTACAACAGCCAATGCAAGTTTTCATTAATGTAACAAAGCCAGTAAAAATAATGAAGTTATTATGCTTCAGAGTTTTTTTTTCTTTTAAACCCAGAGACTACCTGACTCTGACTGACCCTGGCTGGAGTCTAGATGCCCACCAAAGCTGTTCTGTCACTCTCCTCCTCAGCTGGACAGGGGATAAAATATATAATGAGAGTTTTACCAATCAAAAGATCACTCAAGTACTAACATCTCACATAAAACCAGACTCAACACAGAATAAAATGCATCTAAATTTATTACCCAATCAAAACAGAGTAAGACAATGAGAAATAAAATCAAATCCTTAATACCTTTCCCCACTCCTCCCTTCTTCCCAGGCTCAACTTTATTCATGATTTCACAGAATCACAGAATATCAGGAGCTGGAAGAGACATCGAAAGATCACTAAGTCCAAGTCCCCTGCCCAAGCAGAATCATCTAGAGTAGATCACATAGGAATATGTCCAGATTGGTCTTGAATGTCTCTAGAGAAGGAGACTCCACAACCTCCCTGGTCAGCCTGTTCCAGTAATCCATCACCCTCACAGGGAAAAAGTTCGTCCTTATATTAAGATGGAACTTTCTGTGTTCCAGTTTGGAACCATTTCCCCTTGTCCTATCACCGGCCATCACTGAGAAGAGCCTGGACTCATCCTCCTGACACTCACTCTTTATATATTTATAAACATTAATGAGGTCACCCCTCAGTCTCCTCTACCCCAAGCTGAAGAGTCCCAGCTCTCTCAGCCTTTCCTCATAAAGGAGGTGTTCCACTCCCTCTATCATCTTAACTGCCCTGCGCTGGGCTCTCTCAAGAAGTTCTACATCCTTCTGGAACTGAGGGGCCCAGAACTGGACGCAATACGC
>VXBZ01006688.1:413977-441030 GCA_013399135.1 Heliornis fulica
CTTGCTGACTGTGCACTCTATTCCCTCAGCCAGGTCATCAATGAATACACTGAACAATACCGGTCCCATTACTGACCCTTGAGGGACACCACTAGTTACAGGCCTCCAGCCACTCTGTTCCATTAATGACAATTCTCTGGCTTCTTCCCTTCAACCAGCTCTCAATCCACCTCACTGCTCTACCCTCCAGGCCACACTTCCTCAGTTTGCCCACCAGGATGCTGTGGGAGACAGTGTCAAATTTCTCTCCCTCCTCCTTCCACTAAGTGGCACAGGAGGAGAGATGGAATGAGGGTTTTGACTGATTGTCACTAGTTGTCTCTGCTGCTCCCTCCTTCTCAGCGGGAGGCCTCCTCACACTCTCTCCCTGCTCCAGCACGAGGTCCCTCCCATGGGAGGCAGTCCTCCATGAACTTATTCAACATGAGTCCTTCCCACAGGGCTTCAGTTCTTCACTAACTGCTCCAGTGTGGCTTCCATTGGGTGCAGACTTTCAGGAACAGACTTGTCCAGTGTAGTTCTCCATGGAGTCTCAAGTTTCCTGGCTAGTGTGGGCTCATCTCTCCATGGGCTGCAGGTCCTGCCAGGAGCTTGCTCCAGCATGGGGTTCCCACCAGGTCACAGCCTCCTTCAGATGTCTCCACGAACTCTCCATCATGGGATCCTCCATGGGCTGCCGGTGGGATCTCTACTCCCCATATCTTCCATGGGCTGCAGGGGGACAGCCTGCTTCACCATCGACCCACGATCTTCTCCATGGGCTGCAGGAGAATCTCTCCTCCAGCACCTGAAGTGCCTCCTCCACCCCCCTTCCTTAACTGACCATGGTATAGGCATGGCTTCTTACATCTTCCCACTCCTTTCTCTGGTGGCAAAAAGCTGCCAGTTGGACTATTCTTTCCTTCTTAAACAGGACAGAGACACTACCATCATCGCTGCTTGGCTTGGCCTTGATCAGTGGTGGGCCCGTGCTTGAGCAGGCTGGTATTGGCTCTACTGGACCTGGGGATAAGCTTCTTGCAGAAGCCACCCCTGCAGAACCTCCCTAGACCTTGCCACATAGACCCAAAACAGAACACCAGCAAGGTGCTGCCTGCACAGGCTCCTTCTCCAGGCTAATCCATCAGGGTCACAGAGGGCTTAATCACTGAACAATTACTTTAAGAATATTGTTCAGTGAATTGTTAGGAGCTCTACACTAATACGTAGAGAAACTAGATGAGAAAGGAGATGGAGTGTATTCATTAGCAATGTGCTGTCTATTCCCCCTCCGACTTATCTCTTAGTTGAGCAAGCTGAGCTCTGGAGACCAGAATAACCACACTGATCTAACCTATTACAGAAGTTTCAGAAACTGGCATTAAAGCGCATCACGCTCCGATGAAACTTCTAGCTTCTATCAGTATCTGACATAGAACATTCCTTATACACGTTCCAAATGAACAAGCGGGTGCTATTAAATAGCTTTAAAATATGTTTTTCTAAATAAATCCCCTGGAGACTATGAATTGAGGTAAAGAATGTACCCCTTCAGCATACATCTGATGCATTAGAATAATGGTTTGTTTGCTCAAGACACCATTCCACTTGCCAGCACGGTGCTGCAGTCATCAGCACCAGAAGAACAATTCTTCTGAAAGCAATCAAACCTGAGGCTTCTGGTACCCAAGTTACCCAGGGAATAGAAACATTAAGACAAATGGTTCTTTTCTTCAAAAACAAAGATGCTACACATTTTTTGGAGTTCTGCTCTTGAAGAACAGAAAGTCTCTCCAAGCACAATGCAGCAATTTAATGTTTTCATCTCATTTCTGAGGTATAATGTCTTGGGTCAGAAAGAGGAGGAAAAAATTAAAAAAATGCTTTGAACATGTTCTCCCAACATATTATTGCTTCAAAGAAGCACTTCTAGTGAAATTTAACAAAAAGCAATTTAACCTCTTGGAACATATAAATGCCACATGACACTTTTGTGAATGGATTAACCAGGGTAGACACAAAAAGCAAACCAAGCTCACCAATATGCATCAGCATAGTTGCCTGAAAAAGGCTAAACAGTTTCTGGATTAACAGAGGTTGGAATAAAGCTCTCATCTTCCTCTCTTCCCCAATTCCTTTCCTGCCTCTGAATGGCCTGATTATTAGAGTACCATAAATTGATGGAAAACAAAGCAAAAAAATAATTGAGAGTCCAAATCAATTAATATGCAAAGTTTTTGTGCTTCATCAGCTTAAGAGATAACCATGCCCCATGCTGACAGAATCCAGAGTCAACAGCTTGCCATCCTTCTCCAGACCATGAAGGATTCACAGTCTTCAGGGCTCTGAAACTAGCTGAGAGACGGCAGCCTAATCCTAAATGCCTCTGGCTCACGTGGAGCACTGGACCCTTTCATCTTCTACTCTTTGTACAGATTCCTGCCATACCACTGGCTGCTGCACAACCTCCCCCACTGCTAAGCAAAACTGAGAAAGCAGAACAGGAATGTTGCTTCCATTGCTTTAGAGGCTGTCCGGGACCAGAGACTGCAACAATCTACTCACCTTCATTCCTAATAGCAAATACTGGAATGCTACTGTCACCCTTAAGGCAGCAAATAACCCTAAAATAATCTATAAGGTTCTTGCTATCAGACACACGCACATGTGAAGTGACAGACAAAACCTAGTTAAACAGGTCAAAGCAGGCAAATTCAAAAGCTAACTGGGAACCTTCCAAAGAGTCAGTGACAAATTCTTTCAAATCAGGCGAAGAAGAGCTGGGGTAAACCTCTAGATTGTCAATACTGCTGAGAATACTGCATTGCTAGAATTGTTCTGGGAAAGGTAAACACACCAGCAGAGCTCACAGCAACTTTCCCATGCCAGGAAAGGAGGCAGGACTGTCATTCTTTAGCTCTGTACACCAAAGCAGCTCAAGTCTAGGATTTCAGAGTTTTAGACATCACTCAAGCAGCATTTTGACAGCCACCTTCTCTTTTCAAAAGGAAATAAATTAGCCATTTTATTAGTAGATTAAGAGATTAATCACTAGCTCTGGAGCACCACCAGACCAGGGAAGGTCACCTATCTCTTGTTACAAAATTGCAGCTGTATGGATATCCACTGCCACATACTGATAGATCTGTCATGGGTGGAGGACAAGATTCACAATTCGAAATGGTTTAACTGTTGTCTATATAGAGGTCTCCTCCAGTCTCCTTACAATAATGCAAATTGAGCAATTGTGATTTTAAGTAGAAAATATTTCTTTTTAGGGAAGAGTAACTCTGGTAGGGGTAACTTAAGAGCTGAAGAAAAATATATGTTGGTACTTGAGCTGACAAGGAATGGTCAAGGAAGGGAAGGAAGTAATAAAGGAAGCGAAACAGTGATAAGAGGTTTCTGGGACAACCATGCTGTCACGTACAGTATAAGCCGTACGTTTGTCCTTATCATTCGTGGCACATCCAGTCTTTGCCCGAGGGAAGCAAGATCCTATATAGGTCCAGGTTTACAAGTTTTTCTTGTGGATACAGCATTCCTTTCACAGTAACACATCGGTAGTGCTGCTGCACTTCTGTAAGAGTTGCCATCTCTGTGAATTGCCATCAGTCCCCTGCCACCAGTCCATTGTAATTTGTCTGTATGCTCACTCCTCCCCATCTCAGGCTTTTACAAATACAGATCAATCAATCCATCCTGTTAGCTCTCCTATGTGCTCTGCATGGCACCACACTTCAGCAATCCTTCTCAACACTCTTAATATGTAATGTTTGTATAAAGCCATTCATTCAGGTAAGTGAAAGGAGATTTTCTTTCTCTCCATCCACTCCAGGCAATCATATTGTTATCTTCCCGTGCTTGAAGGTGTAAATGGTAGTGAGAGCAGGGGAAAAGTAGAACTTTTTATAACTAAATCTAATTAAAATTTTAAAGGATGGTTTTATATCCGGCTCTTGTTAAAAAAAAAAAATCAGAAAAAAAATCAGTCTAATGACAAGACTTGAGACAGACAGATTTATCATTGCTAGTCATCAGAAAAAAAGGAGTAATCAAATTTATATAAGTCATGCCAAATCAACCTGTCCATTATATTATATCCTTTAAACCTTGCAAAGCATGCCTTTTCATATAAATCAAATACAAAAGCATAAAGAACTCTACATCCGAACACTCTCTGACCAAGTCCAACACAAGCACTGACTCTGTGAAAGACAACTTCTCAGCAGGGGAAGATATGCACAGGACATTCAGAGCTCCACATTTAAAAGCCCTCAAGTGACGTACAACTATTACTCCAGGAAAAGCCAACAGATTATTTAGTATTGCCTGATAATGTTTTATTCTTAACAGAATAAAAATATAACCAAACAAATCCTAACAGTAAAATTACGCTGATCACCACTCTTTGAAATACAGATTTCACTAAACTAGTTTTGCTTAACCAGACTGTAGCTAGGTTCTAAACACTTTGCTGAAAGCTTTTCTCAACCAACACACATACTTGCCCACATACAGCTATCTTTTCACGGTCTCAGTGATGAGAGTTTGCTACCTCAGTTCTCGTTGCCTGCTTCTCTGAACTCCTATGCATTCACAACAGTGTGTTCTGTGTCAAGTCTAGCATTTGCCAGACTCTTTGCAAGGTTCTTCAGTCCTCTTGAGCAGGAGGCTATTCACCTGAATACAAAACCTGGTACCAAGTAGGTGTCAGGTGTCCGTAAGCAAGGACAGAGCAGGCCACAATGCCTTTTGACAGCAGTAAAGAGTTGTTCTCATACACTGTTTTGACTGCAACCTTGATTTGTGACTTTTGTTAACAAGAGTCATCATCTAAGACAGCACTCACCTTGCATCATACTCCTGTAGGCTGTGTCTGTGATGGCATAGATATGAGGGGGCATCTCATGTCTTTTTTTGCCTTTGTACATCTCCACTATTTCTTCTGAGTATATGGGCAGGTTCTTGTAAGGATTGATTACCACACAGAACAGGCCTGAGTAGGTCTGGAAAGAAAACACCACAGCAAATCAAAACAGGAATAATGTGTTGCACATTTTAATGGCACATCACTTCGAAAAACAAACAAACCAGTCCTTTCTTAAGTGCTTCTTCCAGTGGTGCCATGTGGCATACTTCCCACTAAGCAATATTAGAATCTGAGCAACAGCTAAAAAAATAAAAATAAATTTAAAAAAAAATCACAGCAACTAGTATTCAACCTTTCCAAGCATGTAAAGGCATCAAATGAGACATTAGTCACACTGGTATCAAACAAGCTTGCTGCTCCTTGTCTAATTTGCAGTCCACTAAGACTGGTTTTTCTTCTTCTTAAAGTTCCTACATTCAAGTGAAGTGTCCATTTCGTTATATCAGGTAGGTGCTTAGCTCCTAGAAGCAGCATTTTATTATGCTCTGCCTCACATGTGCTATGGGTTTATCCAGTAACTAATCAACTACAATGTAATAAGACTTCAATCCAAGCTACTTGCTCAAAGAAAAATAAGACCAGTGTACAAAGCTGAACTCAGTGTTGACCCTGCTCTGAACAGAAAGTTGGATGAGATGGGCTCCTAAAGATCCTTCCGGCCTGAACACTCTAATTATAAATAACGTAACAAGTATAACTAGAACTAGATTCAAAACAATAAGGTCATTAACATAGTATACTTTGGAATTGTTTTCCATATGATTAGTTCAGAAGTATTCCATGGTCAAAGAGTCAGCAACAATTGCCTTCTAACTAATCTCAAAATGAGCAATACATGGTTTTTAGGCAGCAAACCTATTTCTCAACTAGTTTCCACTGACTTAAGTTCTACAGTTCTGTTAGAAGACAACTGCTAAAATACTTAAGAGTGAAAATATTGAGCTTCTAAAATAAGGTTAAAAAAAACCTTTGAGGTCTGATTGCCTGAAAAATCCCAGAAAAACACGCCAGCTAACAAAACATTTTATTTGCAATGGGAATTGGAGGAGCAGAGACTTCTTAGATATTTCCTAGACATTCTAAGAATAGCATTCCAAGCCTTGCTCCTGGGGTTTAGAGCTACCCTAGTTCACTGAAAATTTTAAGGGCAGCTGTTTGAAATGTCTGGAAAGGAGCAGCTTTTACAGCAACCAGAACAGAGTACATTTGGCACTTTTTATTTCTATTGCTACCATCTCTTCTATTGTTTGCTCAGTGAAGAGTGTTTTGGAGTGGTAAAGCATTCTCCATTATGAGCTCAGAGAGTACTTAATCAGATTTAGCCTCTTTAGCTAGATAAAGGTAAGGATTAGACTACAGTGATCAGGAGGGTGAAAAAATACCATCTACTACACAGTTTATGGTCTTATATCAAATTTTCTACATGCTGACATAACATTAAGTAATTAGCTCACTCATACACAGCAGATTCAGACTCAGCTTTCACCCTATGTGCCCCAGAAAACTAAAAATTTATAAGCACTTAAGGTTCTTTTTCCATACCCTGATATAAACCATTAGGATATGTTTCAAGTTCTATTTTATTTTAAATATAATATTTGAGGGATATTTGAATAGCTTACAGAAAATACTACATCTCTTTCCAAAGTGGAAAGCTACGTTGATTAAACACCTTTCAGTGTAGGAAGCTAAGCTTCAGTGAGACGTTCTAGTCAGGTGAGGTGTGAGACAGTGCTAGAAAGCAACAGCTTAAAGGGTTTGCAGAAACCAGCTGGGTAATGCCAGTTAATTTTGCCTCAACCTTAGGTGTCCATCACATCAGACAGTATTTGTGAAGCACAGAATAGCAGCAGAAAGACAAAGGTCATAGCAAGACAAAGTAGAAAGACCTAGACTATACCAGAGAGAGTAGGACCAAGAGGTAGAAAGGATAGACTCAAGAGCAGTACGTTGACAGAACACATAATAGACCTTTTCCTTATACTGGCATGGAAATAATTTACATTACAGTCAACAGAACTGTTGGAAGAAGAGCTGTAATTTTATCTGAGTTTTGGAAAAGAAGTAAAGAAAGACCCTCTAGGCTGCCACTTCCAGCCTGTCTGCACTGGCAATCATCTTGCCTCAAATCCCACAGCAGTCCAGCAACACGCACACAGCAGAAAAAAAATGTCCTATAGACCTGTTCCCTCCTGCAACAGAGTGATTCATGTCACAGACCAATCTATCTCTCCTTTGGAGATATTAATAAAGGTAAACTCCTATTTTCTGCTCTTGGGGGATTAGTAGTGAGAGAAGAAGAAAAGTGGTAGCAAGTACTGTAATATTCCTCGAGGAATGTAATGTTTTCTTGTCCATATTTGTGTAACTTTTTATGGCCGTGTTTGCTGACAAATTACAAGTGCCACTTTTGAAGTTAGAATATTGTAAAGGTCTAGACCAGACTGAAGCATCTTACTACGGATACCAGCAGCAATTTAGAAAGTAGAAAACATTAATTTCAACTGAAATGACGAAGCCATGAAGCAGATGATGGCTTCTACCTGCACACCTTCTTCCAGCATTCTGGTTCCCAGGTGAAATATCTATGGGATGCTTACTTGCAGTACAATGATCCCAGGCAGCAGTGTGCAGTGCTATTTTTGTCTAATAAAGAGAGACAACTAATCGCAGTTGGGACAGGCAATTGAGCAACACCACCATGTCATGACTGCTGGTCAAGCATAGAGAGTTTTATATAGGAAGCAAGGTGAGATATGTTTAACAGAAGCTTCCAGCCCTACCACAAGACAGTCATCTTCATCTTAATAAAGTACAAGTAGACTTACATGCATGAATCCCTGAATTGAGCTCAATGCTCCAATTGAAAGGCTAATCTAATATACTCATAGCTGGCTTGAAAATCTGTACTTTGCTTCAGACATTACTTACTATCTCAAAATAGAATTCTGGCATTACCTTAAGCTAAGTATTACAAGTGACACACAGGTCAAACCAGAACTAGTTTTATTTTTCTAACTGCTAAACTAGCTCTGGAGAGAAAAGGACCATCTACAGCATGGCACAAAGCTGGCAGCATCTGAAAGTTTGTTTTCCAGCAAAATTTCAGTGAAGTAAATGGAATACGTAAAGTTGCCTTCTGAGTTTCACACTGAATGCAAACAAGGCAGTTCAGGTAAGCAACACAGGATCTGAAAATAATCTTCTGATAAAGAGCTTTAAATAGAAAGGGTTAATATGAAAAATCAGCCTACTAACAAGTCACCTCAGCGCAGAACCAGTCAGCTCATGGAAACAGCAAATTGGCTTCAAACTCAAGCTCTTAATTGTTGAAATGTTTCATGTTCCCTACTCAATATCTGTCTGCGTGAGCCAAAGGATGGGTAGACCGAAAAACAAAATTTAGAAAAAGGGGAAAAAAGGCAAAAAAATCTCACACAGCCCTGTTGGCAAAGACAGAAGGGACAGGAGCAGAACTAAATTATGCTCACAAGCTTTCCAAAGACATTTATGCTAGAGATACATTGCATGTATTCTCTTTCTTCGAGAGGATTAATGATCAACTAACAGCCACTCCAATGAAAGTATTTTAAGCCTTCACATTAATCTCCTGAGGTGCTGAGAACTGCTGACAGGTGAGATCAGTCCATTTCACAAGTGCACAGAAACACAGTTTTGGCAAGATTGAGACTCTGTAATAGAGAATTACTATGCTAGGTTTACTTGGATGAAGGGTGTGGGTATTTTTTAATACGTCTTACAATCCAATTAGAAGAACTCTATTAGAGTCACAGACCATGTCTGAAATTTCAGAGGATATCTTGCAAGATGCGAGACAGCCCATTGCATAGCAATGACTTTGTGATGCTGCTGAATTATTTTCAATTTACTATATAAGTTAGCAATGTCTCCTGTTTAAAAGCATTACACTTGATCTTGCACCTCCTATTTCTTCTCAATACAAAGATCCTTCCCTCCTAGAAGAGATTTTGCCCAATAGCCAAAGGAGTTACACAGAAAAATTAACCACATCAACCTCCAACCACATCAGCTTTCAAATTGTTGAGATCAGACCATGGGAGTCAGACTAAATTTATTATCAGTCTTGCATCTTTCAGATGTTTGCTGAAGGATGATTTCTGCAACAGTTGTCGGTATGCCTTTGTGCCACTACAGAAGAGTGGTCACAACACTGCCCTGAGAGTTTCTAGCTTAATCTTTTGTTCCTTAATTTAGAAGGTAGCAGTTCACAAAGATGGATAGCTAGGGTGAATTCCTCTTATGTGGTGTCTTAGATATCACCGGTCCCTATTAGGGGCAAGAGCGGTCATCTATAGCTTGCTGCATAAGATGACTGCATAAAAGATTATAACCCTACAGGTATGATGAAGTATTAAACTTTCAAAACCACTCCAAACCATAAACAGTCTCATACTGAAAAGAGTTTTTACTTATGTCATCTTCTCTATATGACAAGACAGGCAGCTTTTTGGTTTTGGCATCACAAAAGGAGGGAGAGAAAGGAAAATATAGGCATGTTGTTTTCAAGGAATAAATTCACATACATGTTCATATATGAAATTTATTCTTTAACAGATTTTATTTTAATAGATTTTCTAATCTACTCTGAACAAGATTTCATAGTGCCTAAAAATACTGAACATCCAGAACTCCTACATCCCTCAGGATTGAGTTTAAGTCAGTCCCATTTTAATTCTGCAAGCAGAGACTAGTCTGAGAATAAATAAACCAACAAACACTAGTTCATGTTTTAATCAGCCGCTGCACCCAAATTTTACATTACATGCTGAGTTTAATTATTTATTTTTGTGTCTACAGAATATTAATAGAGACTATCATGACCAACATCTGCTGGCCAAAGAGAGGACACATGAACAGAAAAACTAGAAGGGAACTGAAGAACCAGGTTGAGGTTCAAAATTCTTGTCCTCCATCTCCCTTCATTTATTGCCTTTGGTATTTAGTGAAGTAGTTGCTGCATGCTTCACTGGGTATGACCATCGGTACCATAAACAGTATCTTTGTCATTTCCACAGCAGTAGGTAGCAAGAATCTTTGTTCTTGCCCATTTTGGGGTAGAAAGAAAAGGAAAATACTTACTATCCATAAACACATGCAGGCACATATATGCCTCCATTAAGACACTCCAAGATAATGTATTTTTTTGTAACACAAAGCTTGGCATTAGCAGTCTTTCCCACTGAAGCTCCAGACATGGGAAAAAGCAATTCAGATGTCAGGGATATTACGACTGGTTTTATTATTATTTGGTTTTATTATTATTTGGTTCAGTTCAGATCAGACTCCCTGTTTACCATTTTCCAACTGCTCTCACTTCTTGCTAAAAGAAAGTTAAATGGCATTCAAAACATCCTGTAATGAAGACATTAAAATGTTAAGGACAGATTTACCACAGCATTCCTTGAAAGCTTCAACTACAGGGGGATTGGCATAGTTTAGTGAAACGATTTTAAGTAGAGGGAAGAAGCTAAGTCATATGAGAGTTGTATATAGGGGCAAAGAAACATTAACATACGCATTTTAGAAACAAAATTATTACAGTAAGGTCACATACTATGCAATCAAGAACTCTTACCCCAATAGACAAGATTACTTACATATATCAATCCTGAGTAGTATCTCTCCTTCAAGTTGTGAAGCACAGAAGCCTCATTCAGGCATGTCAGCTCTGCCATATCTTCCACTTTAGAGAATTTGGGAGGGTTCATTTTCTGGATGTCATCCTTATTTACTTTCACTTTCTTCCCATTCTCTGCCAGTTCCACAATGGCCTCATCTCCTACTTCTTCCTTCAGACTTGCTGCCTCAAACCCATTCTTTTCTGAAGGAACCCATACCAGCTTCTTAGCTGCCCAGTCAGCCTGAGTCAGGGGGTTATTAATGATGTTTTTGTCCACATAAAGGTACTTATCTGCATCTCTTTGCGACATTTTGCTTTAGAGTTGGGGACCTGCAAAAAGAGAAGAGGGGAGGGGGAAGAAGATATTTTTTAAGCCTCAAGTTATTTTGCATATTTTTAGAGGCAGACAGGGACATGCTAAGTAGCTTGGAGTCCCTGGACATCACAGCATGCCTCCCCCTCATTTAGTTTCATGTTAGTAAGCACTGGTAGGTTGTCAAACTTCCAATAAGGCCAAAGTTTTTGCTTGCCAAGAGAATGGGGAAAAAAATCCAACCAAATTCACAAGCAGCTAAAACAAAAAACCAAAGCCTACAATAAAACACTGACCGTTAAGCATTTGGAAGGCATTACTTGGCAGAAAGGAGGACGGACATTAAAGTGCAAGCATCAAACAATTTGTAAGATGTGCCAGTACTTGTAGCAACAGATACTATGTCACTAACTTTCAGGTCAAGATTTGCCCTTCACAGCTCCACTTGGTAGAGATATTAGCTCAAATATAATCATAAATGTTTAGTCAACACTTTTGCTTCCTATCTCCTTGTTCTGATAACCTGATTCAAACACAACTTCTCAGAAATTCCATATACCAATCTAGATAATGCCTGAAATAACTGCAGCCCCCAATTTGTTGATTATTGTATCTTTTAGAAGCAAAGTGTAAGACTGACATTAGGTATTTTTTTGTCACCAGCTTAGGGTGACACCCAGACCACCAATTTGTATCTTTTTTCCTAGATAATGTTCAGTAGCAAAATACTTCCAAGAAAATTACAGAATTAACCTGTGTTCAGGAAATTTTACAACCAAAAACCCTCCAGTGGGATCCTCCTGTGATGCCGTGGTCAGGCAGAAGAGAGAGTAATACCCCTACAAGAGGGAAATGTAGGCAGCATGCTCAGAAAATGGCACTCTGGTTTTCATGTTTCATCAAAACCAGAACACTACCGCCTGGGATTTTCCACTTTATAAGGCAGCAATTTTATTGGTGCCATTTAGAAATCCTTTCAATCAGAAGAAAGGACTGCATGCGTCAAGGCTCATTAACCATGTAACAGCAGCC
The DNA here is from genome assembly GCA_013399135.1 of Heliornis fulica. NCBI lineage: Eukaryota > Metazoa > Chordata > Aves > Gruiformes > Heliornithidae > Heliornis > Heliornis fulica. Next base: position 425,897 of record VXBZ01006688.1, read on the forward strand.
TCTTTACAAAGTCCCATAAACATTACTTCTTGGATCCTGCTTCACAAAGTACCAGTGTCCTCAGTATATGTTTTTCATAACTTGGATAGAACCTACATCTCTTTACCTCCAAAGGAACAGAAAATTAAAATATCAATATTCACATCACGGAAGGCTGTCAGGATCTACAGGGATAACTTTTCTACAGAACACACCCACATTTACAAACCAGCCTGAAAAATCAAATAGGTTAAGTACAACTATAGGATGCGGACATCTTATACATCCTTCCTGCAGGACAGAAGCCATTCAACCCAAAATATGCATGAGAGCAACAATAGATGTTGAGTCCCAGCACTATCAAGAAGTGAAAGAAGCCAGAAAAAACATCAGCTATAATAATGATGGGCACAAATGCCCACAGCAGTCATTTGTAAGCACATAGGGAAATTCCTTTCAACAAATGTGTCGCTGTAGGTGGTATGCAACTTTGTACCAGAGACTGTATGGATAGCTGTATATTCACAGTCGGAATTTTTTTTGCCAAACAAAGAGAGAATTACTCTATAAATAATCATTTCCTTTAGCTCAAGCTTAAAAATCTTGGTCTTAAGCCTTACAGGATATGCCACGCAGCCAGCCCACGCTTTACCTCATCTTTCCTTCCCCACAGGGTCCCTGACACTTACAACCTCAATCACCACAATGGTGATTCTCAGAGCAGCTCCTCCTCCCTGGCTCTCCATGTTTTTATTGAAAATCCAGAATTTAATGAGTATATACAATGAACAGACCTGTTGCAGAGAGGTAGCAACTGGGAGGTTACCATGAAAAATCTGAGCTCTCAAGAGAGCTGCAAGAACACACCACAACAGCCAGACGGACCGAGTACATAGGAAAGACAGAACTAAGAATTCAACAAAAGACGTTGAGCCTCAATGATATTGCAGAGTATCATCTGCAGGTTGTGGTCAAAGGCTTGAGACAAGGGTGTGGAGGGACAGAGGGGAAAAGGAAAAGGGAAAAAAAAAAACAAAAAAAAAAAGAAATATTCAATTGTGTTCAGTGTTGTATCAGGTTTGGCAAGGCAACAGCTGTGTTCTACCCTCCATTACACAGCTTCCTGCCTATGCAACTCCCAGAATCTAACCAGTTGCCTTTTTTGGCTATAATCAGGCAGGACACAGAGGCAGTATGCTTCAGCTAAATTCAGTTTCATCATTTCCTGAGGAATCCTAAGTAAACAGCCATCTGAAATGTCCTACATTATGCTGAAACATATTCCTCACTTCCTTACTGTTAGGAGTACATGCAATGCAATACAACTTGGAGACTAATTCTATTTGGATGAGAAATGTGACAGACCACAAGAAATCTTTCAAGGAGTATCCCCAGTTAGTTCTAGATCTAAAGAGAACTAAGGAAAGAAGGTATCTACAGAGACATTAATCAAATTCCTCACAGGGCAGAACCTCAAATTATCTGGCATACCGCCAGACTGCATTCTTCAGCCAGCCAAGGGTCATTCTATAGCACCTCTCTCTGTTTATTCCCAGGAATGAAAACAACAACTTTCACAGTAAAATGAGAAATAGCCTAACACAGCTATTCTAAAATCCCACCAAACACTTTGGATTTTTGTGCCAGCGCTACCAAATAGCAAGGTTGTCACCTCAAACTTTTCAGACTTGAAAACTGTCCTGTTGCATGGCAGCAGCAAACAGCCTTATTATCACTCAGACTGGTTTTCATATGCTGCAGACAGAATCATCAGGTACTAGAACTAGAAAACTAGAGGATCATACTAAGATAACCGGGTATTAATGCTATTCTCGAGGCTGACTTCTAACCCACAGGGCCTCTAAACTAGCAATACCACAAACCAACCTTTAATTTGCCTTCCCCATAAGAACAGTACCAGAGGAATCAAATTCAGCCAGTTCCATCTCATAGGCTCCAGAGCTACCGCGTTTCACTGCGTATTTCTAAAAATCCCTTAAGTGGTCAAGGAATTAAGCCCTGTAAGTTGCAGCCTTACAGCAACTAACAACAAATGCAAGTCATTACCATTTTAGGAACAAATTAGGAAGCAATTTGTTTGCCTACTAGTTTGCATTTTGGGTGTAGATAATTATGTGGGGCAAGGACATTTATCTTTACATGGCTGTTGTGCAACTGTCAGATGAGAGTACCGTTAACAATATTCTTTTTGATATAACACAAGTCTATAGGTAAGAAGACACAGAAAAAAATACAGAAGGAATACAGACCATCCTTGTTTTGAGTTTAAATGCCTCCTTCCTAGTATTGTTTCCAAAAATGAAATACTATGGTCACTTCCCTGTTAACCCAGTACCCTCCCTCATTGTGGCTCTTAGGGTGAGGAGCAGACTGGTCAAGAATTGCTTGTTTTTCATTATTTCAGGTGCCAAAACATATTCTTCTGCCATTGACAGCACCTTTGTGCCAACTACATAGCTAATTACAGTTACAGATGAAGGCACAGCAACCTCTACAATCATGAATAAGACAGGGTCAAGACATAAATAATATATTGTCCAACCTTAAGAACAAAAAAGAAAGAAAATCAAGAACACGCATATATCTCTGCAGATTCTTTTGAGATGAATTAAACACTGACTTTAAGTTAGGATGCCATGCATTCCCTTTGAACTAGGCTGAATTAACCAAAACGCTCATTTGTATACAATCACATGGACAGAGGTTGGTCTTAGCCTCCTACATTTTCAAAGCCTTCAGACTTGAATTGAGACACTTCACACACTATTCTTCCTTACTCAAAGGATCAAGTGCTGCCCAAAACCCAGGAAACAAACACCTTGCTTGGCTTGGAAGGTCTAAAAGCAGCCTCTGCTATAAGGTACCTTCCTTTGAATTAGTGTTTTGCAACTGCTAAAAGCAGAGAACATAGAGAACATTATCTGTTTGCAATTTAATTTTCTATTATTCCCCACCACCCCCAATGTTTACTCTGTTACCAGAGAGCTGTTTGCGGGACTGAGCCACTGCTCAAAAAGATGAGCTTGAGTTATGCTCAACTGTTGAGGGAACAGCTGAAGTAGCAGTAGAATTAATGTATCCAGAAGAGCAGTTTGAGTTATCTGAACTGCCAATAAAGTAGGGATTGCCACACTGCTCTTCTTAGGCTTCAGCCTCATTATTAGCAAAGATTCATTACTACATTGGAATAGACAGCTTTAATCACAAACCATTCCTCTACTTTAATGAATTATTAAAGTTTGTGAAATATGAGGCTACAAAGAATATAAAATAGCCAGATACATTAACTGTATACTTGCTGATTTGTATCATCCTTTCGGAGCTTTGCTAAGACTGAGCCTGCATGAAAATGTGAGTAACTACTGTAACTTTTCTTCTGTTTCATATCCACCAGCAAGGCACCATTATAAAAACATGCCAGGATTTCACATTAAACAATACCCCCACATGCCGAGAGGAGCTACCCACAAGAGGAGGGAGAAGAGATGAACAACAAATAGCAAGCACACTTAGGTTAAAACAAGTTAATTCTCTTTGTTTATACACTTCACAAGTTTAAAATTCTTTCAGGAACACAATTCTAATCAAAACTGGTTTACCTTTAGCAGGCTGTGACAGAATGGCATACAGGACAAAAAGCCTTTTCATGGGGCAAAAGGAATGTACACCATTTCCACAGGCAAGCCTTTTACCCTAGGAAATTACAGCACTACCTTTCACTTAGTTATATCTAACATGGGACTCTAAGTTGTCCTCACTGACGAGGCTTGATTCTGTGTTAATACAGGGTATGTTAAAGTAACCTGCCTTTGCGAAGATTATGATTCAAGCTAAATTTGGTCAGTAATGCTCATATGATGGGAATCCTTGTTAAACATGCAATCTGAACAGCTAATGTGTGCATTATTTTTGCAAACTCAACTATTTCACTTTCCCCAGCCAGCTGAATATAGTTCATCAAATCAACAGAAATGGTTGCACGAAGCACAGCTAGAAAGCACAGTAAGTAGACTCTAGTAGTCAGGTTGTCTCCAGTGACCATGGCAACATTAAAAGACAAAACCTAAGCCACCAGAAATAACTTTCCTGTAACTCCCTTGTATTCAAACTGCTCAGATCTCACCTGTTTAGGGCATACTTAGCTGATACTTTACAGCTCCACATGCCAGGATGATTGTGGGAAAGAGAACGTCAAAGCTTGTTAGCACGAACTGCTCCAACTTGTAACACCTATATGAAGTCTGAATCCGGCCAGGTGAGAACTGAGTCACAGGGGGGAAGAGGAGAAGCTGACAGGACGCTGAACTGATGGATTGGTTAGGTTATATCTGCTTGTTTCTCAAGTATGTTGTGACAAGCCAGCACCTGGTACTTCAGACTGAACGCGAGAATCATGAGCTTCAGTTATCCCACTAAAGAATACATCAGGCAAGCAGAGTTTGCAATTAATAGTCCCTCACAGATACACACACACACACCCCCTCCGAGCTGAAGACATTCAGCTACACTTACCTTTTTTGTTCAGAGCCTATGCTGCCACACAGACTCATTTATTCTAGTTCAGCTTTATTTGGCATTCATAATGATTGCTATTAGGGCTATTAGGCTTACTGTACTTCACTGCTTTCCTCTCTAGTCAGTCTGACGCACACAATACATTGTTGAAAGATTTATTTCACAACTGGAATGCAGATTGCTGGCAATTACTATTGCATATTCAGTTTGACTATAGTTCTGCCCAGACTTGCCAGCTACCATGTTTATTACTGTAAGTTAAATTCAAGGTAGAACACTAAAATACCATCTCTGTATGCACACTGTTCCACGAAGGAAGAATATCTAATGTATAGAAGATATCTACACTACACACAAGTGATCTATTGACTAAACTACACTTAAGACACAAGAAAAATGATGAGGGGAATTCTGCATCTTTCAGGTGGCCTAAAGGTACCTGGCACGTAACCTCAGAACAGTGAGCACAGAATAAATGTTTCTCCGTTTTTGCACATCCAGCCCTCCTCACCAGCTGCCAAACACCCCTTTCTGGTACATGTGAAGCAGCATTTGCAGATCCTGGCTGACACAGGGGGGTTGATTCCGTGAAGCCAGGACACTCTGTGGCAAATTGCAAAGGCCACAAAACCACATACAAGATACTGTCCTTATGTGCCAATTAACAGTCACCTTTTCTCTCCATTACACTCAAACGAATGGCAAGATTGGGAGAACAAGATACAAGCACAGCTCACGTAGATGTAACAAATTCGTATCAATCTGAAGAGGCTATCGTAGGGTACCAAACAGCGAACATGGGATACTGCAGGCTACACAAGCACAGCAACGACCTTGGGCAAGTGCACAGCAAACTGTAACGAAATTAACCACTGCAGTTTATGGGAAATACGGCCAGGCATAGCTTCCCTAAGTTACTGCTAGGGAGGGTGCTCTTACCCCTATTTTAACTGCACAAAGACGCGTTACCATGTACACGGCACCAATAAAGTTAATCAGTTCTATGAAGCCTGTGCACATTGTTTAAACATAGCAAACACTGGTTTAGGGAGGGGGAGGGTAGCCTTCTGTTGATTTCAAGTCCAGTCTTTAGCATGACAAAGCTAGGCTGGCTGCCACCCAGCCCTATTCACTTTGAATAAATATTCAAAGTTTACAGTCCTGCATAATACACTTTCTGCAACTGTTGTTTCTCATTAGCGCACGTACAGTACATGCCTTCTCCGCAGAGTAGAGAATTCCTCTTCCAGAGACAGTGTGCCCACAAGGAAAACATTCCAGGGGGAGAACACATTCTTCGTGACCGCTCAGCAAAGTAATCCCACTTAAGGAGACAGCTGTAGTTTAGAAAACTGCAGCCCATCCCTGCTGTTCAAGCTGTTTTGCTGGAAGACTTGTTTTCAGGAGGCATAATGGACTGCAAACGTTCTGATCAGGCATGCAGAATTCCCNGGAAAGTTTCAGCCTGTCCTTGTTATCTCGGGGTCACTTTTCATCCCTTCTCTGATATTCTGATTTAAGGCTAAAGATATAGCTGCCAAGAACTCTCTGGGGCACTGAAGTCTAAGACAGCTCTTCCAAGACACACTTCTGTGTCAATTAGCACCCTACCATCCTTGGCAGCTCCAGGATTCCAGGTTGCAAGAGGAAACAAAGAATAAAGCAACTATACCTAAAACAGAGAAGAAAAAATACGACTCTGGTTCACTCTGAGAGATAAATATTTAGCATGCATGGGGCTAAGACAAAGACATTTTACAGGAGCAATTATTCTGGCTTACATTAACAGAGAACTTGCTTTGATCTCAGCATCAGTAATACTAATTTTCTTCCAGCTCATATTGGAAAGAACCAAGAATCAGTTCAAATACCTCTGGCAAATCATTTAAAAAAAAATACTTATTTTTACACTGCCATAGGGAACCAAATTTCTCTAAACACTTTAGCTCGAATTGTGTACAAACAGCCTTCTACTATATCTCATATTTTTACTCTTGTTTCAAATAACAAAAACCATTAACACAGCTATGGGGATAGCAGGCAATGACCCTGGCATGGAGAAGTCTACCACTTTTACAAGGTCCACATTTAATTCTCAACTCTTCTACCTACACATAAGGATTCATTAGAGGAACTATCTCTGTTTATGAAGGTGATCATGGAGATGAGGGACGGGAGGAGTGTGACTTTTTCTGAAGAGCAGCAACTCCTGCACTGAATGAAAAGCTACATAACCTTAAGCTTCAGGACGTGGAAGGAGGCCAGGTTGAAAACAACCTTTCACAGCATAAATACCAAGTTCAAGATGGTCTGAAAAAACTTTGAAACATTCCAATTGCAACATTTCCTTATTGCATTCAAGGTCTTGCACAGCATTGTGGGTCCTTACTTCACTATCCATTATAGTCAATCTTCTAGAGAGCCCCGGTGCAGCAGAGTGCACAAGGAATACTTGCCTGGTCTGTAGACCTTAGCCTTGTTGCTGGTTAGCTTGTTCCTTTCCTGACATGTGCTTTCTTCCTTAAATATCACATATATCAATCTTAAAAAAGGAACATCATACAGCATCTCTTATTTTAGAATTCATCCAACCATGCACTTCTGTCTGAGTCTCCTGAAGCACTGATTTTTGTCTTAAAGGAGACAAAAGGACACATCTTTCCACCTGAAAGAGTAAAATCAAGGGCACTTGAAGCAGTAATCTAGTCTGAACTGTTAGAATCATGGCTATGTGGCATATAAAATGTTCTCTATTCTAGCATTAATTTAGTTTTTAAAAAAATAAAACTGTCTCCTTCTGATAGGAGACTGCCACACTACAACATTCTACAGTCCTAATAAGAGCAGGAAAATATAGTTTAGAAATTTCCAACAAAGTTGTGCTTTCTGGCACAGAAGGATAAAAAAACCCAAAACAACATGAGGAAACACTGGCCAGAGAATAACAGAACCTTCTCTCTTCTCTCTAAACTGGAAAGGCATTGGTTTGACGGATGGACCACTCGGTGGATAAGGAACTGGCTGAATGGCCGCACTCAGAGTGGTGGTCAATGGCTCAATGTCCAAATAGAGACCGGTCACAAGTGGTGTCCCTCAGGGGTACGTGATGCGCCCAGCCCTATTCAACATCTTTGTCGATGACATGGACAGTGGGATGGAGTGCACCCTCTGCAAGTTCGCCAACGACACCAAACTGTGTGGTGCTGTCGACACACTGGAGGGGAGGGATGTCATCCAGAGGGACCTTGACAGGCTGGAGAGATGGGCCCGTGCCAGTCTCATGAGGTTCAACCAGGCCAAGTGCAAGGTCCTGCATCTGGGTCGGGGCAATCCCAGGCACAACTACANACCAGTTGGAGAGGGTCCAGAGGAGGGCCACAAAGATGATAAAGGGGCTGGAGCACCTTTCCTACGAGGACAGGCTGAGAGAGTTGGGGCTGTTCAGCCTGGAGAAGAGGAGGCTCCGGGGAGACCTCAGAGAGGTCTTCCAGTACCTTAAGGGGGCCTACAAGAAAGATGGGGAGAGGCTGTTCAGTAGGGCCTGTTGTGACAGGACAAGGGGTAATGGTTTCAAAATACAGGGAGGTAGATTTAGATTGGATATTAGAATAAAGTTCTTTACTATGAGAGTGGTGGAGCACTGAAACAGGTTGCCCCGGGAGGTGGTGGATACCCCATCCCTGGAGATGTTCAAGGCCAGGTTGGATGAGGCCCTGAGCAACCTGATCTAGTTGGGGGTGTCTCTGCTTCTTGCAGGAGGTGTTGGACTGGATGACCTCTGGGAGTCGCTTCCAACTCTAATCATTCTATGATTCTATGATTAGTATATCTCCACCATAGTTAACAACAATATCCAAAACCAATATGTGCTACAATGCTGTGGTGGTGAGGCCCTGCACAGGTTGCCCACAGAAGCTGTGGATGCCCCCTCCCTGGCAGTGTTCCAGGCCAGGTTGGATGGAGTTTTGGGGAACCTGGGCTAGTTGAGGGTGTCCCTGATCATCACAGAGGGCTTAGAACTAGATGATCTTTGAAGTCCCTTCCAACCCAAACCAGTGTGTGATTGTATAATATACTGCCCCTTATTTACATGAACAAGAGATGAACCAGTATTGCAGTTGTACTTTATCTCGATAGAATTGATGTAATAAGTGTGGTAATATTAATCAGTTAAATCTACATTTAGGTTTTTTAGAGCATTAAAGAACTAAAATCTCCTAAAATCTACTAGGATTAGGAAAAAAAATAGAATTTTCATGTAAAAAGACTAACTCCCACTATGTGGAGGAAGAAGATACACTGATTATGCACACATATTGTCTGTATGGCACTGGCATATATGTAGATACTTAATTTTTAAGGTTACACCAGTTTTTCTAATGAATCGGCAATATCTTTTTTAAAAGGTATGACTAATACATACTCCTCATCCCACTTGTATATTCTCATTTTACATTTCCCATCATATGCTCCATTAAACTGCAAACTCAAGTTCATCTACACAAAACTTTGACTTGAGGAGGGCCATTAAAACAATTCAGGGTAATTTACAGCACAATAAAAGGTCAAAGACTTTAGTGTCTGCTATAAACATTCATACCGCACTATAACCCAGACGATAAAAGCTAAGTGAACTGGTTTAAGTCACAAATCTTAAATCACAGTTTAAAGAGTTTTTGTGCCTGTGGAGAAATCTTCTTTTGTACTTACACTCCCTAACAAAGAAAATTCCCTTTGTCAGTATGCAGACACGTCCATTTGAAACGCAGCAGCTTCAACTATCCGATTACTTAATTTTTGCAGTCTACCATTTGCCTGTATCCATATTCCCTTACTGATTTAAACAAATCTCTAAAGTCTGGATATATTTTACTTGATGCCAGAAGCAGAAAAAAGCGTGTATCTCTCTGAATAACTGAAATAAAGACACCTGAACGTCTATGAAGACTAATACATATTAAGTAGTATTCTGCTAAAAAAAAAATACTAAAAGAAAGATACAAAATAAAAAAGTTGATACAAAATACAAAATTAATACAAAATTAATACAAAATAAAAATTGTTTTCTTGGATAACTACAAGCAAGGACAACAAAATGGATTTACAAGCAAAAGGTAGTTACAATTGTTTTCTGGACAGTTATCTGCAATCAGCTATTTATGACTTAAATTGCCTGTTTCTGGATACCTTAATCTCAAAATCACCTGTTCTGATCTGTTCCACTGAGCATAGTGAAAAAATACAGCCACCCACCCCACAACCACCCAAAAAACGGAAGAAGAAAAAAAAAACCCAAATCAAAGAAAAAGGTCAATACCTTCCTCTACAATTTAAATTAAGAGACATGGTCCAAACAAAAGCCAGAAAGTATTTATCTTCATCTACATTAAAAAGAAAATCACAAAATCAACCCCAAAACCCTGTCAAACATCAATTTACTTCACATCAAGCAACTAGTTCCAAGTGCTGAGCCAGGAGATCTCTCATTCCGTTCACTAGTTTGATTTCAGATTTACATTCAGTATTTGTTGCCAACATCGCACATTTAAGCATTTTATATTTGTTCAAATATGCTCAAGTCCTACAGCAGGCTACCAAATTAAGAAACACTACCAATGAAAATTAATTTGTACTCACTTTTCTCAGAAAAACTGATTTTACTGATTCAGAGCACAGCATGACTTGAATATCTGGCACTAAATACAATCAGACCTACAGTGTAACAGCTACTGCCAAAAAGAGCTTACTAAAAGATTTACCTACAAACAGAACCAACAGCTGTTTTAAGTCACATCTGGGGAAAAAGACAGAAGCCACAAAATTTAAGCATTTATTGAAATTTTACTGTAGGTTTGTTGTTTCCCACACACACACACATTTGGGTTTTTTAAATCAACTCTGAGTATGTAAGTAAAACTAGCTGGATTGCGTGCTGGCCACAACCAAAGCCAAAACTACTGCACCTCCAAAGTTGAATAAAACTGCTTACATTGAAGTGAATTGGTTAAGTCTTGACCTTAAAAGAAAAACATAGATGAATGCACTCTCATCTCTACAAACAATAAAAAGGGAAGTAAACTATTACAAGAGCACGCTTGAAATCTCAGATTTTAAACAGGAAGCCGCCCAACAGGAAAAAATTTGACTGCACAGGACTGTCAAAGTTGAGCTGTAAAACTTCTCTAAACCTCTTTTCTTACAAGTTTGAATGCCTACTTTGCTTTCATTCAAATCAGAACTCCAGTTCTGTGTTCAGGCATATATCACAATGGATTTCCTGCCAAGACTCATTAAAATGGTAGTTCTTGATGAATACAAGTATTCATCAGTTAAGGAGACTTTATGATACAGACTTCCAAGTTAAGTTTCCCCCAACATATATTAATTATTACCTCGAGTTTCCTGAAATCACTCATCCATGTGGTTTAATTTACTAGTCTCAGTAGAGTCCACTATATGCATCAGGAGAAATTTAAATTTCTAGTTTCCCAAAGTATTGTACAATAGTTCTGTCACTGGAAAATTATAGACACTACTACATCTTTAGACTTACTGGGATGCTCAAAAAGGCAGCACACAGTGCTGAATGGTAACAGGCCAAGGGGACATTAACTGAAAACAGAGATGAGTCCATTATGCTGAACATGACTGGGCTGGAGTCTGGACAGATGTGGAACTACTGCAGTGGCCCAGGATTACAAGAAAATTCAGTGTCGGATTATTACTTCAAGCATTCAGAACAAGTTCTCACAGCCGCTAAAGCAAAAAGCGAAGCGGATAAACCATAATTAAGATGAACTGGTAAATTGATGCATTTAATTTAGTTGGACAACACCCATTTGCATTAGCTTCCAGGGCAGAAGTTGCATTTGTGTTTTTGTCTCATCATACTCTATTTAAATCAGGTTGGTTGCTCGTTTCCATCTCTTTCTACACTAAGAAACTCAATTAGAGCCATGGTGTGCTTAAACTGAAAAGAAATTCAAGGTACAAGGTCACCAAGCCACCATTAAGCTAGAGCAATTGCCAACAAAAACAATGCCGCTGTAGGCAATTCTGTGCTATTAGATTTTTGTTCCAACTCACAGAAGACTTAACGTCAGGCACACAAACTCTGTACTTAACATGCAAATGGCTGTGCTTCACTTATAAACCAAGAAAACAAGGACTAATAAGATATTTATATGGGAAATCAATGGTAAAAATGGATGTTAAAGGGCACCAAGTGCATTACTGAGTCAAACAATCAAAACCTTATTAAAATATATACTTGGGATTAAAGTTTTGGACACATTTCAGTAGATGTGGACACTAACTCTGGGCATCTAAAATATACCTTAGGTATCAGTTAGCTTCAGCACATTACCCAATAACTCAAAGCTACCGTGCAAGAAAGTGGATGCAGTACACAGGGGCAGGGCATAAGGCAACCTTAACTTTGAATTCCCCTTTCGGTAAACCTCAGGTTAACCAGATGGGTTCCCGTACCTCCAGTGGGTCCAATATATAATCTCACCCCATCAGAAACACACGAATTCCTAAGTGACATAAATCTGGGCACGACACAGGCCTAGGGATGGGGCAGAAACAGAAGATTCAGTACAATCAGCTTGGAAATTCCAACACCTCTGACACATGTCCTGTCCCATCTGTTCAGTACCCTGGATATTAACAGAACAAAACCAGGTCTATCTGTACCCAAAAGTTCCCTGTACAACTGCAGAATATTTTCATGCAGTAAGCAGCTAGGCCAATATCCATACACTGTCTTGTACTGCATGTGAATAGTCTGATATAGGACCACCCTTTGAATTATTAATTATTTTAAACACTCAACATGCTGTTTTAAACACCTGCAAAGATAATAATGTTTCACATTTTAGTGATAGTTTGTTGCACCGGCAAATGTCTCAGCATTTGTAGCAGAAATATTTGCCCTGCTAAGTAGTATTGCAAAGACATTTAAGCACCGGTGGCATCTGACTCCACCAGACAGTTTTCAACTCAAAGAGCGTTAGGGCTACCACCCACTACACAGTTTGAACACCTTCCAACATTTTTCATAATACCAAAATAATATGATGGACAACACAGATTATTTCAGATGGCTAAGTGAAAAAGTCTTCTAATCCCTTTCCTATAACTTTACTGGACAAGTAATTTTATTCTATTATTATTACTCATTTGTTACTGATTCACTTAAAAGATTATGGTGTGGCTCTCAAAAGCTATTTATCATCTTAAAAATTTCTGAAGTACATAAAAATTAATCTAGAGGACATGAGGGGAAAAAGCTTATTCTTTCTTTTTATCTTCAGATGAAAATACCACCCTGGTGATATTTTTCTTACAATAATAACTTTAAAGAAAAAAAAAAAAAAAAACGTAATCCCAGAACCGCGGCAGGAATGTCCTAATACTATACGCAAACCAAATCCAGTAAAAGGCCTTCAGTTTCTACATTTATTCTTCTGGGTCAGACAGAACCTGACTATTTAGTCTTCCTGATAATACAGAAACAGACACATGCTACCTGGCACAGCAAATTCTGAGGTCAAAGTGTCTGTTCTCCAGAGAACTTCCAATATCAGTTCCTGGCTATACAAGTATCCAAGAGATGACACCATATTACAAGAACCACCACATAATTCACCAGTTTGGTGCTGGTCATACTCACTCTGAGGTTCTAGGTCAGTAAATAAGAGAAGTTCAGAGCCCTGTTTCTATCCACAAGTAGTAATGTTGCAGCTAGGTTAGGATTACTGAGAAAAACTGCCAGTCCGCTTCCAGAAAGACAGTGCACACACTATGACTAAGTGGAACAAATAAAGCTATCAAGGAGAACACGTCAATTTAAACAGTTCCACCTGACATGGAGCTTCACGGAATTGTTGTGTGATTTGACTCTGGTTATTTTTACAAGGTCAGATTAGTAGCACAATCTTGTGTTTATACAGTTTTCGTAATTGTGATTAGCAACTTGTAAACTCTTTTGTGCGAAAGGCAGCTCCACTTACATTTATCAATTGCTTCCCCCTCATTACAACTTTCTAGTTAACAAAAATATTTGCTTATCTCATTTAAGCTTCGGGAAAGCATGCTAGAGTGGCGCTAGAGTGGCAGACAGTGCATCTGTGAGTCAATACATATCTGCACTGTGATTTGCCATTTTTACTGGAATGCTACAGATAAGTTAACTTCCTCACATCTTTACCTACTGACTCATGTCAAAAGCATCTTTACACAAGCAGTAACTGTTTAGAACGCCATTACTTTGGAGTTAAAAGTTTACCATATCTAGAGGCTTACAGACGGGAGATGTATACAGAATAAGGATGTGCCATTTAATCTTCCAAGGCATACAAATTAACCTGTATTTCATTATAGCAGAGGTACAGATAACATGGTCCACAGGAAGTCCAGCTACTACAGTATCTCTCCAAGTTCGAAGCGCAGACTTCTTACACAGTACTTAAGAGCTTCCTCTGTTTAGGACAGACACGCTCACTTAGAGAAAAGCTTAGATCCCTGCTCCACTCTGAGGGAGTGCAGCTCGGGACAACACGACCCGGCATGCAGAAGGAATGCCTAAGGAAGAAAAAGGATGAAGAGCACAAACGGGAGCTCTGCTTTCCTCAAAGGGAGGAAAGGAACCGTGAGGAGGAAGAGAAACAAAAAAAGTAATTTAACAGCCACCGCACGAAGACCAGTTTCTTTCCAAAGAATTTCACTTTATTACCAGAAGCACGATCTTGCCTTAAAACTCATTTCACCCTGTGTTTAGGCAAATTAGGAGCAGCCCTTATTAAACCCACCGGGTACACACCACCCTCGGGGGCTATGAGCCCTGTTACCTTCCGCAGCTACCGGAGACAGGTCTGTAACGCTATCCCTAAGCTTCTGCTGCTCGGCCGGAGGTGATGCCCAAAAGCACAAGCTATCTGCCAGAGTCTTTACTGCAAGCTTCATCTTGCCCTGTCACTCCCTCCTCCCTCTCTCCTGGCTCCACCGTACAGACCAAACCGAACGAGGAAGTCGAGCTCCGCGGGCGGAAGCCAAGCCCATCGCAATGTCTGCAGGAGGATTGTCAGCCTCTGACTCAGGCTACAGCCCTGACAGCTGCCAAACGGTCCTGCCTTCCCCTGCCCGCTACTTCCCACAGACGGGCACTTACAACGCGGGCGGGGAGGGGGGAGCGGGGAGGCGCAGCCGAGGGAGAGGAGGGGAGAGGAGAGGAGAGGAGAGGAGAGGAGAGGAGAGGAGGCCCGGTGAAAAAGAGCGCGAATAACGCCGCCCCAGCCTCCGAGGCGGCCGGTTCGCAGGGCGTGGAGGGAGGCAACTCCCCGGGCACAACGCAGCCGGGCGGCGCACACGCCCCCGGAGGAGAGGGGAAGGACGGGGAGCACCCCAGGCACCCGGCCCAGCTGCCTCCCGCCCGGCTCCACGGGTTACAGCGGCGGGACACCGGCACCCTCTCGCCCAGCCGGACAAAGAGGCGCAAAAGCCGCGAAGGGAGAAGAGAGACAAACCAGGGCCACCCGCGCCCGCCACCCCGCTGCACCCGACCCGACCGGCTTCACCTGAGCCCGGCTACGGCGGGGGGGGGGGGAAAGCCGCGG
>VXBZ01006689.1:0-88877 GCA_013399135.1 Heliornis fulica
GAGCCTCATGTTTACTTGCGGCTGTGCGCGATGGGGAGCAAGGATCTGCATCTGTAGGTTGAAAGATGGATGGAGCTTGTACGGTGTATCGTATGTGTTGCTGCTTTAGTCCGTTTCTAGATTCCTCCCGGAGAATTCAAAGAGGAACTAGCGAAGGGAAAACATAAACAAGCTAAATGGTGAATACTTGCAGCTGCAGAGCTCCAAGGCGACGGGGAAGCTACACCCTGTCAGCTACCTTGCTCTAGAACTGATACCCAAGTCCAAGGACAAAGAGGGACGGCAATTTTCAACAGTAAATGGTTTGCAGGGTGGATAGTTTTTATAATTGCTGGTCAGTTGCGAATTCGTGTCGTGTAGTGTGGGATGTTGAAGTGGTTCACCTGTTTGATGTTTTAAAGCATTGCTGAAATTTATAAGCTCAAGCCAAGTGATGGCTGCCCTTTTTATTGCTGCTTACATCTGAGGAGCGTGCGGTGATTAATAAGGGAAAATTGTGAGGAAACATTGAGCGTTAGTTGAAGCAGGAAGAAATTAATGTGAAATGGGATTTTTATGAAACATTTTCTAAATTTTTTTTTCTGGTTGAACCTCTGAGGGATGCCATGTCAAGTAGGAAATGGAGCAACACACTGTCAAGCAGAAGAAGTAAATACATGATTCAGATTCTCTTTCGTTACAGGTCTTAAACATAACCTTTAAGAATTTTACTTCTAGTGAAAGTATAGGAAGTCTTTAAAAGCATTGCTGTATGTATATTTAGAGAGACTGAAGCCACAAATATAGCTTAGTAGAGGTGTGAAGTCGAATGTAACAAGAAGTGTTTGGAAGAAGCAGCATATACATTCATTTGGTCAAGATGTAAATATTTAAGTTCATGGGTAAGAAAAATGGTTTTAGCTTTAAAGTTAGATTTAAGCTTATATATTGCTTCAAAATATAAGAACTTTATCTGGAAGTTTCATAATTAAAAGTTTATTTGACATAAAAATAAGCCATATTTTTTACAAGTAATTTAAGATTATTTCTTGCACAGTGAATGTAATGTTTTTCTTTGGTGTTATTCTCTCCGTATGAAGCATTTAAAACTGTGTTTCTGTAGGAGAACAAAAAGGTTGTTTTAGGCTCTCTAATATAAATTGGTGTTTTGCTAAATAACTGTGTAGTTTACTTAGCCAGTGAATCATTGTATGTATAAAACAGTCTAGTTATCAAAACATTATTTGTTAGGCCATTCTTACTTGTACAGAACCATGCTGGTACTTGTGATGTTTCTGTGGACACAAACAGCAAACAGGTAGAATGCATGAACATTAAAAAAAATAATAAATTTAAGTCCAGTTAGATCTTTTTTCTCTAATATTGTGTCCTGGTCATTAAATGCCAAGAGAGTTTTACATTAGGTGATATTGTACAAATTCTTCATACATAATCAGTAGTGGTTAAGTATACTTTTAGAAGTAGTAATCTTTCAGAATCATAGAATGTGATTGTATTTTTGGGACATTAGTTTTAACTCCAGTTGCTCATAATATTTTGAAAAATGCAGTCAGTGATGCTGGTTCTATAAGCTCCAGAAAATAAGGCTGATTTCTAAGTTGTGAATGGCTGCAATTTTACTTATTGCAGTTCCATTTTAGGAGCAACCAAAGGTTGTGAGGATGAGGAGAGTTTTTGCGGTTAAAGTCTCACAATATAAATAACTGTAGCTAAAATGTAACTTCTATTCAAGGAGAAGAAAATGTGAGAGCAGTCTAGTGTTAATGGCCTTTTTTACCCTGGAGCATGAGATAGTACTGCAGTTTTAGTCTTTCTTTTTTTTTTTCTGCTGGTTGGCACAGCCAGCTGCCTGACTGCACTGTGGATGACGTGGCCATGGGGATGGGCATGATGGAGCTGTCTTGTGTCCACCAGTGCAGGTCACACTGAGGCTTGTTAGTCTTCTCTTTCCCCTCATGCCCTGTAAAATCTCAGCTGGGTTCTGTATTTTGGGAGTGAAAAGTAAGGGATGCTATTTCAGACATCTCTTCTCTCGACTATAATTTGGCCTGATTCATAACATCTTATTTATAGTAGCCAGAGGCGGGGCTTTGCCTGTTGCTGTGGAAAAGGTATGGATTCTGAGCTTGTGGTGAGAGCTTTGCCCAACCCTGCAGATCTCCCGTGGATGGCAACATTGTAAGGAGGTGAAATTCATGGGCAGGTCACAAGTGAAGTAAAAGAAATACTTCATTGCAAACTTGGCATAGTTATTGGTTATTTTATCAAACCAAGTTTGTGATGGCATAAACTGGTAATGTAGCTCTTGGCTTTGTTGCCTTTTTAATTTTTTTCTTTTCTTAGCCCTAAGGTCCAACAGCACCTTTCCTCCTAGGGCAGTGCCACAGGTCAGGCAGGCCTCTCTTGGTGTATATTCCTTTTGGTTTGGTGCCTTTGATATCACATGCCTCTGATTTCTGACTCCTCTGCTGCCATTGTGTTCGTCAGGCTGATGGGCTGCTTGCCCTTTCTGAGAATTGCCCAGTGATATGCCAAGGAGGTTGTGCTCTAAAGTCCTCCTTATCTTGTTCTGCTGGCAACCTTGACTCCCAGTTCTTTAAAGAACTGATTTTGGGCCAATAAAACCTGATAAAGGAAGAATGTTCTATTGCTGTCGTATTAGCTCCAGCACAGCAGCTCATGTGCTGTGCTGTGTATGAATACTTAGTAAGGATTCCCCAGGAAAGAGATGTTTGCATGGCATCAATGGCCAGTTTATTTCAGATCCAAAGGACTGTATTTTCCAGTGACTGCTTAAGTAACTTTTGGAATGTAATTGTAGACTTAGTGTAAACTTATGAAGGCGCTTGAAAAGTATGAGACTACATTATCTGTAGTCACATTTTCTGTGAACACTGCTTAGAGCAGGTCATGCTCACTCAGACCATTCTCAGCTTAGGTATGCTAAATATTCAGTCAGGTCACCCCTTAAAATAAATGTCAGTGAATAATCATGGATCTGTGAAGCTTGTGGCGGAGGGAAAGGTGGTGTTTTCGTTCTGCTTAAAGGAAGATACATTTTTTGTCACATGCATGCTGAGATGGAAGAAGGGGGAACTGCTGCAACCTCAGTGTGGTCAGTGAGTATATACTGTTTGGAGAAATCAGTGCCTGCTGATGTATCTGTGGTGTTCTGTTTTGTGGACAGTGATCTCTGAGAAAAGGAGGGGAAAAGAAAAAAAGAGAACAAAAATAGCACTGTTTTCTAGAAATGTGCATGCTATTAAAATACCAGGTAATATCGAGGCAAAACCTGCAAGTGTATCAATTTCACAGGATTTGTCTCTGGAGAGGTCATGAAACAGTCATTTTTGAATACAATTTTCTTTCCTGTGTGTGTATCTCAATCGAAGATGCAACTACCAGTTGTTAAACAAGCCCATCAAAGCAATGAAAACCGGCTTTCCCCCGCAAAAACCTTAGTGTTTTTCAGTAATAACAAATGTTATGTGATGGGCAGAGGATAAATTTTGCAGAGGATAATCTTTTGTGTCTTGATTGAATTTGAAAAATAGCAACATTTATTTTATTTAAATTAAGGGATGTATAGGCATGGTGTCTGATCATTGACAGCCTCAAGTGTAGAGATGTAACAGATCTGACAAAAGGATGATAGAAAACTTGTACATATATATATATATATTTATATAAAAATGCTCTATTTGAGATTGTCTTGATCTCAGCCTGGTGACAAAATCCATAGACTCAGCCCTTGAGCTCACAGAAGACAAGTTTTTATTATTCCAGACAATGAAGTTACTATCTAAAATCCCAGATGCATTTTTAGGAAAAATTATCAGGGAACCATTCTACAGTTTTTTTTATTTTCTTTTTGTGTCTCACAAAGGCAATTGTTCTCCTTTCTTTTCTCTCATATCTGAAAAACAGTTATTGAACACTGTAGGTAGGTGAATGTTCTTCAGGATATGTTGATTTCTGGGGGCATAAACCCCCAGATGTACTTAAGTTTAAGGAGCTTTGAATTTTCACATTCATGTGATGAAAATTACCGGATCTCTCTCAGCCTTACTTGTTGTGTGTGTGTGGTTTTTTAGCTCTCAGAATGAATAGGATCCACTGTTGAGACAGTCTAGGTTATACAGAGTGAGGCTTGCTTTGTCAGCCAGTGTTTGATGGCTTTGGGGCTCTGTCATATGATGAAAGCAGGTATGAATGCATAGCTTCACACTTCCTGTTTATAAATCTGTAGAGCTGCAAGTAGCTGCTCAGATTCACAGAGCAGTAATTATTTCACAACTTTGGCATTCAGTTCTGATGCCTGTTTGGGGAGGACACCTCGGTAGTCTCTGCTGAACATGCACTACCATGCACAGGTGACTTGGGGAACCCTGTTTAAGCTTCCTTGAACTGATCAAAAGGGGTTACTACTAGAAAAGAGGTTATTTATCTGCAATTCATCTGCTAAGTCTCAGTCTCTGCTTTAACTTCTTTTACTTCATGCTCCAAATTTAGAGAAGTGTACTCAGTGGTTTTCAGCCTCTTCTTCCTTGTAACTGCCCAAGTTATTTCCTAGTGGAAATGCAGAACATTTGTATAGTGAACTGAAGTAAACCAATGTCAGTTTCCTTTCCTGAGATGCGCTTTGTGGTCTTTAGAAGTTCTGAACTAAATACCAGTTGAGAACTTGAGAATGAAAGAGAAACGTTGCCTTCTGCTGAAGCTTCTGTGAGTGCTGTGGTTCCAAGGGAGCTGGTTGTATACCTTTGAGTAGGATTTCAGTCATTCTTGGATGGTTCTCAAGTCTAGCTGTACCAAGCGTGGCACTGACTTGGTGAGTGAGTCCTCAAATGCTGGATTTGCACACACTGATGTAAGTCTGATACAAGAGGGTTTAAAAATGTAGGCATTTAATAAGTGACAGTTGAATGTCTTAAAGAAAAAGCCCCCAAAACATTGGAATATGATTCAGTCTGTGTTGGGAGTCCTCTGGTTTCTCACTTAAACAGGTGAGTCGTGTCTCTAGTAGTAGTCTCAGGTGCATTTTTGTCCTGTGAGTGTGTTACTAGAGATTGAAATCAAAGTGGTTAGGAAAGCTGCCAAAGGAACCTGAATAGGTAATGTCATTCCAGCCATGGTGGCCAGAAGTTCAAAGGATAAGCTGAGCAAATCCTCACTTTGAGTGTTAAACATATTGATATAAGGTAAAAGTACAGGTTATTATATAGACAATGTATTTTCTGGTATTAATGTAGACTAAAATTGAGTACTCAGAACATTGGGTTTATAGATTATATGCCTATATATCTCATAGCTAATATAGCTTTTGCTTTTTCTGCTTTATTTCTTCTGTTTTAATCAATGAAATCGGTTGCTTCCATGGTCACCTCTTTCTAATAATTTTCTGTTTTCACAGCAGACTTTTTATTATTATTACACATGCCCAGAGGAAGTTGTTGAACTTTCATCCTTAAGAGTTTTACAATTCCTGCCTGGACAAAACCCTCTGCAATCTGGTCTGAGTTCAGTGATGACCCAGTTTCAAGTGCAAGGTTGAACTAGGTGACTTCATAAGATGCTTTCCAACCTGATAGGTTCTATGAAGTATTTGTGTTCATTTTGAATTTTGTATAGCCTTGTTTTTATGAAATATAACATCAGGGTCCTAAGTCTATCTGACAGTGTTCTACAGAGAAAATAAAATAAAACAACAACAACAACAAAAAAACTAGGAAGCTTTTGAAGATTATATGAAGCATCTCTAATGAAATGTGAAAAGAGAAAAAAAAAAAGTGGGGGAGGGGGCTACTTGAGTCCTGTTGTACTTGACCTCTAATAGTATCAGGCTTTCTGGCTGCTGGCATTGTGGGAGAAATGAGTAAAACAACCCTCACCCTTTTTCTTCTGCTCAGAGGGAAGCTAGCCTACTGTCTCATTGCATAAAACGAGTAAGGCATTCACTTCTTCAGTACTCAAAAAAATGAAATCACATTCACAAAATGGCCCTGTGAAGGGCTGACAAGCTTTGTGAGCACAGAGAGGAACATAGCATTAGCAAGTTATGTGATTAGGTGAGGCATGATATGTCTATTTAATTCTGTGAATTAAGATTATTGTACAACTGCTGCTTTGTGATAGGGTTGATTATGATTTTTCTGTATTTGAAAAAAGCATCTGTTACTAATGTCTGTCATTTTAAAAATGACAGGATATCTCTGAAAAGTGAGAGTATTTTCAGTTAGGTTGTGAATTCATGCATTTGTTCTAAATAATTTGGTACAGGAGGACTGCAAGGTAGTTCTAATGAGTTGTGTGTCATTGAGCTCTTACATGGCATCTGTCTGAGGTAACTACTAATTATTTTTAACAGAATGCTGCTCTTTTTTGCTCCAAGAAGAAATATACATACAATGAAAACATACAGCCAGCATACAAAACCCAAATGGAGGTAGGAGTAGAACAAGGGTTGTGTTTTCAAATAGCAGAATTGTTTCTGTCCACTAAGTTTTTTCAGGGACTGTGTTCCACCTCCCTTTGGGACCTGCCATGTGGTCTCACTGCTGCTGGCTGGGGGACTGGGAGTGCACTGACAAGTGTCTGGTGTTTCACCGTGGAACCTAACAGAGTGAGGTACTTATGAGCACCTCTTACAAAGTGCTGATTTGAATAGGTAGAAGTGAGCCTGTCCTTGACTGATGAGTCCTTCCTAACGAGCGTGGTGCTTGCTGTCTGCTTCATTACTCCACCCTGGGTACCCAACAGTACTGAACTATTTGCTGGCAACCTACAGAATCATTTTGAATAATATGTGGGAGTCGATGTTCAGTAGAGGCTATCAGGGAGCACACAGTGTTTGATGTGACCTGCCCAGCCTCTCTAGGTGAGCTCCTCTTGGGTGTTGACTGCTAGGTGGGTTCTGGAGGGAACAGCCAGTAGGGTGGAAAATGTGCTGAAGGTCTGTAAGCACGTTCTGCATGCATATGTGTTTTCAGAACTGCATTCTACAATGGAGCCTTAGTATTGTTCATAATGAAACTGATTATTTCCTAGTTTAAGTTTCTGTATGGGAAAGAAAGTCCTGGAGGTTAATTCTAAATAAGACTCCCAATTTTTAAGTGTTTTAAAACCAAATGATTTCTTAATTTGTTACATTGCTTGAAGCAGTTGCTTTACTTTTAGTTTTACTTAGTCAGAATTACTGTGGATGTCCATGTGATATTTGCAGTATTGAATAACTACAAAAAGCATCTTTAACATTTAATTTTCATATGAAAAGGTCATTTACATAATGAGACAATGAAGCCTTTGGGCAAAGATGAATGTAGAAGAAAAATCCATTAATGTTGATTCTGCCTAAGAGTTTGAAAGGGTCTAATTCACAAAACTTTGAATACTATATTATTGCTAGCACTTACTGGAATAAAAATACCCTGCTTGCCTAAAAAGTGGCAAAATCCTAATGAACATTCTCTTTTGTGATTTCTTCAGGGGCATCTTACTTTTGTTAGTGATGACTGTGTCTGTACAGCTTTAGTCTTTTCAGCTTAGCTGTGTAATAATACTTCACATTTCTTCTTTAGAGAATGCATTTTAACACCTCTGAGAAGAGGTGGGTTTTTTATGAGCTTGTGTTTACAGTTGGTCAGGTCTGGCATAGCCCTTACAAGTGGGGACATCTTTGGGAAGAGTACATCTCTCTTAGCTGCAGTTTTATTAAACTGGTGTTAATGGGTATAATCTGGGCTCTGACCTTGGTTTGAAACAAAATGTGCCTGCCTATAGTTTTTGTAGTGAAAGTGAAAGTGTAGTGTACTCTCTTTAAGAAAATGAAGCAGGTTATAATCAATCACAGTTCTTTTCTGTGTATACTATGAAGCCATTCATCATGACAATAAATAATCCATTATTATTTTAGTGTGATATTAAAAAAGTGGCTGACTTCTAGGAGAGAGATGTGTGCTTCTTGAATAAATCATCTAATACTTTATCAAAATTACTTTCTTTTTTAAATATGCTAACATTTGCAACAAGGCCTTTACTTAGTTCTGAGGCAAAGTAGGATATGCCTGAGAAATGTTTTGACAAATGATAATCAAGGCAGTTTGTATTGACCAGGGTTTATTTCCCATTGTATACATTACTTAATGTAAAAATGGTGAAAGCACTGAATTACCTGAATCCTTACCTGCACTCGAGTTATTAGCTATGACAGGTGGGGTGACCTGGCCATATTGGGTGACATGCCCTGATCTCTAGGGTCTTGGAATCCTCCTCTCCCTTCTCCTTTTAGCCTGTTGTAGTACATAACAAGCCTCTCCAGTCACATGGAAATGTTCTGATGAGCTCTAACCACTCACTCTGTGTGCCATGTGGTGTGTA
Source organism: Heliornis fulica (assembly GCA_013399135.1). Lineage (NCBI taxonomy): Eukaryota > Metazoa > Chordata > Aves > Gruiformes > Heliornithidae > Heliornis > Heliornis fulica. The sequence continues at coordinate 8,377 of VXBZ01006689.1, forward strand.
TTTGGGGCAGGATAAGGTTCCCTCTTTCTGGAGTGGTATTTGTAAGCTGCATAAATACCCATGTGGTAAAGTGGAGTGTACTGCAAACTATCCAGAGTTTCTGGGACGAGGATGCAGTTGAAATGAAGAGCACAGCCCCTTACTCATAATGGGTAACTTTGGACAATTTGGCTTTATGCACTGCCATACACTTCCATTTTGATGTCTAGAGTGGTTATAAATAGTCTGTACCTTCAAAAGGAATTTGGCTTCACTCCTGGTTAGGTTCTCAGCAAGCTCATGTTGTGATGCAGAAGGTCTGGAGTGAGACAGCCATGCCAGTTCCCAGCACAAGGTGTGCTTCTAAACATCAGCTACGAAGGGCAAATGAAGCTGAACTTTCCAGTGTCTTGGACAATGTTTATGTTGCTTATTATTTTTATTTAGTGTCCAGAGCTGTTGAAGCTGTTTTAGTTGGAGTCTGAATTGGACCCAGAAGTTATGCAAGGTCGTGTCACCAGGCCAAAATTAGAGATAATTGCACTCTGCATAAAAATGTGTTCTTCAGCCTTTAAAAATAAAACTCCCTGTAAACCCTTTTGAATTCTTCCCCACAAGCTATGGGGTTTATTTCCATTGTATCTGTCCTTTGTTTGCTGGTCTTCCCATTGTTGTCCAGTCATGGAGCTCAATTTCACATGAAGTATTTAATATAGGATGTATGCTTACAATCCTCTTATGATTGATATTCCTGATCTTAATTTGTAGTGATAATGGAAATGCTGAGGTTGTGTCTTGTGGTAGACTGCTTTGGTAGCAAGTCATGAACTTGCTGCCGTCTCAGTGGAACTCTACAGATGATCATCAGGCTGGTTTTGTTGGGTTTTCTCACAGTGGTTTTCAATGATCTATCTTACAGCATTAGTTTGGAAAATTGTTCTTTTCAAATTCTGAAACCTTAAATGAAAAAGTGGGAAGAAACTCAAACCTAAGCAGAACAGGAAGTGCCAAATTTAATAAGTGTGGATGTAGAAGAAAAGAACTGAAAGTATTGGGGTAGTAATTATGAGAACTTTAGTTTTGCAGATTAAATTTGGTCTAAAAATGAACTTGAATATGGCATCATGAATCTATTTTGGGCTGAAGAAGCACTTCCTTTCAATCCATGTTTCTAGTTGTTAGGTGCTATCCAGAAGAAAAAAAAACCCTTATTCTGCACTGGAAATTTCCAAGTTGTTCAAAGAGGATTCTGTTATTTTCTAACAGTAAATCCTGGGTTTTAGTTCAACGATTAGGAAAGTGAAGCAACATTGCTTTAAGTATCAGCACCAGCAGGTAGGGCAGTCAGGTGAGGCTGTTCTGTATTTCATGAGGAAGTTAAAGGTCATCATCAGTGGAGAAGTAATCCCAGAACTCCTTAGACCCTCTTTTCCAGCCCTGAGAATGAGTTTACCAGTCCTTGAATTGGTAACAGTAATTACTTTTGCCCCTAATGTTGCAACCTATTGCACTTAAACTGGTGGATGTAGGTATGGTAAAAGTTATTTTAATAGTCTGCAGATGTTTCTGAAATTTCAGGTTCTTTCAGGTTTCTTTTGTGGCTTACAGGGTTGGGAGTGGCAAGCACATAAAACCAGGCTCCTTTAATTCTGAGCATATGTAATATGGCCAATATGGTTTAAGTGTTCAGATGGTGGGAGGATTATTTCTCTGTTGGGGCTATTATGTAGCAATTCCTATGGACACTAGTATTATGGTCAGGGCTGTCACAGAACCTGGACTGATCAGCTTTGCTTGAAGCAAAGGTAATCCAAATAGCAGTATGACAGTGTGTGCCCTGATGGAGATGCTTTCTAGATGGATAAAACAGGCTAATAATACTTAATGGCATTCTTTTTGAGGATGGTAACTGAGAAGCAAGCTCTTTGAAGATTAAAAGCGTCACATAAATGCTAAGTATCCATGTTACAGAAAATTGGCAAATCCTATTGTAATAACTAAATCTGCTTCTGCTCTCCACACACAAGATGTTAAACCTTTGATATGCATTATGGTTTGGTCTGATAGAACCAAGAAAAGCTTTATTCCAAGATGAGCCACTGATATAAAAAAACAGAGAATAGGTAGGCGGAAAAGATGCAAATGGATTGAATTTATTTATTTTAATACCAAAACTGTGTTGCTGTTATTGTTAAATTGCCATTAGTGATAAATGTCATGTTAAGACTGGTAAGGCCTTAGTGAGATGCACTGAATTTGAATGGAGCCATTTGTGATACTCCTTTTATGTGAAAGGTTCCTTCAGAGTAAACTAATTTTTTTATTAGGTGAAGCAGACAATTTTTGGTTTGTGTCATGTCCCCCCAAAATATGCTCAAGTGGATTCCTTTTTGGCAGGAACAGGTGGGTGTGGAGGTTGTATTTTTAGTCACAACTTTCTCATCTTCATTTATCTCACTTGTATTTTGCAGTTTCTTCCACCTATTTTGGTTTGTTCCCAAACGTACTTCAGGTTCACTTGCACATTCTTTGAAGGTTTTTAGTAATTGCTTTGGTTCTTGACAACTTCATAACCACAGCCATTAAGTCACAATAAAGACTAATGAAAAAAGTAATAAAATTTCCATGTATAACTAGGATGAAGATTCCTTAGGGAAATATTGAGCAAGTGATTACAGGGAAGATAATTGTCTGGTTAGAGAATTATATGCCCTGTGAGTTTGATATTAAACCTGTAAAATTGTCACTTAAAAATCAAAATAGTAGAATTATTAAAACCCAAGGTGAAAGTTGGGAGGAGGTTGAGATAGATGAACTTTGCTTGTTTGCTGAAGGCTGATCAACTTCTGTGTTTTATTAAGATTTGAGTTTGGTTATTTTTAGTAAAGAATAGAGGCAGTGTTATGCTGATGGTTGCAAATTATTGCTTGCTCTGTATTCTTGAGATCTGGTGTTTGGTTTTAGGGGTTTTTTTCGGTTGGTTAGGGTTTTTAAGGCACTGACATAGCAAGCTGTTCTTCATCCAGTGGTGACATTGAAAGTTCAGATGTTGAGTGTGTGTGTGTAGGGCACCATGGACATTCTGATGTTTGTAATTCTGGGAAGAAGTACCAGCCCTACTAGATATATTGTAGGATACTTTAGCCAGATGAGCTCAGAATTTCTGGACCCTTCACCTTAACTGAACTTTTTATCCTCTCCAGTTTTTTTTTCTTCCTGCTTATGAAGTAATTTGATTCCTGCTCTAATTATCAGCATTGTCAATACATTGTGGTCTTCTGTCTTGATTTGGCTTTTTTTTCTGCTAGTCATCTGTCAAATACAATAAATAATTTTGTGTAGTGAAAATATTTTAAGCTTTTATACATAAAGATTTTATCAGCTTTTTTGGTGCTGTTCCTTCTACTTACAGTAATGGAAGTGGTGAGCTGCATGTTACTTCTGTGGTTCTGATGTAAACAGGGGTTACCAAATCACTGATGTGTTTTCAGCAGTCCCTGTTTTTCTCTAGTAAGATGAAAGCAAACAGGTACATTGTTACTGTGTCCAGTTTGTTACATTAACTGGCTGTCTGTAGTAGCCATGGCAGATTATTAGGATTCTGTCCCTTTCACCAATTAAAGCAGCTCCTTAGTGGTACCTTATAGTACATTTACTGAGTCTCTTAGCTCATTTATCAAACATCTGTCTGCTCTAGGCTAGAATGTGTATTCATTTTAGTGTTGAGACAACCAAGACGTGAAGAGGTTAAGTGTCTCTTGCCTGAATATCTCGTGCAGTGTTAGAAGAGTTCAAATACTGGGCTGTTATTCTTACCCTTCATTTCCACAAGCAGCTGTGTGCTTTTGAAAGCTGCATGTTGTATCTCATTCTGTATCACTAGAGCATTTTACATAATTGTGTTTGGAATTTGAAGGGTAGGGGAAGGAAAGTATTTTTGTGGCTAGTTTGACTTTCCTAATAAACATTAAATAGAAATGTAAAATGCATTACTGTGCTGACTCTCATTGCATGTCATAGGCAAGGTGTATAGTAATTGTCTTACATAAGCTGTGATAAATCCATTATGCCTGACTAACTACTTCTTCTAACCTTCAGACATGCTCCCTTCCAAATGAGTATTTCATTCTTATAACACTTAACACTCATGTGCAAACTGTTGCATTTTAAGCAGCAGTTCTTGTTCATAAATTCTGGTGTTGCTTCTCTTCATCTGTGAATCCTTATAAGCTTCTTAACAAGGGTGATGGAGAGCAGCCATAGACAGAAGATAAGTCACTCTGTTGGTTCTTGGTTTAGATGCAGGTTTGATATTGGTACGTGGCAGAGACTGTGGTGCATGGCAATTCTTGCTGTTCCTAGTGTTGCATCATTAAAAAAACAAACAAACAAACCAAAACCCCAACCCAAATAAACAGCAGATTTTAACTATGTTCTTGCAGTATGTGAATAAAATCTCTATTACTCTAGAGATAATATGTGCAAAGCTTAGCTTAGATTTATTAATCTGTTGTCCTGGTTTCAGCATCTCTGAGTAAGTATGGTAGAGTATGCAGTGTAGGTCCTTCGATTAGAGGAATGCCTTTGATGTAACCATTTTCTTCTCACTCTCTTTGCAAGGCAGGAAGCAAACACATAGAAGTGTCTGTGTTAGGTGTGTGTAGTTATGTAGTCGTATGTTTTTGATGACTCTCACTACATTTCACTAACAGTCCTGTGTACAACAGCAGAGTAGCTTTTGCTGAGACAGGTATTTCCCCTGTTTGCTGAGTTTTGCACAGGTATTTGTTGTATGAAGTTGTCTGTGCTTTTCAGTACAACCTTGGCTTTGAAGTGACAGGTGTTGAGCCATACATTACAATGCAGTTTAACGTTTTCCAAGATAAAGACAGGAAGGTGGTGATGGGATTAGTGCCACAAGATGTGGAAAGAATAATGTGTCTAATGTAAATAGAGAATGTATCCACAAAACTTGCCTAAGCTCTGCTTGTGAGGGTTTATTTCCTCCAGCTTAGTTTAGTTTAACAGAATTTAAGATACTTCTAAAGATGTGTATCTTAAACTTATGGGATGGGTAAGCAAAAAGAATAGTAAGTATCTGCTGCTGGAAGAGAAACTGTGTGATGTGTAAATGATGACTTTGTGTGCACTTTTTATACAAAAGAGACTTAAATTTGAGAGTGGTTGATGGGGCACATGTATTACAGAATTGGAGTACTGAGCAGTAAATGCCTCAGATAAAGTTAAGAGGGGTGTGTAAAAACAAGGGAGAAGGGCAGTAACATCAGTGTGTTCCCTGTCCAGGATGTGTCTAACATTAGGCTCCTACATAAACAGAGCATGTTTTTTCTGAGAAGGATTCCCTGCAGCTTCTGTTTATATCAGTGACACGGCTGGTGGAGACCCCCTCAGAAGTTCAGGTCAGTTTGATGTGGGTGGCAAAATGAGGTTTAAGTCTTGATTTGGGCATCTCAGATTGGAGTGTTTGAGTTTCAGATAGTTTTATTCTAAATGAAAAACTCTGGGTGATTAGTATGTGGAAATGGACTGGTTTGGAAGGCACTACACAAATCATTACCTGGACAGATGTAAATTTAAAAATAAATCCATGTAAACAGTACTAAGTTTAAGTAACACTATTAAACTAAAAATATCCCAGCAGCTGGGATAAGCTGAAGGTTTGTTATAATTACTGTAAGTTGCTGTGACAGTTTTAGCTGAGGTTGCATGGTTTCATTTTAAACTTGATTAAACAAACTGGAGCTTGAATATTCCCTGGGGAGTTGGATGCAGCACTAATCTTGTGTTAAACTGCCTTTATTGGAAGCCATCCAGCTAAGGTAGCACTGAGGGGGTTTGTATTGGTGAGGTTAGCTCGACAGAATGACACAGTCTGTGACTTCATTTTGTGGAAAAAACACTTGTCTCAGTGGTGGTTTTTGGAAGCAGACAGGTACAGTTTTAAGAATTAGAATATGGTGTCAAACTACTGAAACTTGTTTGTATTATCTTGAATTAGAATCTCACCATAAACCGTTAGCTTCTCTAGTCTGACGTGCAGGGTTAGACGTGCAGATCCAGTTGCATTGCTTTCCCTCCCATACTGCTGAGGTGGTGCCACCTGTTATTGCTAGGAGCAGTGTGGAGATGGCTTTTGCTGTGTTGACCTCCATAAACTTATTTTGGGAAGTCTTACATGTTCTGTTTTTCACTGGCAGGGTATGAATGCAGCAGCGCTGTGTCCAGTAGCATAGTGTCTGTCTGCTGAAAGCAGCTTGTGAATAGTCTTTTCCTAGGGGTTGGTAGGCAGCTGTCTGTTGGATGTGTCTGGTAGGACTGTGCCTTTGGAAAGAGTGAATATATTTAATTAACTGAAGTTGGTGTAGGAAACAGGGTTTTTAACTACCTTTACGTCTAAAGGTGAGATTAAAAATATCTCCGTGGTCTGTAACGCTTCCTGCACAGGACTTGAGGTCTTGAGAGAGGAAAAGGTAGCTAGTGGGTATGTAAGTGTTCTAATTTTTAATATTAAATAGTAATAGGTGTATTGCATCTGGAAGTATTGCTTTCATAATTTAAGACTTAGTTTTATTTCCTCTGAACATGCTACCGTGTTCTATCGTGTTGAATAATTGGTACTTTGGTGTTGGGTTTTTGTATTTGAATATTTTATTTGTCTTCCAGAGCCATAATGAACATTGATAATATCTTTGATTTACACATTGCTCATTTCAGTAGTACTTTAATGTGCCTGGATCTAAATGTGTAATGAACTTATTTTTACAAAGCTTTGCAGATGATTTTAAATCCCCATCATCTGTCATTTTAATGTATCCTGGGGAAGGATTGGGAAGTAATTACCATTCCTGTAATCCCATGACCTGTCCTGTAGTTTCTGCATGAACAGTAGTACTGTGTGGTCTCCAGTGCTAGTAACTTGATTTTGAACTGTAACACAGGCTAGCAGAATCAGCTTATTTACCATTAAATGATATACCAACAGTTCCTTTTGAAGATGGTAGTAATATTGCTTCCCAATCTGCTCTTCACCAACCCCCCCTTCAGTAGTCACTCGTGTGTTTCATGGCAGACAGGTATGTAAGGGGTTTTCCTGATCCTGACCACCACCTGGGACACCCTCTTGGTACTTGTAGGTGCTTGAGAAAGAACCAGTAACTGCTACCTGCAGTGCTTTGGGGTGTACTGTGCATCTCCAAGACAAAGATGGCCAGTTCCAACACTGTACTTGTTGGCTTGGGGTGTGATACAGTGAGACCTATCTGCTTAGAGGCCTTCTCTGTCCCGTGAAATTACAGAACAGCAGCTCTACCAAGGTTAAATGAATTCACTGCTCTGCATTAGTACAGAGCTTAGCACAAGAAAAAATACTGCTCCGTGCAGCGCTGCCACGGGAGAGATGGCTGCAGTTTGGAGAGTCCTGGAGCTGTGTGACTTGTTTCGTGCACTTAGGGGTATGAGGTGATGCATAGAATATCTCTAGGGTGCTGCTACAGCCTGCAGCTAAGGTTGTCAGCTTACAAATTGCTTTAATTTCTGTTAATACAGGTAAATTTCATAAAGGAATGGCCAGTAAATTTAACGATTATGGAAGTACTTGACTGACTGTGTTTACATTCTAGCCTATTACATATAGTCAGTCTGAACTTACTGGATTAATAAAATTTAGTTAAACCAGCAATTGGAAGTTTTACCTGGCTATGGTATTTATTATTCCTAGCAAGGGCACAGGTATAACTCAGTGAGATTGTGTTTGTGCTCCTGCTGAGCTGCTTTGGCACTAAGTAGTGGCAGTTTGAGTAAACTGCTCTGCCCTGAAACAGGAGGATGGTCCATGCAGCAGGAATGCAGTGCTTTGCTGGCATGCAGATGTTTGTGCATCGCTCTTCCCTGCATGCTGCTGTGCTGGGGAGAATCTTAATGAGACAAGAGTTGGGTAGAATTGGATGCTGGAATACAAGGTATTTCCTTAGTATTTTTTTTATGGAAACTGTTTGAATTTTCTATGCAGCCAGGAAACTAAACCTGAAAACATCGATAATGACACAGTGGCTGTGTGTGTTGTGCATGTTTCAGCCATGTTTTTGCAGTGAGTGGTAACTAGGTTACTTCAAAGTCCGCTATGATATGTGTAAAGCTTTAAGCATCTGGTTAGTTAATACTTTGTTTGTGTGTAAACTTTTTTGCCAAATGACCACAAACCAGATTAGAATAACTAGTGAGGGGTTAAAAAAATTAACTGAGGTGAGGCACAAACCCATAATGTCACATCTATTTTATTAAATGTGTGTGCATGGTCATGCATATGAAATATTTTCATGAAAGAATGTTGGCTGGATTTTGTTTAGGGTCTGTGTTGTTTACCTTGTCAAATGATGAAACCAGTTGCATGCTTTTTTATGTCTCCTGGTCAGTCCCAAGCTTTTACTCAATAAACATGGTGGAAGTTGCTGCTGGCTGGAAATTTCCTTCAGAGGTGTGTGAGCGAAGCGTCCCTCTGATGTGATTTCCTGCACTTTTGGGGTATGAGGGTTGGTTTCTTTGCAGAATGTTTATTTTGCTTCCTGTTGCCATAATTCAGAGGAGCTGGGGAGTGTGAAGAATGTCCTTCAGGTTGTACATATCATATCTGAGAATGTTTCCAGCTAGCTAGGGAAAATCTTGGAAAAACCCCATAAGCTGGTGTGCCTGACAGTGTTTGAACATTCATTAAAGCACCACATGTAAAGAAATGAGGAAAGAAAATTACTCCACGGACAGATGGTAATGTGAAATAGTGAGATTTAAATACTGTACAAACCAGGTAACACTGTTATACCAATATTCTTCTGCCATACACTTAAAGTATGCTTGTTTTATTAAAACAAGATATGTGGTGATGACACACTTGAGTGTGTCTTTTGCTAAATCTGTGTTAATTGCTAGCATAAGCACTGTGTGGGTCACAGTGTTAGATCCTTCAATATATTGCTTTTTCTGGTGAAAAGTACCCAGAATGTATAATAAAATTTGAAAAGAAACATGACCCAATTTCTCTTTTTAACCACAATTGTTAACTGAAGCTGCTAGTCCATTTCAATGATGGTTTAGGATTAAAATTAGGGAGGAATGTTTCGATGTGATTTGCTTTTAAGGAGTGATTTTTCTTTTGATGAATGAATTAATTGAAACGTAGAAGTTGAAAGAGAGTGCTGGATTAAGCTCTAGAGTGTTCTGTTTTATTTTGGCTGACAAAAAGCTTGACAAGCTTTTGGCCATGTCAGTGTTGTTTCAGCCTGGCTTGTTATATCAGGGTAAGGAAAATGCCTTACTATAAATACAGTGAAATAGCTGTCATGTACAGCATCATTTCTCTTGGCTTCTGGATGGTAAATAGCTCTTTCTGCACTGTGTGGTAACTTACATGTGAGCTGGGTCATGGTGTGTTACTTTCTGCAGTTTGGTTTTTTGACAAAATGCTTGTTCTTTCCAGTGAGATACCTCACTTAGGCATTTTGTTAGAAAGTTGTTTTATGCCTGTAAAGTCTGGAAGCAGGGACTGCTTTTCAGGAAGCTCATGTGCACCTATAAATGGGATGTCATTAAACTCTTCACCTTTACAGGTTGGGAACAAGTTCAGACAGGTTTTATTTGGAAAATTAGATTTTAACTGCAAGAAAATCTGTGGTGGAGAATGACATTTAGTCCAAAGTTTAACTGTAGCATTCCTGTTTAATTCATGCTTCACTGTACTGTCTTATGAGCATGTAAGTGGTGATGAATTTACTTTTTTAATACTAAAAACCAGGCTGCTCGATGAAAACGTTTGAAGCGTGCTGCAGGACCTGCTCTTAATAATATTCACCACTGTTGGTTACAGATCATTTTTCTGGCTGGCTGGCAGTGTAAAACTGATCATAAAGGTAGCTTATTTTCCTTTTCTGTGACAATAATGACGCTTAATTTGCCACAAGTTACACTATTCTGTCATAGTCAGAGATAACTTCAGCAGTGAACTGTTGTAATCATTGATATTAACTTCAGGGCTACTTCACTTTACTTTGGGAAGATTAGATATCAGATCTCATTTCCCCATGGTCGGATTTTCCCACTGTTTAGATGAAATCATGCAGATAATTTCTTCCTCTTTTTATTGAAATGGTGAGTGTAAGGTGTGTAACCTTAAACCATTACATTTCTATGATGTCCTTACTGACCATATATTTGTTTTTCTCCTCTCTTCTCACACAACACAGTTACAGACATAGAGCTAAAGCGACTGAAAGATGCTTTCAAGAGAACTTGTGGACTCTCTTATTATATGACACAGCAGTGCTTCATCAGGGAAGTTCTTGGTGATGGAGTCCCTCCAAAAGTTGCTGAGGTAATCTGTGAACTTGCTGTTTTTCTGGGGAGGTGTATGTGCTTGATAATGTATGTCTGTCTGTGCTCACACAAATCTCCCTACACCGAAAACATGAGCTAATATAATTTCTTTTCATTTTTCATACAACATCACAATGTACATTTGCTATCTGAAGAGAATGTTCTAGAGTTTGGTCATGGGTTGTCACTGATGTGTGATTGACTGAGGTACTTATTCCAACCCATGTATTTGGTGGTAGATGTCTTGGAAGTAAACCTGGATAACTGGATGTGGATTTGAGGGAGAGGTGGTTGGGAAGTTTTAACACAACACATAGCCATGATAACAGTGGATTTTATTGACTTCAGAGATGCACTTGTTGCTGTTTTTTTCTGAGATTTCACTGGCTTTTACTTTTTCTATGCAGATTTTACAAGCTCTTAAAAGAATTTTATGTATAAATTAATGTAAAAATAGAGTGAAAACATGCTACATGGACCTGTGTGTATATAACATTAAACCCCCCCCCACAAAACCATCCTGCACACGTGTATGTTAAAAATAATTATTTTCTTTCATAGTCTTGCCCCTGTCTTGAGAGAGAAATTAAAATATTGTTGATAGAGAAGAAAAGGAATAGCCAGACCTTTCAAATGATACCTTGCTCCATGTCATTTGTAATCACAGCTTCTATTTCTGGTATCTTCAGTGTTATTGACCTCACAGGCAGCGTAAAGTCTTCCAGTTTTATTTAGATAATGTGAGTAGTGAAGTGTGTTTTGCAAAAGGTTTAACACTGTGGTGGAGAGTTTCTTTTTTTTTCCTCTGAGCTTAATCTTTTCTCTGTTATTTTTTCCATTTTTCTGAGGGGTTGACAAAGAGCAGGATATTACTGGCTGCTGTAATGCAGTGACAGTTTGATTTTTATGTGGGTATTCAAGCGATTAAAAGGAAAAATTGCAATGTGTGTTGGCACTATCAAATCAGAATGAAGTACAGGATTCGCCCATAGCTTAAAGCATGTCTTTGATACTAATTTGTGTATGTTGTCTGGATACTGTGACTGTTAGTAGCCCATAAAATTAAACAAAAAAAGTATCCTACACTGTATATGATTTGTTTGAAGTAATATAAAGCATTGAGAATTTTAGAGTATGAGTTTTTTATCTTCTCGTGCCAGTGATAAAGATTAAATTACTGATTTGGATGAAGCAAACTTTTGGTCATAAATAGAGAGTCCAGGTTTCAAATGTCTGCTGGATAACTTCTATGTTATTTTTAAGGAATCTGCCCTTAAAGACAGAATTTTGGTGATGAATATCTCTCACAGATTGCCCCAGCAGGCAGCTAAAACAATTACACAGTCATTCACTCACCCCCACCCCAGTGGGATGGGGGAGAGAATCAATGTGTCAGACATAAAATTTATTAAAAAAATATGACTACACACCATGTCATCATACTAGATTTTACATTCTGAAATGTAAATTATTATGATACCATCTGGGTGTGGCTATTTTAAGTAAAGCTGCAACAGTATGGAGTAATTTTGGAAAATACACAATTGCATCATATTTTAACAGTGCATTTTATTGGAAGCTTTCCAGATAGCATACATGAAATATCGTGGGCTTCCTCCTTAGAAATGCAAACTAATTCTGTTACATATTGTTATGTAACCACTCAGTGTTTATAAACTGTTCCCAAAGAATGATTAAGCAGCTAAATCAAAGTAATGCCAGCTGCTGGTGGTTGTAATTACATATGTCAAATACTAATACCTTGGGCATTATCTGTAGAATTCCTTTTCTGTGTTTATATTGTGAACAGCCTATGTGTTGTTATATAAATTTAATGTTTGACATGCAATTGATATCATAACTGAGATGTACAAAGTTCAACAGCAAGTGGAAAAATTCAGAAATAGGCATGAATTAGAAATATACTTTCAGATGGGTGAAGAGAGGAGAGAGCTTTATTCAAGTTAATTTATAAAATACCTTATTTGAAAGTCTAGAATGACAGAAAGGTTAAATTTGAGTGATGGAGAAGAATAAAGTCTTAAGGAAAAGGTCATATTTTACTAAAAGTTGTGAATGAAAACCAGTGATTCTATTCTTTATTCATATATATATATATTTTATCTTGGAAGTCAGGTTAGTCTGAAATATAAGAGTTCTTTTCCTTTGTGTGCTTTTGGTGGGTTTGGGGGTTTTTTTTGGATCACAAATGGTTATATTAAGCCTTAAACTATAGTGTTCAGCAGAGGTAAGTGCTTATTTAAAAAAAAAAGTTAATGATTCCAGTGTAACATAAAGGTAAATTGCTTACATACACAGTGTAGCCTTGAAGGCATCTTGTAAAATGAGAATGATTGCAAGTGGAAAGTGTGGAATTCAAATCTTTGCCATGACATTGTCCATGAAGCATATACAATTATTGTGTTCTAATAGAGCACAAATTTAGTTCTAATAATTTAGCCCTCAGTCATTTGTAAATGGATTAAATGTTAGTAATAGGTTGATTTGAGTACCCTATGGGAAGCTAATGTATTTAGGTAGTGCTGAGTCTTATAGTACAATGAAACTGCAGGTTCTACATAATGTTTTCTGTAGAATTAGGTCCTTCTATGTTACCAGCCTCATTTGCATTTACTTGCCTTCAGACATGGTTTAATAGTCCCAAGTGGATAGCAGTGAAAGTGATGGCTTGATGGGTGGACTAGGAGCAGTTCTGCTGCAGGTAGCACGCAGAACTTTATGGAGGTGAGTGTCTCCAGGGGATCTGTCTGCTTCAGTGTTCTGTCAGGAAATCGCTGGGATAGTAGAGAGGAAAATAAAAGATCAGGATTTTGTACTATCTTGTTGCCCAGTGATCCTTTAGAGGTGGTCTGGAGGCAAGTCTGCTTCTCATTGCTGGACAGGCAACAGTGATAGGGCTTCCACACCTCGTTCCACACAACGTGCACAGGGCAGTTCCTCTTGTAAATCCGCCGTAGCTGGTCTGTCACAGGCATTTCCTTTCCTCCTTTTGGCCACTCCAGCACTCTGTGGCTCAGCAAGATCTGTCCAGTGCCCTTGAAGGCCTGTGGCTGGTTTTGTTAGGTCCCTCCCAGTCCTGGCTTCATTCTTAGTGGAGATGGAAACCACACCTGTGACGGTAAGAGGAGTGACTCATCCACAGGGCTCTGGTGTTCAGCCTTCCTCTTCCATCCTTGCCTCATGCTTGATGATCCTGGCTGCAGTTACTGCTGCTGTGGAGGGAAGAGAAGGGATAAGAGAGCTTTTGGTACTGGTGAGTTTCTTCTGGTTCCATTTAACCATGTGAACATCCCAACTTGCCTAGGCTGTTGCTTGAGGGAACAGATCTGTCTGAGCTTTGTCATTAAATGTTCCTGAAGCTCATTTTGAGCCCCACATAATCATCCTTAAGAGACCGAAAGGAGACATGTGTTAACCTCTGCAGGTGTAGGCAAGTCATACATTCTTTAGGAATTTTCAGGTGATTCCCTCTCTCTTGTTTTTTTTAATAGGAAAAAAACCTGTACAGCTCCAAAGCCTTATCAGTGCTCTTGTTCCACCCATTTACAGAGGTTTTCTCTAACTGCTGTCAGTTTGTTTCCATCTTTACTGAGAGCTGTCTCTGGAAAGTGTCAGATCACTGTCAGCTCGTGATTTACAATCATGGGTCATAATAAATTATTTGCAAGTGGTTAAACTATGAGGGAAGCTACGTTTTCTTAACAGCAGATAGTGGTCAGCAGATGATCTCAACAGCTGTTCTTTTTAACAGCTCAGGAAGATTTTATTTTCTCTAATGTCTGTTTCCAGTTTTCAGCTGTTGGTTTGAAGGCAAATAAATCTTTTTGGCAACAAATTTTGTTACTTTTGCCTTTATCAGTGTAAAAGGCACAAATTCTTTCCTGATTTTATTGATTTCTTAGCTTACAGTAACAAATGTTGACCTTTGTCAGGTGTTTGGTAAACAATCTCCTGGCATAAAGACCTCTGTGACTTATTTTGGGAGACATGGCACTCACATTCTGCAAAGGGATTTCAGCCTGTTGTGACTGATTTCCCTCTAATTATGTGCTTCATTGTAATATTGTGATGCATCTGGCTACACAGAATGTCCTAGGTGCTTATGGTATAGATGTTCTCTTGTACTATTTCATATGTCATTCGTGTAGTTTCTTTGTACCAGTTTCAATAGTTGGCTTAATCCTGGCTACTTATTCTCACCCTGAGGTCACCCACTTTGAGCTAGAATAGTGAAACCTGGTAACAAAAATGGTTAATTCAAACCCAACTACAGTATAAGAGAGAAGATGGATAAAGTACTGAACAAAAAACACCTCAAAAAACCTATTGGCTGTATGTGTCTGCAGAGAGGCAAAATTCTGCTCGTGCTTAAATGTAGTTTTGCTTTATTATTAAGATCTGGTTTAGAATGATTCCCCTGGTTTTTCAAAGATTCAATTTGTTATACCAGAGTGTGGTCTGGATGCAGACAACCATCAGGAGGTCATCACAGAGCAGTGTATTTTGTGCTGTAACGATAGTTGGACTTTAAAACTGAAGTTATAGAATCATAGAGTCCTAATTAATACAAGAATTTGTCAACCCCAATACTGATTGTGTTTTCTGATGGTTTAAAAGTAGATTGTTTTGATGTTAAAACTGTAACTTGCTAGGTGGCTTCACAGGATGTCACACAATTAAGGTAGTATTAGTGAGATGTGAATTTTCCAGATCTGCTGATAGTCTAGAAGTGTCACTCCAAGTGCAGGTACCATCTCTGTTGTTTTCTGATGAACTCTGAGTGTAAATGTTTCCAGATGGTTATCCTGGAAGTTTCAAAAAATCTGAAAGTGTTTTGATGCTGGAGAGTGGTGGATTTTTTTGTCAGTGGGCCCCAAGGTGTTACAGCTTCTTTGGTAGGCGTGTGAAAAATGCTAAAAATAATTATGTGAGTATTTATAGCTTCAAATGAGGAGGGAGGAAAAAAAAACCAAAACAGAGCTTAGGAGGTAAAAGTAAGTTAAATGTTGCTTTAGGAGTTCAGAATTACGTGTGGTTGTAGTTCATACGTTTAAGAACAAAATGCAGGGGGAAGGTGTTAAAATCTGTGGGTTTCATCTCATGGTTTACTCATGATTCTTTCCTGTGTGGGTAATACACAAAATAGTGAACAACCCTCAGTAACTGTGAAGCTCTGCTGACCTCTGAAGTCAGCTGTTGATATTTGGTTACATGCTGATATGAAAAACATACCAAAGTTTTTCCAGCCAAAGAAGAAAAAGCATATATACATCCTGGGTTTGTTGTGGTGTATTTGGAATGTAATTCAGATACGAGCAAAGCAAATGCAATTTAAAATGTGCACACTTTTCTTAGTAGAAGTTGATTTCTGTTCCTTTATTTCTGCTTCTGAAAAAGTTATATTTAAAAAAAAACAACAAATTGAGCAAATATATCTGCTATCCAAACCATGATCAGTGACAAATCACTCTGCTCTGGCCTTTCACAGTAATAAGTACCCCATCAGCCAGACTTAATACTTTCTTTTTATGGTTACATGCTCAGCATGGTACCTATAAGAAAATCAAATTAGAAGACAGATACACTGAAATAATTCTTCTGTGTAAGGAAAATTTATAAATTCTGTCTGCTTTAGACTCTTACACCTAATGCAGATTTCTGTTGTCACACTGATAAGTACTGGTGCCTGTAGAAATAGATGTGGGATTATGGTGGGGGAGGGAGGGGATAGTTAGGACTAGATGATCTTGGCCCCTTTCAGCTTAGTGTGTAATTACAAGAGGAGCCCAGTTTGAGGAGTGGATCAGCATAGCTAATTTCACTTGTGCTCTGTAGTTTCAGAGGTGAAGTCACATATTGCAGTAAATGAGTTAGTAGTTCTCATTTAGTAAAAGGAGTTGCTGTTTCTCCTGAAGTGACTGACTTGGTTTCTCATATATCAGTGTGAATCACCGTTAGATGCTGTTGAGGAAGTTAAGCTGCAGGTTATAGACTTTTCATGTGAAAGGTGAAGTCTTCAGCCCTTCTATCTGTGGTATTGCTGGTGGCTGCTCTGCGGGTTTTTGAGTAACTTCTGAAGACCAGGCATCACTTGTTGGAAGAGAAAATTCCAGCACTATTGTTGGAGTGGGCTACTAAACTGGAATGGTCGTTCTAACCGTGGTTGCAGCGTTGAGTTAAGGTGTAGTTGATGGAAAGGGGTTTTTGTGTGTGTGTGTGTGTGTAACATCTGTTTAAAGTAGTATTTTTGATGGCTTGATGGAAGTACATTTCCTGTGATTGGGACAATGAAACACTTGATGCTCCAACAGCCTCTTGAAGGCTTTGAGACTATTAAAGCTTAGTCTGGGGGACATTTTTGTCTTCATTGCTTTGATGAAGAAGTCTGAGGAAACAGCACTATTGAACAAGCAAGAAGCTGTCTTCATTGGAGAATTCTAACATTTTTTTTTTTTAATATGATGCTGTTCATGAAAAGTACCAGTGTTTCACTAAACAAAAGCCTCTGGAAAGGCTGTTTTATAGGTACTGGAAGAGCTACACTAGTGTAACAGAACTAATCTCAGATGTGTGTTTAGCTGAATGTGAGGTGACTAGCTGAAAAACCACATAACACAGAGCCTCAGTGTAAGTTTTGCTTTTAGTTCTGACATCTCTGTTCTCTGTTAACTTTTGGTTCACTTCTGTTTTATTTTTCTAGGTTATCTACTGTTCATTTGGAGGAATATCCAAAGGGCTGCACTTCAATAACTTGATAGTCGGATTAGTTCTACTTACAAGAGGCAGAGAGGAAGAAAAAGCAAAATGTAAGCAATATAACTTAGAATAATAGCATCAGGATAGTGGATAGAGAGTGTAAAATGCACTTACAAAAGCAAACATAAAATGCAGTATACTAAGTCATTACTCCTGTAGGTAACCAGAGCATGCATTTGCCAGTGAATATAGGAATTATATTTTTAGTCTTTTTTAGCTACATATTTCAAGATTCAGTGCACTTCTGTTTTCTATACTCACCACTATTAAGTACTTGCTAAGTCATAGTGAATGTAAATGTGGAGATCTTACAGAAAGACTGTTGATCACGGTATGTGGGCAGACGGAGGAGGACGGCATCGATAGTTTTCAAAACAAGTGAAAGCATCTGCCTACTGACTTCTGTTGTTTTGTCTATGTTGTTAATCTGACTTGACAGTACTTATTTTCTTTTTGATTAGTGGACAATGGTAAAAGAGATACTTTTGAACCCAAACCTTGTTGAGCTATACTGAAATTGAACCAACCTGGTTTTATTCTTTTAGTTGTTGTGCACAGCCTTTGACATTCTCATCCAGCTGTAAACTAAATATTTGAAAAATGTAACTGCCATAGTTGCTTAAACATATCTCTACTTCCTCAGACATTTTCAGTCTCTTTTCTAATGAGTCTGGGAGTTATGTTGTCCGTGAAGAGATGGAGAAGATGCTGCATGTCATTGATGGGAAGGTCCCAGAGTCGCTCAAGAAATGTTTCTCTGAGGTATTTTTTAAAGTCTTTATCCTATTGCATTTACAAAAAAGTGAAAAGTGCATTGGGTAGTTTGTTTTCCTCTGACATATACATGCTTGTGCATGCATTGGGAACAAATTGACCTAGTTTAAATTGGGTAAAAGCTCATAGTTTTTTGTGTTGTAACATTCCATATAATTTTTGTTGATGTGACTAGCAGCTTGGTATAAAACGCAGTCAATCTTTGTGCTGCTTTACTTACTGTGCTAGTTTGAAAGATATCCTTTCCCAAAGGAAATCATGTTATCAAGTAAATTTAAATACTAATAGGGCTGCTGGAAATTTATTCATTAGCATGGACATATTATTGCAGTTGGGGAAGAAATCTGTAACACAGATCTGAGAGGGGAAGGAAAATCTGCATCATGGATTTAAAAATGCCTGCCAGCAGTGGTTGCTTAAAAATAGTAGTTTTATACTACTGCTTTTGTCTCACTGTGCCTGCTAGGAGCTACAACCTTTATTTATGCTTTAGGTTGTTAGAGAGATGTAATCTTTATGAAGCTTGCTGAAGTCCTCCTCTGAAACAAGCTATTGTTACTTTCAAATCGTCTGAGAAACTTATTTGGCAGCAGAGAATCCTGATGAATTGTCAGATTTCTGAGCTTTGATTGCTTCATTTGTTATCAGAGGAGATCAGCAAAATCTAGTCATTATATATTTCACTGGAAAAATGACTGGAAGCTTTATTTGTGCATATCAGATTACTTAATTACCTTAAATTTTATTGTACTCTATTGAAGATAACTTTGGTTGTGGGCATTGACTGAGGCAGGCTCATTTAATCTGGCAGTGATATCATCTTGGCTTTGTAGGCAATGATTACATTCATCATTCTTGGCTGGAATTGTAAATTATATGTATACTGCAGTCCAGTTTCTGAAGCTGACCCGCTTCAGCATTCCCTATTTATAATTTCCCATCAATATGGTGTGATGAATTATACCCTAAAAGTTAATTGCATGCTGTCCAAGAAATCCAGAAATACTTTATGAAGGTTTTCAGGAACAGAAGTATCAATCTGGCTTCATACCATTCTCCTGTTCAAGAAAATGCCATATATTGATTTTTCTTTTAAAATGAAAATAGCATAATAACCCACTCAGCAGGATTTATTGGCCTGTTAATCATACTAGGTCATTGCTGGAGAGTGAGAAAGTTTAATGCTCCTGCTGTGGGCCTTCCTTCCTGCCGTATGGCGGATGAGTTTATGCTTTCAAGGATGTTGTTTATAGGTATTTCTTTCTTCAGAATTATTGCATGTACTCATTTAGAAATGTAAGCTTTAAAATATAGCTGAGTTGTCCTCTCTCTTGTTTCTAAAATACAGGAGGTAAGCTCAGTGATACCTGTTTGGCTCTAGTTGGTCAAGTTCCATTGTGGCTCAGCTATAAACATTACTCTCCTCAAATGCTTTCCCTGCACCCCATCTAGACTTTCCCTGTCCCTCTTCTTCCTTGTGCTTCCTCTGATCAGCTGGAACAACGCAGAGCCTTAGTGGAAGGTGACACAGCTCTTACTGTGTTCACAGAAAGCAGTGCAGAAAGCAGAGGGAACATACAGTGGAACCGGTAGTAAGAGAATGATCTCGTCCCTGATCCAAGGTGGTAGAGAAATTGTAAAGAAAAAAGTAATTGTGAGCTTTTTTTTTTCTTGTAATTTGTTAGTAGAGGGTGGGGTTTTTGCTTAAGAACATAGTCTTTAATGGGTTAAATCCTGCAAAGGCCAGGTTGTTGTAACCCTTTTCCTGACTGTCATTCCTTCTTCTACCTTTGTGCTGGCTCAAGTGTTTATATGATGCCTTGATAAACTGGATTGGGAAACTGATCTGTCTGAGAAGGACCCCCCTTTTCTGTAGCTCCTAATCCATTGCCACTGGCATAGGAGCAGATGTTTTAGCAGTGGTTGTGATGATCCATTTCAGCAGCCTGGCGAAGGAAGCACTGGATTTTCAATTTTCTGCAGTTGGCAGTTGCACATAGTCTGTGGCCAAGTGCAAATTGCTGGATTCTGTGGAGGTGTAATTCAGTGAAGTTTAATGGCCTGTGATATTAGGGAAGTTTAAATAATCAATGACTTGAAACCACTTTCACTTTCCAGGCCCCTGTTTATTTGCCATGAAGATTAGGATGTCTGTACAATGAGTTTGTCTACTGATAGTAGGTTTGCTTGTATTTTAGTTAATTTTGTAGGCCCTGTAGGAATTAGTCTGCTGATCCCTGTGGCTTCATGACTGCAGTTTGGAAGCCATTCAACTAAATGGTTTAAACAGCCCCTCCAGCATTTAAACTCTGGATCTTGTAGCCTTATGTATTCCTGATGAGGCAGTTCCCTAAGAGGTCCAGCAAGAGAGACTGAGTTAGAGGAGATACTGTGAATGTCATGTTTACATATATGCTCCAAAGCGGCTTTTGGTCAATAGAAGCAAGAAACTGACATTCAACTGCAGTGATTAATCATACTATTAGTTACTCAAAAATCTAATTTTACTTTGTGGTTTATATTCTTGTGCAGATATAGCAGAATGTTTATGATTTGATAGTACCTGTTATTTGGCACAGAAGAGCTTTTATTTATCACAAATTTAAAATCATAAAAGTAACCTCTGTTGCCTTGAGTGATAAGTAACCATTTTTTTTCTAATCCCTGTAACCTGAGGTTCAGAATAAATGACTTTCCAAAGGCCACTGTTGAGTAGGTGGTGGAAGTGCAGAGAGTGCTGAGGAGTCTAATTTCCCTCCCAGTGCTGTATTTCAGAATGAGTTGGAAAACCAGGCATGGCTCCAAAGGCGGGGGGGCAAAAAATACTCTAGTACTTATTTTTATAGGAGGTTGTCCCAGTTCTTGTTCATACAGCTGGGTAGTTCCTGTTTACTGGTATTGAGAAAGCAGAGAAAAACAGGTCACGTTTTCTTTTTTTACAGGGTGAGAAGGTGAACTATGAGAAGTTCAGGGTTTGGCTATTGCACAACAAAGATGCTTTCACGTTTTCTCGTTGGCTGCTGTCTGGAGGTGTGTATGTGACACTCACTGATGATAGTGATACCCCTACATTCTATCAAACCCTGGCTGGAGTCACACACTGTAAGTAAATGATCCTTGTTATGCCTGTTTTTTCAAACACAGACATAAACTGTTGCCTTGCTGTAGTTGTTTGTTAAATTGCCCTCCTCTGAGATACCTGCAGTTCTGCTCAGAAAAATAGACTTCTTCTCCTTGCTAATTTGTTCTGTGACATGTAAAATGTTATGTACAAGGACACAAGGTTATTAAGAAGTAGCAATACTGAGATTAGAACACTTGTAGCAGAAGTTTGCTGCCGATAAAATTAAAAAAACCTAAAGAGGAAAATATCTCTTTGGCGTTTGTCTGCGGTGACTTGACATTAATACTGGATTTATATTTGGTCTTTCAGATATAGCGGATCATAAACCTATTGAGGCAGTTCTAAAAATAATAATACTTATTTAAAAAATAAGTATTACTTCTTAATTTGCTCTTTGCAGTAAAATAAGTAACATTCTTGGCATGTGATGTAGTCAGGCAACTAAATTAACTAAAGGGAAGCCTCCTCAGGATTTGCGTTGAGGAATAATCTCCAGAGAACAAATGCTTCCTTATGTCTATGTTAATGTAAAAGAAGGAACAGCTGTTTTTTGAATTAAATGTAAAAACAACAGGCTGATAAATTATACTTGATGTGCAAGTGTAATGTAAGCATACATTACAGTAAAGCATCTAAGGGGCTTTGGTGTCCCCAGAAGTAGAGCGTTTGCTATGGAGATGTCAGTGAGTTGAGCAGTCTGGTTGTGGTTTATGTACTCTCATAGATTTTTCTGTCTTGGTGTCAGCATGGCTTTTAATCTCTTTAATGGTTACTTGACTAGATCAACACACAGGTTTTTCTCTTGGTTTTAAATATGAGCATTAAAATTCTGCTCTGACCATCTGAAAGGAAATGCATAATAAAATTAGAAGTTGTTAGGTAATTTATTTGCATTGCATGAGAGATTGCAGTAAACATTGTGGTTAGAGAAGATACCTAAATACTCTGAGGTCAGAGAAACAAGGTAGAGAAGACAAACCCAATCCTCTTTGAATTTTCTAGACTTCAGTCTTGGGAAAAATCTCTCCAGCTGTATCAAAGTGAGACCTGCCACGCACCCAAGCTTGTCAAATCCCCTTTGTCCTAGGTGTTCAGGGGAAGTCTCTTTTCCATTTAATGACTATGTCCCCTTTAGCTTCCAGTTACCCCTCAGACATTTTCCACTGTGCAGCCTCAAATCTGGCTTAATTGCTGTTCTGTGTACTGACGCCTTCTTGAAGCGACTGTTTAAAGTTTCACAGCACACTCCGTGATCCAACCTCAGCAGAGCCACCATCTTGGAAAATGGCAGTCGAAATCCACTCACTCTGCCTCACATTAGCTGTGTCTCCTAATTCTTCATAGTTTAAGGTTAAAAGTTCAAGTCATATTCCTGTATTTCATTTTAATCTCTCTGAACAATTTGGTTTTTCATAATTTCATAACACTCCTGTATTGTGGCATCTGATTCTGTAAACTGAATTACAGAAGGAAGTGTTCAGCCATCTTTTCTAGGAAACTTGGTGTCTGGTTGCTCTTTTACATGTGGTACTTCATAGGGCTTCATGTTCTGGAGGAGAAGTTACCAGATTTTTAAAGCCTCATGAGATAAGTTTGCAAAGTTTTCCATCTCTGATGAGTGTTTCAACACAACCTGTGTACTCAGGGGAAACAAATATAACTTCTGGGGAAAATAAAGTAATTCTGTTGCTCTATATTGCATTGGAATACTGAGAAATTCAGTGTTCTCAAATAGCTGTTGGTGGTCTCTATACTCATGACTTTCTTTTATAAGCTGTTTGGGTGTAATGAAGGTATAACTGAATGAAAAATTAAGTTTTCCATTTTTAGGATTAAAAAGCTGAAACAAAATATTTGAGAGTGTTTGAAGGGATCCTTGAATCTTCAGGTGCTTATCAGATCTGGGGTTGAGCTTTTCATTGTATTCCAGGAAGCTCCATAGCATACATGTATCTTTGCATCAGTAAAACATTTTATACTTACCCAGATTTGGAAAGCTCACAGGAGAGTTATATTTGGACCTCTATATAAAATTAAAATTTACTGTATTTTTTAAAATTTTCCACTTAAATGTCACAGTAAGAAAAACAGAAAGTAGTTGTGTTCTGTTAGTAAGTCTGCAGCCTGGTATCTCTTAAATGATGGATATGGAAAACTGACAGGAATTTAAGATAGTGGGAAGATGAACTGGTGAGCTAACCTGCTGGTGAACTAAGCAGCCTCCCCCAGCTCTGGACTCATACTTTCTTTATGATGTATCCAGTGATTTCCCTTGTGATTTGAGACAGTATAGGAATCTCATACAACAGATGCAGAAGTAAGGAAAATATAAGTCATTGAGCACTTGGAAATAATTGTAATGAAGTATCACTCTCTGGGTCCCTCTGTTGTGTTTAATAATTGCAGTCTAATCAGGTCAATCTAAAGAATGAGAAATGTAGTTTATGGTGTTCTTAACACTGCTGAATGTGTAAAACAGAGCTGTTATGGCAGTTCCTTTTTACTAAATGAAAGCTAGTTTTTAATACTGTTACCTAGGATAGTGGTTGACTTTTGGAGAACAAGTAACTGAGTGTTTAGCAAACCAAGGCAAACACAGCGAAATACAGTGAAAGAGTGAAAAGGCTTTGAATGTTTGCTGTAAAATTAAATCCAATTTATGAAACTTGCTGGGTCAATTAGGAATTTCTCACCTGGCTGCTGGACTCTGGCTGGCTTGAGGGTCTGACCCTCCTCCCACAGCATGTTTCCCATTAACTGGTTTCAATAATGTGTCAGAGACCTGAAAAACAGCAGTGTTGAAAATAGTGCAAGTTGTTAACAGTGATTTAGAAACAGGCAACGAACTCTGCGCTGCAGAGCGTTGATGACTGTTGAAATTTGCTTAATGAGCTGAGCTATCAGAGAAACAAAGGGTTGCCAATTTTTCATTTGTAAACAACATTGATTTTGGTATGCAGATGGCTTTAATTGTATTTCTCGAGACATAATTAGAAAATAAATTTTAAAGTTGCAGGGAGTTGCACACACTTGCTGCTTTTAATCAAATTTTGTTCCATTTCATTTAAATTGTAAAAATGAATGATTTCACTTGAAAGCCACCAAAATAGCTTAAGAATCACTTGGATCTTTATTCCCAAAAAGCAGTGTCAGGGATAGGAGTGTTTCCTACACCTGAATACTCACTCAGTACTGAGCAGTAGTCTGGCATTTCTGTTTGATAGTGTGACTGGGTGCCTTTTGATTTGTTTATTTTTTTAGTAGTAGTATTTTTAAACCATTGTATTGACTAGCACTGTAGTGGAGCATGTAAATCACAGATAAATCCTGTCAGGGACTACTGCTAACACTAAAAGTCTCTGTAGGAGGATATTCCCCCAAATCATTATACATCCTTAATAATTATAAATGAAACACTATATCTGCTCTGGTACTCTTAATTCCAACTGCAGCCATTCAGGAACATAATAACTCCCAGCTGCTGGAGGATGCTGTTTAGCTGCCTCCTCTGGCTGGTGTAAGTATCAGACCAGAGCACTACAGCTTTCTGTACTTCGTTTGCCAGATGGACATACAGAACGTGGGACACAGGGAAGGGTCTCCTGGCCCACCAAGGACAGACCTGGGGGTCACTGTCATTCTTTTCATAAGATGCAGAGACTTATCATTAGGAGTTTCTTTTAAACCATTTGGGAAAACTACTCCAGTACATCTACATATATTTGTGGGAAGTTTGTGTCTTAATTTTGTGACAGTTTTGTCCTTGGTTTCAGACAGTCTCTGCTCTCCTTCCTCTTTACCATTCAGTATAAACACAGGTGACTCTTCTGTTTCTTCTTGACCTTGTTGTCTAAGTAATGTGAGCCTGGTTTGAGACCAGGTGCCCCATCCCCTGTTCCATCCCATACTTGGTGGTACACTGTTGGACTGACTCCGCAGGGTGAGACGCCGTTGCTTTCCTTCATTTGGCTGGAAATACTCCTGCTGCTGCAGCGTAGTTGGTGGTTCCTGTCTTGTGAGTGTATGGGTTTGGTGAGGCTCAGTGTCATGCCATGGGTTTATATACTCAGGTTTTCAGTCCTATTTATCAAGAAGGGGTGCTGGTTTCAAACTGACAGGCCGTGTAATTTGTAGTCCTTTGTTCTCCCATTCTTATGTCACTGAGTTCTTATTAAATAGCATCCAAACTCTCCTGTGAATTGAAGAGACTCTCCTGTCATCAGAAAAATTCATCAAAATGGTCCCACTTTTTCTGACAGCTTTTACAAACAGAGATGCAGTAAGAACATGGTCAGTGTAATAATTGTGTTTTGGAACATACAATTACTACTAATTTAACATAATAAATGAGAGAAGCCCTGGATATCAGCATGGTTGAAATGAAAGAGTTTTACAGTGTAAAACAGAAACTGTGTGCGGTGGCAGTAGCCTCTTCTGGCAGAGATGATGGGTTTATAAACCTTTATGGTAAGATGAAGATATGAGCCTGTTAAAGGCAAGTGAAATGATCACTTTGCTCATGTTACAAGGCTGTCTAGATGTAAATACACGGTCTGGAGCTTGCCCACTTCAACTGTGGCACCCCCTCTCAAAACACCATCTCTTAACTATGTATGGAAGGCCACTAGAAGACAATCCTGAACATTTTACATTTGTTAAAGGTGTCTTTAAGAGCATATTTCACTCTGTGCTGGTTTTTTTTTCCGAGTGCATAAACACTTGTGCTTTGAGAGGGACTGTAGGGGTTTAATGCTTCTTTTGTATGTGTTCCTGGTTTAAGGCACTGTCAGTCTGTGTTCTAGAGAAATGCCTGGATATTTGCATCTGACACACAAGGATCTTATCTGAAGTTACAGTATTCCCTTCTCTGTGTGTCCATCTTCTAATCAGGGAAAGAAAAGAAATAAAGTATTGCAGCTGACTAGGCCAATAAGAAAAAGCCTCAGTGTCACTTAATCTGCATCTTGCCACTTTGTTATCCTCTTAGTTCCAAGGCTATTTTACATCCTGCAAAGCAGCTCGTTCTGCCCAGGTCCTGGAGACTGCCTTGTGTAAATCTGAAGCGGCAAACAAGTGTGTTTAGTCAAAAATACTGTTTGGTGGCCAGTCACATTCAGACTGGGGTGCTGACTCGGCCACTGTGCGATGAAGAGCGCGCTCTGCGACCGGGACTGGGTTTTGCGTGGAGGATATCATGGTAAACGGTAAAACCAAGTTTCAGTTACAATGTTGGGAATATGGTATGCTTCTACTGCTGTGAACCAGAGAGGATTGTACCAATAGGTGGGTGAAAATTAAAATTTTAACGTGTATTGAAATCCATAGTTAATTTCAGTCGTATGAAGAATTGTAATGAATAGTGCCTGAAATGAAAACATGGCTTAAATGGTACTTAAAATTTGAACTGCTGGGTGAAAGTCCAGTTCACACTTTCTGATGTGATTTGAACAGGCTTTAGGGAAAAAAAAATGTGTATTGCAAAGGTTAAATCCTTTATCTATTTAAAACTTCCTTAGAAATGACTTTTTTTCCTCACGTTAGTCTGTTTGAATAAGTGCATTCTACTTTTATCGTGCTTCATTTAAACTTCAGTAATAAATATGTATATATCATAAACTGCAAGAGATTTCTTTTGTTTTATGTGTATTGAGGAATAGATGGTGCACTTAATATCCTGAGACTGATTTGTGGGATTACATGCAAAAAAAGTCCCTCTAAAAAAATCATATTATGGAACAGCTGGCTGTTCAGCTGCAGAGTCAAACTTTCATGTATGCTGTAATCCAGTAAATCTGTATTGTATCTAAGTGAAACTGTCAGGGTGAGCTGCAATCCATTGGTACTGTGTATAAATAACACTCTTTGGTCACACTCTTAATGTAACCAACCTAAGATGTGTAAGTTTATTGGATACAAAGAATGTTATTTACTAATTGTCAGTTTTACTCTAAAACATTGGCTCCTCTGTGAAGGTCAACACCCTGAACCTGCCTAGTCTATAATGTCACACTCACGCTAAGTCTTACCAGCCAACCAAAAGATGATTATTTGAAAATACTTTGTCTTTTAAATGACCATGTAATTTCAAACCCAGCTTGACAGAAATGCAGATGAGATGCTTTCTGATGGCCTCACTTTTCTGAGATTACAGTAATAAAGTAATGAATTTAGTGCTGTGGAAACTATCTGTGAAGTACAATGGAGAGTATGGAGTGCAACTAGCTTCTATTATAGATATTTTAGAATATTTTATTTTATCAGAGAACCTTTGTAATCTTTTAGTCCTTAATTACTGAAAATAAATAATGCACCTTCCTGTGAAAGCAGGTTTCTACAGATCTCCTCTTCAGTAAAGACAGCGTGTGCTTCCTTATGTATAGTGGTGCCTCGTTTCAAGAACCAAGTGCAGCTAGCATATTTATTATTCTTCTAGTCACAAAGGTAGATTAAAAGGAAACAAAGTGATTTGCATGCTCATGCTCTAGAGAGTTAGCATAATGCTTTTGTATTTGCTAATGAGAGCAATAATGCATTTGTGCAATTCTTGTAAATGACGGTGCAAACTTGCCCTTTATGTGCAGTTGTTTAGGTGGTATAATAGTACTGTGATTCTCTTAATGTACTTAAGGTTCTGTCTCATAAAGTGGCTTTTAGCTTTCATTTGTTGGTTTAGCTCTTGTTTATTTCTGTTCTTGAAACTCCACAGATATACTTTCTATTTTCCTTCCTGCAAAATACTGGTACTGTGTTCCTTTCTTATCACTACCCTCGCACCCTGATACCTGTAGAGGCAACTAGAATGAAGGAAAATGTATTTTATTTGCTTGATTTTTCTCACATCTCTTGGGATGCTGACCGTGGTGTGGCAAATTGATTGTGAAATCATGAAGACATCCCTGTATTTCTTGGAACATACCAGATACAGTTCTGCATCACTTGACTGTTCTTCTTAAGCTCATGAGGCTGCTTACACCTCTGGCACTTCTGAGTACCTATATCTGATCTTCAAAGAAATAACTACTCTAGTTCTCTTTTTTGATTTCCAGTAGAATAATTTTCATTTACAGGTTTAGATTATTGCTTCCTCTGTATTGGGGACAGACTTTTTGGTAGGGCCTGCAGCGATAGGACAAGGGACATTGGTTTTAAACTAGAAGAGAGTGGATGGTCTAGATGTAAGGGTTGTTTTACACTGAGACACAGGTTGCTCAGAGAGGTGGTAGATGCCCCATCCAGGGAGATGTTTGAGGTCAGGTTGGACAGGGCTCTGAGCAGCCTGATCTGGTTGAAGATGTCCCACTCATTGGATGGGTGTTGGACTAGATGAGCTTTAACGGTCTCTCCCCACCCAAACTGTTCTGTGATTCTCTGATTACTGTAGAACTGGGAGCCAGGAGTTGGTAAGCCAGATAAGGGACTTGATCTATCAAGGAAAGATGGGGGAAGGAGAAAGGAAATCAGTTCACTTTTCCTTCTGGATCAGTTCTTTTATCTCACTTACAGTGTAAATGCACTGTAACTTATAGTGATGCAAGTGAGGATGCTGCAGCACATGCCTGGGATTAAGGGGGAGGTTAAACTTCTTGTTCAGCCTTGAAGTGACCCCAGAACTGCAGCCTTGGTGTGGGTGTTGTGCACTGTCATCTGCCCAGTGACTGTACTGAATGCACAGAGGAAAAAGAGGACATGTTTTCACAGGTGTTACTTTCCTAGTTACTTTCAGCCTCCTTCCACTCCTGTAACTCCAGATAGTTCCTGTAGTTAGTGATGCATTATGATGTGCTTGCTGGCCAGTTACAACTGCTTCATGCTTATGACCTAAGTTACTATTCTGATTAAATTACTATTCCTAATGACAGAAATGGGAAAAGAAATCAATACACTTTCAGTCTGACATCAGAGTTTTTTTGGGTCTCTTCTGTTCTTAAGCCTTACAGGATTATTATTGTTTCTGTAGACTAAACCAGGCCAAATAGCTCAAGTTAAACCTATTAGAAAGCTGGCGTGGATTTAAAGGCTCAGAACCATCTGGGAATGGGATCACACATAGTGGTTCTTAATATAGACAGCTTTGTCATTACATATCTATTTGAGAACCAATTAATTTGCACTGACCTAAAGCGGTGTTGTGACACATTTACATATGTAAAAAGGTTACAAGTATTTTTGTACAGAAACTTAGTATTTATATATTTATATATNGAAGGAGACCAGTATTATGTGGGTAAAATTTTGAAAGAAAACATATTTTTTTCCTCTGGCTATTTCTGTTCACCTTTGCGTAGCACCTTGTTTTACTCATTGTTGGTTTTGGGGCTTTGGTTTTTTCCTCCTCTTTAAATTAGTTTATACACTCCATTGTATGAAGTGTCTTCCAGTTTTGTATAATAACTCCCCAATGTTGACTGGGTTTATAAATGCATTTATTATATAAATAATGTAATGAAACGAAACAAAAAATAATGCTGAGATACAAGGTTTAAATGTTACATACTAATCTATTTCTCTACACCCCATATTGTTAATTTTTATATTCAGGAGTCAGACATGAAAAAAAATGTGTTGTTTTTTTTTTTTTTTTTGTTTTGATAAAATAAAGGTCCATTTTTACTTCATACTGAATTCTAACACAGTCTAAATATTACCAAAAATGTCTTTTATTTATTTGATTATACAGTGGAAGAATCGGACATCATCGACCTTGAAAAACGGTACTGGCTGCTAAAAGCTCAATCAAGAACTGGACGTTTTGATTTGGAAACGTTTTCTCCCTTGGTTTCCCCTCCCATTCATCCATCTCTGAGTGAAGGTATGAAACTTCAGTGAAATGTGTGAGGAATTGCTGTTGCTCTGGTGTTCAGTACCTGATGGTCTGCTGAGATACAACTCCCTTAGAGCCAAATTTCCAATGGTATTCAATGATTTTCTTCCATCAGGAACTCTGGAAAAACCTTTGGCATCAGAGTACCTTTACTATCTGGGTCCTTTAGCTTTTGTGAAGATGCATGTCCTGACCACGCTGGTTTAGATGTACACTCTATAGACTGGTCATTACAAGGCAGGGACAGAACTTTAAATTCCCTCCTTACCCTGCCCCAGCTATGTCCAGCCATACCTGAGTGATCTAATGCACCTTTAAAATCATCTCACTAGTGCCTGATCATCTTTACTGTTCTTTAGTAAGAGTTAGTTATAAACAGAAGTGTTTGTACTTATTCCAAATGTTAAACATTAACCCTTCATGTAAATGCTACGTGTGATCCTCAGCTGTTTAAGCCAGATGCTGTAACAGGAGATGCTTTTGTGGTTTGCAGGCTTGTTTAATGCTTTTGATGAAAACCGTGACAATCACATAGATTTTAAAGAAATTTCCTGTGGGCTCTCAGCATGTTGCAGGGGACCCTTGGCAGAAAGACAGAAGTGTAAGTATATGAAATGTTAACATTTGATTTTTGGAGAAGCTTTTTGGTTTGAGCAAGGAAGTTTAGTTATTTCCACCTCTTCAGAATTTTAATTCCACTGAACAAGTGTCAAAGGTGGGAGACTTTAGAAGTTAAAAAATTAAAGGAATTTTAAATATCAAGGCTTCCTTCCATAAAGGATGATTAAACTTAATTATGTATATTTCAGCTTCATATAAATTATCAGTGTGTTTGGAAAAAAATATTTCGAAAGGCTTTTTAAATTTTTTTTGCATTATGATGCTGAAGTGTATATCTCAAAATGTCAGTGCTTACATTATATATATATCATAAACCAAACATCCTATTTGATTCTCTTGTGGTAAATAGCATGTTCTGCCTTGTTTACTGTCCATTATCAGCCATCTGTCTGCAGGGTTCTTGTGTTTTAAAATACCTTTGTCCCATACTTTTCCAAAGCATATTGCTGCAACTTAAAAGCTATCATTCATGGGAAATTTCTGGATGCACATATGTTCCCTTCTGTGTCACATCAGAAAACACAGCACAGAATTGCAAGAATCTAGATTCCAGTTTATTAAACACAGCTGCTTCATTTCCTCACTACCACACATGCATCCTGCCTCATCAAAACTGTCAGCACTAAATCACGTTCTTGTGACTTTGCAGACTTACACTTTGCAAGGAGGAAAAGAAAAAAAAAAAGCTGTTGAGTAGTTCTAACACTGAAAAGTTATTTCCTTTTCTCTCAGTTTGCTTCAAGGTTTTTGACATCGACCGGGATGGTGTGTTGTCTCGCACTGAACTTAAAGAAATGGTGGTTGCGCTTTTAGAGGTCTGGAAGGATAACCGTACTGATAAAATACCTGTAAGTTCTATTTGTTCATTTGCTTCTGTTTCTTAAAATCTCCTTTCACAAGCAGGGATGTGAATGTTGTTTGAGGGTTTCAGTGGAATACAGAGTTCTCTGAACTGCCCTAGCAGAGGAGCGCTGATACCCGAACACAACTTCCTTGCATAACCTTGACCTGCCATTAAACAAAGCAGAGTGATTTGACTGTAACAGCTGCAGTTTTGTGGAAAGAAACCTTAGGTACAAAAGCCCAACTGTCTGCAAGCGCTCAGTAGTGAATTACATGGAGATACCATCAGTGTTTCTTACGGTTATATGTTCATTCTGAACACCTGCAGCTCCAGAGAATGCTGTGAGAATTTAACTCTCTCTTCTAATCTGTTTGTTAAGGAATTGGGCATGGATTTGTCTGACATTGTAGAAGATATTTTGAATATGCATGATACCACAAAGGTAGGAATTTGCTATTGTCATTTTTATACCCCAGTATCTTCAGTTTATTTATAAGAAAGGAAAACCTTGTGCTCTCTGTAAAGCAGAGACCTGTCAATAAAAGCATCTCTTTCAAAAGATGTAATTTTTCATTGAAATTTTCCATGTTGCTCTGTGGAAGAACATGTTTGAATTTTATAAGCCATTTTTATATATGAAACCAAAAATACATAACCAGATGAAATTAGTTTGAAGCATACACTGCTCGCCAGTCTTTGCTATGCATAATTAATACCAGTTTTAAATCTGATGTTTGATTATTTTTCTGGGGAAACTGTTTTCTTGTTAAAATTGATCCTATGAAAAAAAGCATTGGTGTATCTTTTAGTTTGTGCTGTGTAAAGACACATTATCCTCCTGTACTGGAACAGAACTGTATTAATGGAGTAGTAATTTACCATTATCAAACTCCTTTGCAATAATAAAAATAATATACACAACTAGTGAACTATATACAATGATACTGTTTCAGAGAAGCTGAGTATCTGTAGAACTATGGAGGCATCTGTCATGACACACAGCAAAGAAGTCGTAGTACTTTATATTGTGCTTTATAGTTAGCTGTGTGTGTATCTTTCACTGTGCACTTGCTTTTTCGAGATAGGTGCTATCATCCCCAAACAATATAGCAGAACTTGTTTCCCTTAATTCCTTCTTTGCTTCACTAATTAGGAAGAGTGTCTGGAGACTGTAAATAATTTAGGGAAAAAAAACCTATAAAAATGTGTAGAAATGTTTAATTACTTGTTTTGAATAGATTCCTTGTCTATGTGTATGCCTGTAAAGTGTTGGGCAAATATTTCGTTGTATTTTTTTCATTACCAAAGCAGTAGTAGATACAGCTTCACTGAGCTTTTTATTTCATCCTTTGAGGGTTTTCTTGTTTGCTGTTTTTTAAAAAAGAGTAGTTTCTAAGCACGCATATAGCAGTCTCATTTCCTCAAAGAGTTAAAAAAGAAGACTAAATTTTCAGAATACCTGTCATAGTTTCATCATGTGTTTCATCATTTCCAGTGCTGGAACGAGCTGACGGTGCAGTAATTACGTAAATTACTTAACCTCTTCTCCTATGTTAGTTTTGACCTATGTTAACTCTGGAGAAAATGGTCTGTAAGAAGAGGTGGAGTAATTGCCACTGCTGTAAAAATGTCTGTGAATGATATTACAGTAAATACTGTTCCAGTTGATCCTACCATAGAGTGATTGAGGGTCCCCTGACATTGGTCAGTGTTACGCTGCTGCAACTATGCAAGTGATTAAGAATTAATAGGACTTGCTTTGTAAGGTGAGATCATAATGATCTGAAGTATTTTTTCCCAACCCATGGAGGCTGATGGTAGGTTTCTGACTGGATGCAAGTATCTGGATGTGCAGAGCTAATCAAAGTTTTAGATCCTCTTAGTCTTGTTTGGTTTCCTACAAAGGGATCAGTCCCATACTGCTGCTGGTTTCCTGGTTGGAGAGAGGGTGGCTGCTGCAGTTGAGCATCAATACTCTCTCTGAATGATGGAGAGCAGGAGCAAAGGTTACATGCTGAGTGTAGTTTGTCCTCTGTACTTGCAGAGTTTTTTGGTTCTGTGGGTTGCATGTTATGCTAAAATTGGATTTTTTTCTTTACTTGAATCAAATTTTATTATCAGTGATATATGCCAATTTTTATCAAATCACTGGCTTTGTAATGCCTTGTGTGACATTTAATGAGCATTTTTAATAGAAGTAGGTTTGTTCTTTAATGTTTGTTCCTACCTCTTTCCTTCTCTTCCCTTTAACTAAGCTTGGACACCTCACTCTGGAGGACTACCAGATATGGAGTGTGAAGAGTGCACTTGCAAATGAATTTTTAAATCTACTTTTTCAGGTAGGTTTAGAGGAAATTTAAACGTGAAAATTATGATCATTAACTCACGACCTTTTTGCACAGCCACAAAGTGCAGCATCAGTATTTGTGCCAACACACTTACAGTTTGTGGCACTGTTACGAGTTTTTGCAGTTGTGCATTACTTAGAAGGAAGGATTCTCTGATAATTACCCTTCTCAGCATAAGACAATACCTAAAGCATAATTTGTTCAAGTGAAACATAGTGAGCTGTTTGCAAAATTAAATTTCAAGCGTATCAGCAGTTACATTTCTCATTACAAAAAGGCTGTGTTCTTAAACAGTTGTTCTTGCAAATCTTTGCCAAGGAAGGGAAACTAGAAATGGGAAAAGATACTGCTACCCCTTTACAGCCACTTTCCCTTTACCTTTTCTGTTAAGGCTGTGTGAGGAAGCTTTTGTTGCTTTCTTAATGAAGCAGTCCTCAAAAGCTGTGCTACCATATCACTGTTGTGTGGCAGAAGCTGCAGATTAAGTATGTACTGAATTTATTTTTAATTGAGCTTGAATTGGATTTGTATAAACCCTTGAAACAGTCATATTGTAGTGCTGGCTAGCTTTGTGCAGGAAATAACCCCCTGAGAGTGTTTTCATTCACTGCAGTTTGCTCCTTACCTGTTTTCCATAGAGGTTGATACTTGGAGTTTAAATAATAATAATAATAATCCTAATGGAGCCTTGCAGATTTGCCCTAATTTAGTATTCACCTCCAGCTCCATATGACAGCCTCAGCTCTTCCGGGGAGAGCCAGTGGGCTCTGTACTTGTCTTACTGGTGAAGCTTCATCAGACTGATCAGAATAATAGTTCATCAGAGAGAAGCTCTGTGGGTTTTAAAAAAATAATTGTTGTGACAGGCAACCTGATTAGCACACTGCTGATTGTCCTGTTTGTGACCCTAGACTTCTTTCTGAATTGTATTTTGAACTATGCTTTTCCAAGAAATTCAGTGACTGACAGTATTCTCCAGCCATCAGTTACACTACAGCTGAAAAGAATAACATCAGAAAGTTCTGCAGCTTCTTTTTATCTCTAATTGCACCAGGTTTTGCTTACATTGCAACCTTCTCCAGAAGGACTGTCTTTATTTTTGGACTGTCTAGCAGCCAAGATCCTCTCACAACTTAATATCGGTGAACTAATAATATATCTCTGCAATATTGAGGTAGAACATATGAACATTCAATAAATTTGTGGTGCTGATGATTACACATCACTTCTGTTACACATTGCTCACTGGAAGTCTCATTTAGACCAATTTTTTTTTTCTCCTGACAGAGTTGCTGTGTTTTCAGATTTTTATTCTTAGTTCCTTTGGTAACTTCATGGTATGAGGTGCCCTGATCTTGTGCTGTGGGCTCGACAGCGTCCCCGTGCAGGACAGAGTCTGCCATCGATTGTCTGGCCCTTTACTTTGAACAGTCATGAGCTCACATGTCATCTCTGCAGACAGAAAAGCTCAGCAGTCTGAGTGGAGCACCTTGGAAAGCTTGCCAACAAATGGGTTTCTTTGCAGCAGGGTTGGTTTATATGAAGAATCTGATTCTAGGACAGTGTTACACGAGTTTAAAAAGAAACATCAGAGCCAGCTGTGTTGTGTGTGATGGAAAATCTGTTGCTTCCCAGCAGCTAATGGCCTTTGTTTTATTCAGAATGTGAAATGGTCTCTCACACTGCAATATAAATTTAAATAAGATGTCTCACCAGTCATTAGAAGTCTCCAGCTGAGATGCAAATTGATAGTCTCAGAAGAGACATAAGGAAAAGACTATAAATCATGTTATGAGTAGCAACCAGTTTGAAAACCGTCTGGGAGAGGAGACAGCTGACCCTCCTCCCTGCACTGGGAAACAAAGCGGTGGCAGCCTGTTCCCTCGCTCATCGCTCCCTGCCGCTGCCCCGTGGCTGGGAAGGAGCTCCTGGAAGAAACCAGCCAAGCCCAGGATGGTTTTTCTAGGAAGAGAGGAGTAAAAAGATGGGCTGGGACTGCTGTCTTGTGCTCAGAAGAAAACCCACTGAAATCAAGCAGCTGTCTTGGGGATGGTGCCTTTTTCTTCAGTTTCTTTAAGAACAAAAATAAAAGCATCAGCTATTCAGAGAACAATCTACAATTTTGAAAGAGTTAGGTTTTAGATTTTAGTTAATCTTGCTACATATTTAAAAAGAATTTTCTAGAAACACCCACTAGAGCTGTCCTGTGATGTGCCTAATGCTTGTTTCATAGTGGCATAGCTCTCACTAAGAGTATTTCCTTTTTCCAGGTGTGCCATATAGTTCTGGGGCTCCGACCTGCGACTCCAGAGGAGGAAGGACAGATTATTAGGTGAGTGTTTTGCCCAGAACCTTAAATGGGTTTTGGAATCACCTTTTAGTATTGTCAAAAGAAGGACACTAATTTCCACGTAACAACAAATTCTGCATGGTGTTCATTCTTTATGTGCAGAGGCTGGTTAGAAAGAGAAAGCAGGTATGGCCTTCAGCCAGGGCACAACTGGTTTCTTATTGCAATGACGTGGTGGCACCAGTGGAAAGAGTATGTCAAATATGTAAGTATAACCATAGTGTATACTGAGTAAGTGATTCCTTTGTGTTTGTGAGTGTCTTGATGAAAAGAGATTATGGAGCAAATGGCCACTTCACCAGTAACACTTAAAAGCAAGCATCTCCTGTCTCAGAGTGGGAAATACTTGTTTTGCTGAATCACTGTTGTGAGCTTTTCACTGTGGTTCCATGAGACTGGCACCTCCTGCTGAACTTTGTTTCATCATGCTTGCATGTCAGAATATTTTTTGAATAAACACATATTCTGGTGTTATTACTTCTCTAAGCCTTTGGGTGTGTTTTGATAGCAAAGCTACCTTGGTTTGGTTTTGACATTGCTGATATGCACACTCTGGCTTTTCCAGACAAATAAAGGAGGGAATTGGCATAATTTGAATTATAGGCAGTGATGAAAAGTATTCCAGTCCCTGATGATGATCAAAGGATCCCACTAAAACCTTACAGTTACAGAGTGTTCTTTAATATTCTCCAACTAAAATATTCAAGTTAAAGCATCACTGTGAATTTTACAAAAGGGAGCTTATTTAATAAAATGAACAAAATTAATTTAGGTGGAGGCAAATGTTCTCTGAGGTTACACAAGTGAAATAAACTATTTCTCAGAAGAGTTCTGTGTAGTGATAAGTAATCATGCAAGTGTTTTACTTGTTTTATAAATACAGATAACTAAAAATACTCTGAAAAACTGCAACATATTCTTTAACCGTGTAATTACAGTTCTTTGTGCACAGTGAATTGGACAAATGATGGCTTAAATGCCTGAAATACTGGGTAATTTGATCCTTGGCATAGTAGGAGTACTCAGATGTGTGCATGATTTCATACCTAATCCTTTGCAGAGCAGCCCAGCACCATTAGTCACCCTGCCTTACCTCTTGAGAAAGAACACTCAGGATTTCTGTGAAACTATAAATGATTACTGTAATTCTGCCACACATTTTAGTCTTAGACTTCTGGCTTTGCTGCACAGTTTTGTTATTTGACAAGATATTATGTTCTGTGATGTGATAGAGGACAGCACAAACCACTTTTTCTAGTGCTGTTACAGCAGCATTCACTGCATGGATTTTCTTTTTTGTCTCAGAGACTCAGTTAATTCCCTTTTTCTTCTGTTTTCTCATTTTGTTGATGTTTCTTAATGCAACCAGTGCTCCAAATGGGGTAGGATTCTTACATCTTGTCTGTAGTGAGCAGGCAAGTTGTGCTTTTGGGGAATAACATTTTTTTCCTCACCTTTATCTTGCCTAAGAGCCAGAGTGCTATTCCTCCAAAGGAAACAAAGGAACTTTCTTCCAAAACAAAGTTAGGGAAGACTAAAATGTTGCAGATTTGAGGACAGAATTTTATTTTCCATTTGTTCCTGTGCTTGCTGTTCTCATTTAACCATATGAACTTTGACAAATCAAATCCTCAAATACATATAGTCTGTCATTATAACTGTCTAAGATTATTGGGTTTTAATGTATCTAGATAGTGAAATGTCAGAATTAATTCCTCTATTTTTATGTTGTGCAAAGCAGTTTATTTGATTGGCTTAACAGTTTTGGCTGATTGCTTCTGCAGAATTTTCATCAGTTGATCTCGAAAGTTATTTTTCTCTAAAGCTCATTGTGATATGTAAACATGGTCACACAGCTCTGAATGTTGGTGATTGACTTGGTTGATGCTAAGATAATTAACTTTTCTACTTGCCTACCAATTTTAGGATGCAAACCCTGTTGTGATAGAGCCTTCATCTGTCTTGAATGGAGGTAAGAATTCACTCGTAGCGGCTGCAGCCAGTACTTCAGAACAGGGAGAAGACAAAATGGGAGGTCTTAATTACTTCAGTGCAACAGAAGAAAAGTTTTCAGATAATATTTCTACTGCATCAGAAGCCTCAGAGTCTACTAGCAGCAGTAAGCATAACACTTATTTCCTTGGAGGTTTAATGTAGAACAGGTTATGAGAAAACTAGATACTGCATGGATTCCTCCAGGTGAAAGATAAACACAGTTTAAATTCCAGAAGTGGCCTCTGTGTGGACATTGGTGCATTACTGGGATTTTTTAGTCTGTGATGGATAAACAAGAAACAGTCTTGTTTAAACAGCAGTTCATCTTTTATGCTGTAATTAGTTTCCAGAATTGTTTCCAAGATTATTTTTTTTTGTCCTAGCTTTTATTCTATCATTGTCTGAGTGGATTTCCCTTCTTCCTGCACTTCACATGAAATTTCTAGCTCATACTTAGTTGGTATTGTACTGTGTCTTGCAGCTGAGATGACCTCAGGTGCTACAAAGAGGAAACAAACAGGAAAAAAAATAGGAAAAAACAACTTATAATTTTACAGGGCATGTATTTTAAGTGAATATGTGCGGATTCTCATGAAGGAAGAACAGAATTTAGTGATGATTTTCTGTCAGTGCTTTTGAAAATTTGATATGTTGTGGTTTTTTTCCTTATAAGACATCTCAGTGTTGCACCCAGTGTTTTAAAATCAGTGTCTTAAAATTTTGATTTCAATTTAAAGTAGAGAAATTACTGTGATCGCTCTGGGGGTTGGGAAATAGAGGATGGGCAGGGAGACAAGTCACTGCAGTTTGGAAGAGACACAAGTCTTCCTGACATGAAAGATAGAAAACAACTTCTACAGCCTTTTAAAAAATAGAGGGAAACAGCAGTTTAATTGATTTATGATATGGACTCATGAACTGAAGTAAAGAGATTTGGTTTATTTTCTTGTATTCTGTTGCAGATACTCTTTACCCTGGCACACCAGGGGCTGATGTGTGTTTTGCTAGGCAGCATAATACTTCAGACAATAATAACCAGTGTTTTCTTGGAACCAACGGGAGTACTTTGCTACAACTGAATCCTCAGAAACCAGGAGCTATTGATAACCAACCTCTGGTAACACAAGAACCAGTGAAGGTAAATGCATCTAAGTCACGTGAATATAGGAAAAGTATCTTTTTTAACACTTTCAGCACAGCTTTTTATGTGCTGGTTTGGTAGTTTTTTCCATATAGTGGTTTTACTTTAAGGTTGTCATATAACAATGTTTGTGTTTCTTACTCAAAGAACAAATTGTGTTCTGTTTCGGAGGCTACTGTTGAGTGTTTTGTGAGAAGAGAAACATTCAAAATGTTCTTAAACAGCTTCACAAAACTTAGGAATGAAAAAGATGTTTTTGAAAACACTCCTTTCAACATTATCCATAAAATATGTTAATAATTAAACATTTTCTTCAGTGTTTTTAATTTAAAGACAAAAGTTTATTTCTATTGCATTAAAACCAGAAAATAGTTAATGAAGTGGTAAACCAAGACTGACAGTCTTTCCAGTATTCTTGCAAATCAACTGTAAAATACAGATCATCAGTGATGAGTATAGATTAGATTTCTGGATGCAGTATCTGAAGTTGTCATAGTAAGTGACACAAGGGAGAAATGTAATAGAAATCTTATATTGGGCAGCCTTTTAGAGAAATAGCAAGGAGTGAAACTTGAGCCTTAATTATTGTTACATTTAAAGACCATTTTCAGTATGAAAAGCAGTTGCTGATTGCTACTTGATTTTTAATAATTAAAAAGCATTCTGTGTTCATGAACTAAAATCATTGTAGCTGTATACTGGGGTTGTTGGTTGGTTTTTTTACACAAGGTGCCTTTTTGTTTAAAGGCTGCATCTTTAACAATGGAGGGTGGGAGATTAAAGCGATCTCCACAGTTGGTTGAAGGGAAGGACTACATAATGGTACCAGAACCAGTTTGGAGAGCGCTTTACCACTGGTATGGAGCAAATCTGTCCTTGCCCAGGCCGGTAAGTTGTGATTTGTTTACTTGCTATAACCACTGAAATAATAAACTCATGTGAGCAAGCTTCTGCTAGTTGCACAAGGTAGTCTTATGTGGTCATCTCCCACTTCATCCAAAATGGATAGTCTGAATGGAAAGCTGGGGAAGAACAGTCTTTCAAATGGGCTCAAGTAGAAAATTGTGGATATTTGCCAGGGGGTTTGCAGCACAAAGCCCAGGAAATGTTGGAACAGGGAAGAAGTACCACTCATCATGACTGCTAAAGCAGACAAAAGTAAACTTGAGATCAGTTTAAAAGACTTGGCATGAAATCACTCATCTTTAATAGCTGAGAGATTTTTTCAACTGTTCTGCAAAACCAGTAGAATTAAAACTGGGAAACCTGCAGCTTTGGAAATGCATTTCTACTTTCCAACAATTTCATGATGCGGGGGAAGGTACCAATTGCTGTCCTTCAAGTTCAGTGTCCCAGAAAACACAACACCAAGATTTGGTGAAGATCTAAAAAGCAACAGGCACTCCTAAAAAGCATTTGTGTATGAGCTTTGGAGTACACACAGGTTAAGTTCTTTAGCTTCTAGTCCAAGATTTTATTCAAGAAAGCGTTTGTCATAAGCGATTCTTCAAGCTGTAGAAGCAAAATCTTGTTCATTGTGGCCATGTGAGGACCGATTGTTATTTCCTGCAGCTCACATATTCAAAACACATCCTTTGTGTCATTCTTCTTCTAGTAGTATGATAATTGCCTTTGTTTATTCTAATAAAAAACAACCACCTTGGAGAACTGACATTCACTTTCTGTAACTGACACTAGTATTTTCTTTGTTAAAGCTGTAATGTCTTTAAAAATGATTTCAGACACAATGCAGGATATATTGCAGGACATAATTTAACTCCGTTAAATGGAGTTTACCAAGGGAACTAATATTTAGTCTGTGTTATCTCACTGAGATATTCTTTGGTTGTGGTTAAAACAGCATCAGTATTTCTGAAAAAAAAAGGCATAATTATATAGCAATAGTCATTGTTAAATCATACAATTTACTCACAATTTATCGAGCTATCTCTGTTTCTCTGTGTGTAATACTACAAAACGGTTAACAGGTCATTACCATTTGATGAAGCTGGCATGCCTTGAATTGTGGATACTGAATTTATAAAATAGGCTGAATTTAGAGGCAAGAAAAAATTGAATCTATTTGCTCTGTTCTCACAGAGACAGTGGAAACTTCCTGTAATTTCTGTTGAGTGTATTCTGTGTATTGGTTGGTTTGTTCTGTGTCAGTCTGTTAGAGGAGCTACACTTGGGGAAAAAAAAAAGGAATGAGGGGATTTATTTATTTTTTTTATGGTATCAGTAGAGATGAGGTGGTTGATGTTGCAAATGGGAGAGAATTAGCTCTATGATTTTTGACAATTTCATCTGTTAGTTCTAGTTCTGGCAATTATTTTACAGTGAAAAATCACTGACTTCTGTTACCCACCTCCCACACGTTCTCCATGGAAACAAACACCTTTCATGATCCAGAAAAGGCCACATCTCTTTATACCCAGCACTAACTGCAGTAGGGTCATTAGGAAAGAGTCTCCTTTTCATAGAATTCTAGATTGGGTATCCTGTCTGCAAAAACTTGGAAATGTATGGCATGCATAACCTTCAGCCTTTCAGTGCACAGTTAAGGAGTATTTTGACACTTAGTTATCTGGACACTTGATCTATTGAAGGCCATTTGATTATTTACAACCATGTGTACAGACACAGCCGTGGTCTTTCACTCTGCAGAAGGAACTATTGTGTGATTTCCTTCTAGAACATGTCATCATGGTTTTTGTTACAATGGAAGGTGAATACTATGGAACTGAAGTGCATTATGTTGCTTCTCACAGCTTAAGCTGAGTGTTTTCTTCTGTTTCACATGATCATAAAATAGTGAATGTTCTTGCTGTTTATGTGTGTCTACATTTGGGTGGATCTTGATAGCAAAATCTGCGTAGTACTAATGGTGAGTGAAAGGCTGTGAGTCATGTTTTGGGGTAATTTCAGCTTTTACATCAAATATCAAAAGTGTGTTTCTGTTCTTAAAATAGGAAGGTTTTAATTCAGTCCTGTAGTTGAAAAAGTTCAGAATAAATGACTTAGCATGTGTGAAACTTTGCTACTGGAGTGTGTGCTGAGTAGAGTTACTGAGGTTTATTGTAAATTCACATATATTTCAGGAATTATAAAAATGTCCTTTCCACAGCATTGTACAGGAGGCTATGCTCCACTAAATAGGGTGTGGGCTTTTAAAAATCTGAAACTTCTAAGCTTCAAAAAGTGCTTAAGAAATCTGTAAATTGTTATTCCTGTATGTATTTCCCTAAGACCCCATAAGAAGTTCAGAAGATTAGTCTCCTAGTAAACCAGTTCATTTTTTTTAACCATCTGCTCTAGTGATGTCTTCCTGTTCCTCTTGGGACTTCCTACAGGTTTGGAACAGCAGTCTCTAAACTGTGTTTTAAACCTCCTCACTAGGTGATCAGAAACAGCAAAACAAACGTGCCTGAACTAGAGTTATTTCCTCGCTATCTGCTCTTCCTGAGACAGCAGCCTGCCACTCGAACACAGCAGTCAAACATCTGGGTGAATATGGGTATGATGAGCCTGAGAATGTTTCCTCAGCATTTACCTAGAGGTAACTTAAGAATGCAGCAAGAATACACGTGTGCAGTTTCTAAGAAAGCGAGACCTGCAGCTGTAGAAGCTTGCTGCCACTCTGCTTGTACACCAGCTAATCAACTGTAAGGCACAATCAGCACTGGGTAAAGATTTAAAAGCTTTCCTCCTGTCTTCTCTTGAGAGGAAGAGGCATGAGGGAGTGTGTTCAGTGAAGTCAGTTAAGTCACATAGTTATTGCAGATAGGTTGGTGAGTTCAGCCTGAGAAACGAGCAAAAGAAGGGCAGATCTGATTAATCCTGTGGGTGGGTAACAGAATACATGTATCTGTATGTTGGGTATATAGCATAGTACAGTGTAAAATAAATTCAGCTGGATCTGAGTTACATGGGCAGTTAGGCTTTAGTACCCAAAATTATTTAATGCTTTTTTGAAAGGGAGTGGGTTAATGGAATATGAACACTGTTCCTTGGTGCAGGTCAGGAAGACAATTCAGTAGAAAATGTAAATATCAATAAATATGTGAGCCAAAATTGTGGTGCTAAAGCTCACCAAAAGTATAAATAATGGCTTGTAAGAAAGATCTTTAGATTGCAGCTTCATGTTTCAGCTGGGAAGTGTTGCAGGGTTTGTTCTCAGGTCTGTTTATACACAGTTACATCACACAGTTACATACTCCCTTGAAGAAAACCTGGCAGACACTAATTCACATCTGGATACACACAGATACCCATGTAGCATCCACAGTAACCTATGTCCAGAACTGGCCTCACCTGACTACTGAAAATTAAATCCCTTATCCTTACTAGCATTAGCCTGTGTTTGAAAACCTCCTGCAGATGCTCAATGTTTCCCTGCTTTGGTAGAATCTCAAGCGTATCGTGTAGATAGTGGCTGCCTGCTTGATCAAGTTCCGCTACAGAAACTGCCTGCTACCCAAATTCATTTCTCCTACTTCATGGAATAAAATGGAAACTGCTTTGTTCAGACATCCTAAAATGCCCAAATTCAAGCAAAAAAGAATCTTTGATGTGCCATATTTGATCTTGATTTGGAAATATTTTGCTCTGCACTAATTTATTTGTCCAATCAGTTATTAATCTTTTTGAGTTTTTGAATATGCTTTCTTGCTGTAATCTTACAACTAATCCTCAGATCCCTAATCTCAGAAAAAAATGAGTACTTTGTGTGGTATACTGAAGCCAAACTGATGCTTTGCTGACTTACAAGATGATTATGTGTAGTTTTAAACTCGGCAAATTACATGTCATATTACATCTTTTCATACGGTACTATTTATCTTATTGTTCTACTTTCAATGCCAAAAGATTACAGAGTCACTTCTGCCCAGTTGGGTTTGGCTGGGTAATAAAAGCTATTCATGAATGTACAGACCTGGCTCTGTGAGGAGTGGGGAACTTCCAAAGCTTAAACTGAAGAAGCTGAAAAAATAAAACATGTGAAGTTGGTCTGCTCTTTTGTGCAGATGTTTTCTTTAAAGATGAGCAGAATAGAGCGACAGTCTTGACTGATGGAATTAATTAGTGTTGCAAACATGGGGTTGTTGAGAAATTCTGGTGAAAACCCTGGGCACCTTCACAGAATCTGTTTTGAGGAGTGTGAGGATGAAGAGTGCTTTTATTGTGAAACTGCCAGGCTGATTACATCTTTGCACATCAGCGTTCATCTCCATAGAAGAGCTGAAGCAAAGTAAAGCTATTCCTGAGAATAATAACTGGGGTTTTTTTCCTTATTTTTTTACTTCTTGTTTGCTTTTATCTTAATGAGAAAATTCTCTTGAAGTTTTGAAGTCCTTTATTTTGAAAATTACTATTATAAGAGTCTCTGCTACTGAAAGAATAGTCCAGTCTTTGAAAACTTCTTTTAAATTGTTTATTTCCTATGAGAATCTTTGGGGAGCAATTTTTCTAATAGATTTGAGTAAGGAGGGAGGTACATTTATCTGCTTTGGGAAAGCAAGTTTGTTGTCCCAAAGGGTTAGTAACACTACCTTTCAGTCTAACTCCATATTTTA
This sequence comes from Heliornis fulica, assembly GCA_013399135.1. Taxonomy (NCBI): domain Eukaryota; kingdom Metazoa; phylum Chordata; class Aves; order Gruiformes; family Heliornithidae; genus Heliornis; species Heliornis fulica. The sequence continues at coordinate 53,110 of VXBZ01006689.1, forward strand.
TCCATAAACAAAAGGCATAGGCTGTGCACCTCTCTTTCCCAGAAAGCACCTATAGCCGGTGTAGAGTGTAAATTTTAGCGGTCTGATTTCAGTTGGCCTGTGGGTATATGTGTTATCTGTTCCCTTTTTCTTATGATTGTGACTCCAGGGAATGTACCTTCACCAAATGCTCCTTTGAAAAGAGTGTTGGCTTACACTGGCTGCTTCAGTCGAATGCAAACAATTAAGGAGATACACGAATACCTCTCCCAGAGGCTCCGTATAAAAGAAGAAGATATGCGCCTCTGGCTGTACAATAGTGAGGTAATGACGGCCGGCTTTGGGTTTATTCAGCTATTGGATGTTGTATGTTAGTCTTTTCTAGAAGCTATTAAATGTGGGGAGCAGGGGGAAGTGGATGTAAGCTTCCTTTGCAATTTAACTGCACGGGTTGGGAGATTATTGCCACTTATTTCTTCACTCCGAGCAGTGAAATTTTTAAATTTTGGGGCTACTGACCTAGGAAGCTTACATTCTGTTTTCCTGGTAGACTGATAAACATTAAATTATTCTGTTGTATATGTAAAAATATGGGCAGTTGGTTGATGTATTAAAAGACTTGATAAGACATTTTATAGAAAGTTTTTAATGTGAATAAAAATATATTATTTCATTGACGTGCATGATGCTGTGTGCTTCTGTTGGCACTGGGGCCAGCAGCCATCCAGCATCTTTTTCAAATGCCTGTGTTGACAAACCATAATGAACAAGCAGAATGTGTTCCTGCAAATCCATGGAAGTCTCTCATTATAAAGAAATACCACATAAAATTAAAGCATAGAACAAGATACTTCTGGAGATGAGTTAACTACTTTATGTAATTATTGTAGGTAGGGAAACAGTGCTGATATTTTTGTGAAGAAATATAATTTTAAATCTAGAAATAATAACTCTGTGAAGTATTTTTTCCTCTGCAGAACTATCTGACTTTGCTGGATGATGAAGATCACAGACTGGAATATCTTAAAATCCAAGATGAGCAGCATTTAGTAATAGAAGGTATCACAAGGACTTGTACTTGTTTCACACACTAAGAATGAATAGGTGTATGTGAGTGTGTATATGTGGTTCTACAGTTGCAAGTAGTGTCCATTTCTGGAATTGCCCAGATTACACAAATACATAGGCCCAAATACTTCTGCCCAAATATCTTATTACAGGAAAATATCTTAAAGCTACTTCCTAAAGGTGTTACTGACAAGGTTGGAATGGTGCCAGCATTACTTATTTCCATTCATTTATATGAAAACCAGTAAAAATAATAACACTAAAAACCAAATTATTCTCAGTTAAATATAAGATATCTTAATTAAACCTCTTCAGCTTCATAAGCTCTCTGAAGTAAGGAACAAACAACTTCTAAATCCTTGTGACGTCTCTCTCTTTTTAGTTCGAAACAAAGACATGAGCTGGCCAGAGGAGATGTCTTTTATAGCAAACAGCAGTAAAATAGACAGACATAAAGGTAAGTGTTTCACTATAGTAATTGAATTATGATGAGAAGAAAAATCCAAGAGGCTATATTATGTTGAAACAACTCTTTGTAATAGAAGTGCTTTTAATATTGGAAGAGGTCTTTTATGCCTGTGCTGCTTTGCTTGTTCTTTCTGGTTTAGATGCTGGAAACGTGGGAGGGTTGAATGCGTAGATCAATTAATTTGTAGATGTTCAGATGTAGCAGAAGCAAAAGGTACACAGAAAATTCTGGGGTTTGTGTTTGTTTATTTTAGATATATTTTTTTAAGGTAAGGAATAATTAAGATTTTAACAAATTAACCCAGAAATTTCGGTAGCATAATTATTTATTTGAAGATAGTTTGTAGGGCTTGTAGTGATACCCATGGTGACTCAGATCCAAGAGAAGACTTCAATTTCTATTAGCTTAAGTAGCTAATAAGAGCAGATATTTTGGAGGCTAACTCTGTTCCATCTAGGATAACTGTATTCTCACAACGGGGAGTGGGTTAAATTGAATTGGTTACAGAGAAAAGGTCACATTAGCTTCACTGATACACTGAATTTTTCACATATGCATGTCTGGTATAATTATGTTTTCTTTTTTTCAGTTCCTACTGAAAAGGGAGCTACTGGTTTAAGCAATCTGGGTAACACATGTTTTATGAACTCCAGTATCCAGTGTGTCAGTAATACTCAACCTCTAACACGATACTTCATCTCAGGAAGGCATCTTTATGAGCTCAACAGGTAATTTTCTATTTGACACCATTGGCATTTTAGATGCTGTAACCTTCCTTTAAAACGAGTTCAAAACAGTATGAGTAAACCCTTATAAGTTCAGTGTTATCAACCATCAACTCTACAGCAGATCCTAGACTAGGAACATGAAAATACAGCCTCTTGTGTTGCTGAGAGAGTTAAAACACTTTGTCAAGAAGCCTTTTCAATTCCTTATTTATCCCCATGCTTGAACCCTGTGTAATATTTAGTGTGGTATTAATTACTTTATAATTTCTAGGACAAATCCAATAGGAATGAAAGGACACATGGCCAAGTGCTACGGGGATTTGGTTCAGGAGTTGTGGAGTGGAACGCAGAAGAATATAGCACCGCTGAAGCTGCGGGTATGTGTGGTGTTTAAAGGTAGAATGTGAGAATTTCTTGGGGTAGCAGAAAATTTTTAATGCTGTTTTTCCCGATGTCACTTTTACTGTAATGATTGTGGGACTGAAATTAGTATTTCCCCTGGAGAAAGGGAAGGAAACTTGGACATATATTTCACATGATAGGAGTTGGTCACTGGCTTCACTGCCACGTCCTGAGCAGTTAGTCACCATGTGGGCTTCTCCAGACTGATCATAGAATTTTCTTTCTTGCCTGGAAGGAATGTAGAGGAGGTGTTCAGGAAGGGACTGTGCAGGGGCAAGAGGCACAGCTGGAGGAGACCAGGGTGCATCAGTTCTGGTGCTCAGGACTTGATCAGCTCTCTGTGGAATATAATCATGGCTCAGTGGCTGTAAGGTTGAAGAGTTACCTAGTATGAATCACTTTGTGGTATGTGTTCTTTACAGCCCTTGTAGGGCAAAAGATGAAGGATTTGCCTGTAAATTCCTTTATTTTGTCAAGTCCTTTATTTTGATTTCTTGCTACAACTTCTGGTGCATGACATTAAATAACTTTCTGGCTTTTATTATAGTGGACAATAGCAAAATATGCTCCAAGATTTAATGGCTTCCAACAGCAAGACTCACAGGAGCTTCTGGCTTTTCTTTTGGATGGTCTACATGAGGATTTGAACAGAGTTCATGATAAGCCATATGTTGAATTGAAAGACAGTGATGGTCGACCAGACTGGGAAGTAGCAGCAGAGGTATGGATTGGGTGTTTGCATTTCGGGTTGGTTGGTTTGCTACGCGGGTTGGTTGGTTTTTTCTTGATAGCACTAAGCTGCTAAGTTGTTGATGAGACTGTGGCAATATTCTTTCAAGACCTTACTATGTTCTGGAACATGTTAGATCTGTGATTTCGGGAGTCAGTTCACTTTTGAACTGAAAATGAGATTTAAGTATTACACCAAAGTTATAAAGGAGATAATTCACGGTTATTTTAACTCCTCAGAATTATGGAGTATCAAATTTTTTTAAGTTACCTGATCATCCTATCAGAAGTACTTTAAATGATGTCATACCTTAATTAGTGTGTTAATTGAAATATCTTATTTTGAAGCTAAATGCTTCCTATTTATTAGAAATTGGTAAACAACTTCCATAGAATTCAACTGATTTCCATAGGTAGATGAAATTTTGGAAGTCTTCCAGCATATTCTCCTTCCTGTAGTTCAAGCAAGCAGTGCTCAGTTCCTAACTTTTCATTGTAATTTTTTTTAATTTCATTTTAGGCCTGGGAAAACCATCTGAGAAGGAACAGATCCATTGTTGTAGATTTATTTCATGGGCAGCTGAAGTCACAAGTAAAATGTAAAACTTGTGGACATATAAGTGTTAGGTTTGATCCTTTTAATTTTTTATCCTTGCCTTTGCCAATGGATAGCTACATGCACCTAGAAATTACAGGTGAGTAGTAGTGTTTAACTCCCTATAAGCTTATTGCTAGAATACAAATTGTATATGCAGAACAGCTGTAAAATACCCAAATACTGTTTTTTTTAGCCCTTAAGCTTAAAAAGAGTATAACCATTTTAATAGAGAACAAGAAATTTTGTAGTAATATAGTTAAAACAAATTTTGAAACCATTTTCTACTGCCTGTGCAGCAGAGGCTTTTCTGACATTTGCCTGCAGACCTTGGAAACTGGCTGATATGTAAAAAAAAGTTACCTTAAAGTGGGGGAAAAATACTTCCTAATAATGAAGTAGCTGTAATGTATTAGTCTCATTAAAGCTGCCCTGCTTTGCTGACCAGTGTGTTTCTTTTCCTCTTTAAAGTAATTAAATTAGATGGTACTACTCCTGTTCGATATGGCCTGAGATTGAACATGGATGAAAAATATACAGGTTTGAAAAAACAGTTAAGTGAACTCTGTGGGCTAAAACCAGAACAGATTCTGCTTGCAGAAGTGCACAGCTCCAATATAAAGGTAAGAAGCAAAAAATAACCCCATCATTGCTGTAACATACTTCTGTTGTTTCTTTGTGGTGTTTATTTGTTGTTTATTGGCATACTTCTTCACTCTTCTTCACATTAAGCTTTGCTTATGAGAACTGTGAAATAATTTTAACTGAAAGTGTGATTAAAATTCAGTTTATATATCTAGATGAAGTTTTATTTCATTCTTAAACTCTAATTTGTCATACTTTATTTAAACTGAAGCAAAATTAACCACTTGTAAAAAAACTTTAAAAAAAGGTTGTGTTGTAGAAACAGAAGTTTGAATTGATTACTACTGATATTTTTAGGAGAGAAATGATAAAATCATCATGAGATAGTAAATATCAAGTTAGAGTGCTGTGAGTTTAAATGCTGTCAAGACATTGGAGGCCTAAGTAATGATTGCCTTAGTTCTGTACAGTGTGAATGTATGTGTGTGGGTATTCATATATAATTTTGTTTTTCCTGTCATTAAATAGGATTAAAATTAGGTGCTCTCAGTCTATTTAGAGAATTGGTGATAACTCTTTCCAGTCTTGCTGCAGAGATGTGCAAAGGGCTGTGCTTGTTGGCTTCATTTTTCTGTCTAGAAAGGTGTAAGAAAGGAGGGGGAGAGATGAGCTGATAGATATATTGCTTTTGAAAGAACCAAACATTTCCAGAGTCACAGATGGAAATACATGCCTGATCAACTGTCTCTCTTTTCCTGAAGAACTTCCCTCAGGACAACCAGAAAGTTCGGTTATCAGTGAGTGGGTTTTTGTGTGCATTTGAAATACCAATCCCAGGATCCCCTACATCAGCATCAAGCCCTGTGCAGACAGGTAAAAGGAAGCATATTTATTTTCCTGCTCATTTAAAATACACAGTACTTAGGGTACTGGAGAAATTCAGGAGAAATCTTTACTTGGTAAGAAAGAAACAGTGAGGATTAAAGAAAAGCGGATAAGAACTCTAACTTAATTGCCAAAGAAGCTATGATTAGTCTCGATCTGCTGGTTGTCTGTGGTCCTTTCTAGGATCATGCCCAGGTTAGCAATCTTCAGATCACTACAGAGCTATTTTAGTTAAAGACATATGAAAGAAGCAGAATATTTTATTACTTGTGGATTGACTCTAGGGCAGGACTTGTAAAATATTGGAAGCTTGGTGTTCAGTTTAGGCTTTACTGTTTCAAGTTGAAGGTTGCAAACACCTTTGTTCTTTGCTCTTGCATGCTCTGATTTTGCAAGGTTGTAGACAAGTCAAATGTTAGGTGTTGGTCTTAAGGAGAGCAAAAGGTGTTTCATGAAATGCATTGAACAGAATGGAAAGGATAAAAACCTCGTGACTAGTTCTGGTTACTCTAAATAACCATGACTGCTACTGTCTGTCTACAGATGTCTCAACTGGGCCATCAGCTAATGGGACACCCAACATAATGATGAACGGGGACCTTCCTAAACCAACCCTAATTCCCAACGGGATGCCAAATACTGTGGTGCCATGTGGAACGGAGCGGAATCTTGCCAACTGGCCTCTCAACGGCCACGTGCCCTCTCTTTCTGACAGCCCATGTACAGGGTATATAATTGCAGTGCACAGGAAAATGGTTAGTAGTTACAGATTGTTTGTGTAATGCTCCTTGAGAGTCAGCAAGGATATTTTTAATGTCCAGATGATAAATTAATCTTGATTTCCTAAGAAGAGGGAGCATGAATGCGTTTCCCACTTAAGTGAGTGCCAAGTTCTGCAGAAACACAACACTTGTAAATTTAAATCGTACTGTCTAATGTCGGTGTGTTTTTCTTGCCTCAGTACTGGCAGGCTTCCCAGCTTTTAATGCTGAGATGCATACTTGGGCATTCACTAACTCTCTGATTAAACATTCCAGACTCTTTGAGCAGAAAAAATTCTAATTAGAGGAGCTACTAGAAATGCAATTCTTTCCCATTATGAGGAAAAGCCTCATTTCTTACATGGAAACAGAGTGAAGATGTATAGAGCCTTCCTGGGTCATTCTGTCAGCATTTACTGCTCTTTGTAAAAGCATCTGCAATTAAGTTGAGCTCTAAATGTCAGAGCTGCATGACTGAACACCTCAAATAGCCACATGTTCTGTGTGCACTGCGTCCAGACTGAGTCTGTTGGTGTTCAGAGCCTGGTGGATGCAGACCAGGAGGCTGTGTAACTTCCCTCTTTAATGGGTGGTTGTATGAGGATGCTTTGCTTTGTTCTCTCATTAGTGGTCAGGAACCACTGTCACCACTGTTACCTTGATTCACATATTTCAGAATCTTTTAGGTGACTGGTATAACGCTTCTGAGCTGTTACAAGCTGCTAGTTTCTTTTACAGCTTTAAAAAGGGTTAATTGTATAAAACCTACACAAGGCAGTAGCTGTTTGGTGTACCTCAGTGTCACGAAGTCAGTGTGTTAAATCTTTCTTATAAATGGGATGTGCAGCCTGAAGGTCAGTGTGTTTACTTGGAGTAAGTTGTGTTCAAGTCTGTGGTGCCTCCTTTAGATGCAAAGGTTTTCTTTCTCCAGCAAACAGAAGACTGCCTAGTGCAGAGGTTTAGCATCATTAGGTGCTTGTCTGTGTTAGAGTATTACTCTGTGGTGGGAAAAGAAAGAAAGGCATGTCATATGAAATACAAAATGCTCTATGTGGTTACAATACAGATTTACGTTGATGTGGTCTAATGCCTAAATGCCATGAGACCATAAAATACAAAAACATTTTCAGGGAGTTTCAAGTCATTGATAAAATTGCTGACATTGAGTACTTCTAATAGAATTAGTAGTTTATATTAATTGCCAAAGGCTGAAGTAACTAACAAGGTCAGCATCATAGGACTTATGGTAATGTCAATTATGGTAATGTCAGTGAATGCACGTGACTTACACCAGAGTCGTTCTTCTATTTCCCACATGCAGATGCGGACAGAGTTATATTTTCTTTCATCTCAGAAGAACCGTCCTAGTCTCTTTGGAATGCCACTAATTGTTCCTTGTACAGTTCATACACGAAAAAGAGACCTATATGATGCGGTGTGGATTCAGGTTTCCAGGCTTGCCAGCCCCCTGCCGCCTCAGGAAGCCAGTAACCATGCACAAGACTGGTGAGTTGGGCATCTTCAATCTTTGTCCTGAATTATGTAGTACAGTGGCTTGGTCTCACTTATAGGATTCAAAACTAAATTAATTCTTCATCTCTCTGAGTTTTGACTGCTCCCAATAATACCTCTGTGCATGAACATATGCTTTTATTGTATAATTAGGTTTTAAATGTCAACAGCTTCAGGAACGATTGTATGAGCTTCTACCCCAGATGCATTTTGCCTTGCATATTCCTGTTAGTGGGTTATTTTCACAATAAGTCATTTTGGAGTCCTGCAATTGAATAATGTCAATAGTAAAAAATAACTTCTGTTCCTTTTTGATACAGTTAAATGTAGGATATCTTCTAGCTGCACTTAAAGATTGGCTTTATACCAGTCGGTTGGTTCATTCTCACCCAGTGATTGATATTTCATTATATCTGACAAAATTAGGCAATGTAAAGGCCAGTCTTGTTTTAATAGCTTGCTCTAATCTAAATTATAATTTTGAAGGGGGTGTGGGTGGTTTTTTGAAAGCAAACACAGCAGGCATGGTGATAGAAGGTAATTGGCAGCCTGGACGAGTGCTTACGCTTCGTATTATTCTCTTTCCTTTCAGTGATGATAGCATGGGATACCAATACCCATTCACCCTGAGGGTGGTTCAGAAGGATGGAAACTCTTGTGCTTGGTGTCCATGGTACAGGTAACTTGTCCTTTTGAAATGTAAGGAAAGGGGTCACTCCAGCAAGCACATTATTTATGGTCATGGGGTTTTGATATGTTTCAGACTTCAGAGATAATATCCAGCAATAAGAACCTAGAATCTAATTTAACTCAACCCCTGACATGGCAGACTTGCACTCTTATAATAGCTCTTATGACTTGGAGAACTGAAGGCTCTACTGACACAGAAACTTTAAATTAGGAGACAGACACAACAATTACCCCTTCCAATGTCCTGTGTACATGTGTGCCTATATGCAGACACATCCTCGATGGTTTGTGGGGGTCTTGTGAAAACCAGCAGACACTCATGGTTTTATAAAGTCGCCTCTCCTTTATGCTGAAGGCAAGGCCTGAAACTTTGGGGTTGATATTACAAAATCAGGAGCAGAATTGGAGTGTGAAGTGATGTAAGAATTACTGGACACTTTGCTTACAAATCTGCCTTTTGGATTTAGATTTTGCCGTGGCTGCAAAATCGAGTGCACTGAAGACAGAGCTTGTGTAGGGAACGCTTACATTGCTGTAGACTGGGACCCAACAGCACTCCACCTGCGCTACCAGACTTCGCAAGAGCGGGTAAAGTCTCGACACAAACCTTCTCTTGTTTCTTAAAGCTCTGAAGCATAACCTATTCCAGCATTTATTTTGTTTCAGTTGATGCTTCTTTTGTCCACTTAATGTTAAAGGTTTCAAGTCAGTAACCAATGGACAGTATATTCTGGATAAATTAATGCCTAAATGTTAGACCTCTTCCATGACCATGCTGTGGAAGGGAAGCTTTTAAGAAACCACAGCAGTGTATTTTGTCTGTTGTAAGCAGTCTTGATGTAGCCTCCAGAAAAATTACCAAATACCTTACTTTTGATACATTTTTCCAAGCACTGTGCTAGAACAATTATGCATGTGAGTAAATCTGTTCCCTTAAGTCAGCAAATCTAAAGGTAAGCCTACAGCCAAGTTAATGTAGAATAGCTTTTCAAACTTGTGTGTTCAATCTGTAAACTTGTGCTTTATGGATATTTTATGTAATCAGAACCCAAAATAAGGACAGCATGTTATTTGTATGACTGCCTCTTACAATAAAATAATAACAGAATAAGATTTCTAGGTAACTGTATGGTATTATTTATATCATTCTGTGGCTGGAGCCTTCCTTTGAGCAGTTTGTCCATGTTTCCAAGTCAAATGTAGTTTTATTCTGCTTTAGATTGTAGAAGAACATGAAAGTGTTGAACAAAGCCGACGAGCTCAAGCGGAGCCCATCAATCTGGATAGTTGTCTTCGAGCCTTCACCAGTGAGGAGGAACTGGGGGAGGATGAGATGTACTACTGTTCCAAATGCAAGACCCATTGTTTGGCTACAAAAAAACTGGATCTTTGGAGACTTCCCCCTATTTTGGTATGACCTTGTGTAATTTTCCTCTATAGCAACAAAACCAAAGTACATTGATGTCAAATTTGAATTGCTGGGTATGTCTCCTTTCTGAATAAGATGATTTGCTTTCATTTACACTCTCAGGAGGGGAATGAACTTTGTTTTTTCATGCATTTCTGTAAAGCAGACAAATAAAACACACCTTGGATCCTTTTTTGAATCTTTTTAGCCAATACATTGCAGGAAATGGCAGCATTTTGCTTTGTCATCTGTTCTGACATAGAATTCACCCTTAGGCAGTCTTCCAGTTACAGAATCTTTTGTCTAGTTGTGTAACACCACATCTGTGGTTTTTCAAATCTGGTAGGTTATTCAAAACAAAGTGCTGATCACTCAATTGAGTCAACCTTTTCTGTCACTTTCCTATTAAAAGATTAGTCTGTACTTGACCATCTTGATGCCAAAATCCAAATTGTCACGTTACAGCATTAGTCCTGGGGGGTTATTACATATGTAAAATGCTTATGCTTCAGGGAAAAAAAAAATTAAGCAATGAAATTACTTTGATTTTAATTTTAATGTTCTCTAACATGTTTCTCTTTAGATCATTCATCTGAAAAGATTTCAGTTTGTAAATGGCCGCTGGATAAAGTCTCAGAAAATTGTTAAATTTCCCAGAGAAAGCTTTGACCCAAGCGCCTTCCTGGTACAAAGGGATCCGAGTCATTTTCAAAGAAAGCAGCTGACGCTCCAGGTCGACAGCATTCCTGAACCACGGGCTCTCCAGGGGGAGTCTAGGAAAACAGACCTGCAGGTCGGTTCCACCCCAGGAGAGGGAGATACACTCAACAGAAGTCCATCCTCCCTTAACACTACTGTCTTGAATAATGTCAAAGGTAGGTGATAATTAGGGAAAATGCCAGTCAGTAATAGTATTTGGAGTGGGGAAAAACTACATTAGGGAAAACATTGTAATACTTTTTTGACCAAAGCACCACATCTCTTTTGAAACACTCATTTCTGCTGTTGTTTGCCCTGGAAAACTCAGTGAAGTTACTCCTTGAGAACAGATACTGGCACTGTCTGCTTCTGTATGTGGGAAGGATTAAGACTAAGGGATGTGCTCCTGCATAAGAGAATCAAGTTTCAGTTTAAGGGTGTATGTATGTGTGTGCAGAGAGATAGATTTAGTTTTATATACCACACAGCAGTGAAATAGTGGGTTTTAATGATTGGTTACTTAAAAGAAAAGCTTTAGAAAAAACCCAACAGCCTAGCATGTGTGTGTGCTTATCTTTGTGTTTTCTGTTTTAGCATCTCCATCTTTGGGGAGGAAGAGTGGAACCAGCTGTCCCTCAAGCAAAAACAGTAGCCCAAACAGTAGCCCGAGGACTTTGGGAAGAGGTAAAGGGCGTCTGCGGCTGCCACAGCTGGGTAAAACCAAACTGTCGAGTAGCAAAGAGAACTTGGATGCGTGCAAAGAGAACGGTACTGACCCGGAGCAGAGGTTTCCTTCTGATCAAGGGGATGCCCTGAGCAGAGGGCAGATTTTGGGTGGGAGCCAGAGTGAACTGTATACTGCTCAGGACAGTGAGATGACTCTAGCCAACGGATATATCTGTGAGCAGAGCATGTACAGTAACGGCAGTATCAACGGTCAGATCGAGAACCACAGCGAGGATGATACTGCAGATGACCAAAGAGAAGAAGTGTGTGTTAACCCTATCTACAACCTATATGCAATTTCGGTAAGTTGGCTTTTTGTGCAAATAAAATTGATGTGGAATAAATGGATTTATTCCATTTTTTTGGTACCAAAAGTACAGATCCATTGAGGAGAGCAAAGCAGAGCCATTGTCAGCAAAATTAGTTTGCTGTAAAACTGAGTGTGACTGAGAAGTGTATCTCTGCATATTATTTTTTCTGCTTGAGGATGTGAGCCTACAAGAAAGATGGGGAGAGGCTGTTCAGTAGGGCCTGTTGTGACAGGACAAGGGGTGATGGGTTTAAAATAGAGGAGGGAGATTTAGATTGGATATTAGGAAAAGGTTCTTTACTGTGTGAGTGGTGGAGCACTGGAACAGGTTGCCCAAGGAGGTGGTGGATGCCCCTGGATCCCTGGAGACGTTCAAGGCCAGGTTGGATGAGGCCCTGAGCAACCTGATCTAGTTGGGGGTGTCCCTGCTTCTTGCAGGGGGGTTGGACTAGATGACCTCTGGGAGTCCCTTCTAACCCTAATCATTCTATGATTCTGTGTGAGCTTAGTCAGCTCCAGATGTACAGATGGCCATGAACCATTGTCACTCACTTGAAAATGTGAATTTGTGAATCATTTTTTCAGTGAATTCCGAGTGCTAATGTTTGATCTAGAATCTATTTTCTTCTGTTTTCTTCAGTGCCATTCAGGAATTATGGGAGGGGGTCATTATGTCACTTATGCCAAAAACCCGAACAACAAGTGGTACTGCTACAATGACAGTAGCTGTAAGGTAAAGATTTTATTTTTCTAGCAAATAATTTTTGTCTTGGTTACCTCAGAGCCCAAGAAATTTACAGCTTGTGAGAACTGTTCTTTGAAATCATGAGCATCTCAAAAGTTGCATTTGATAAATATTAAAATTGTAACTGAAATTATACCAGAAATATATTTTCACTTTAACATCTGTTCATCAGCTGCTGCCACGGTTCAATACGCTTATTTTGTACAAAGATGGAAATATGACTAAAAATGGCAGCCCCAAGAATATTTCTTCATGATGCTGGCAGTTTTGTATTCGATTGAGTAGTGAAGTTCTGATGTTTCTTAGCATTTATCACTGTAAAATGTGTCACACTTCTCGAGTGACCAACAGAACCTGGTGACTGCAGTAAGGGAGACAGAAAATGGGGTGTTTCTTGTAAACAACCAGTTAAAAATACTGTTTCTAGGGCCATTGGCTGTATTTCAAGTTCACTGACAGTAAGACCATTGTCACATTGGATCCTTCAGACCATTCCTTTTGCTGTTGCAGGAATTGCATCCCGATGAGATCGACACCGACTCTGCCTACATTCTTTTCTACGAGCAGCAGGGGGTAGACTATGCACAATTTCTGCCAAAGATAGATGGCAAAAAGATGGCAGACACGAGCAGCATGGACGAGGATTTTGAGTCGGATTATAAGAAGTACTGTGTTTTACAGTGAGCAGGTGATCTTCCACGTTTTGAGAATGTGAGGGATAACGTCCTGAAACTTAAAATATTTGGCAAAACCATTACTGAAACAGATAACCTAAGTGTAGTTCTTGTACCCTGTGTTCTGAAAGCACAAAAAAGGAAACCCTAATTAAATAGCAGTTAATATAAAGATAGTATTGTTTTGTTCTGTTATCTCACTACATGCTCTAAACATTTCTGATGTTAGACATCAGGCTGAGACTGCCATTGGCCTTTAAATAAAATGGTTTGAGAAAAGCCGACTAGGACCAAATAAGAGCTAAATTAAATAGTCCAAATAAGAGCTAAACAGCGTAGTGTAGAGTTTACCAACTGTCCTAACACACCCCTGAGGCTCTCTTTTGGTTGAAGATAATGGGGAAAATAAATCGTAGTGTTGTCTTGGGACAACATGATATTGCTACCTCCTTTTTCCTGCAGTTGTATTGCATTTTATTGGCAAAACAGGGAAAGCAAGAGTATGAGAAGTGCACAAATTTAAAGAAATATCATGGAGAGTAGAAGTTTCCAGTTTTGCCACCACTAATGTGTGTCAGTTGCTTTCTTTCTGTATGTTGGGAGCACAACCAAATCGTTATTTTGAGATGAGCTTAATTTCTACGCTCGGATGGTTTATTAGAATTGTGTTCTCTCCACGTGTTGGCTGTGCAGATCAACATGTTTCAGGAATGGCTTTTCTGCCTGAGGAGTGCCATCTCAGGCTTCTGAGGTGCCTCGAGAAGAAACTTCAGGTTGAAGAGAGTAGTTGTGATTACACGCATGGTGTCTTAAAAACGTGCACATTGCACAAAATGTTCCCAGCTTTTGGAAGGAAAGATGCTTGAGCTTATGTTTCATGACTGGTGTTGCTTTTAAATTTGCACTTTGAAGAGAAAAAGAGAAAAAAATCGTATAATTAAATTCAAAAACATTGTTTTTGTTGTTGTAAGGGCTCTGGAGTGAATGGCTGTGAATTATCCACTGTGTATTTCAAACAAACAAGAAGCTGTGGCTGTCAGGTAGCTGTCGTAGCATTCATGGATGGTTTGGGTTTTTTATCTGTTTCATAATTTAATGGAGTTCTCCAGGTTTGTTTTTTTTTCAAAATTTGGTTGCCTTTCCAAATTTTATGTTCTGCAGCAGGTTATGTGTGTACTTAGGATTAACCCAGAATTGCTTTCTGTGCCCTTGCAACGTGCTCCTTTAACTCAGTGGGCTTATTGCATGAAGGAAAGCATAACCAAGGCTTAGCAGAGACTGGAAGAAAGATGGTTATTTTTTGAGCTGGCATTTCTTCAGATGTTTTCAGTGTTAAATTGTTTGCATATCTGAAGTATGATAAATGTTTCACTCTTTTGGCCTTTTGTTTTTCACCCGAGTCTAAGGAGCTTACTGATTCCATCATACATCTTCCAAACCCTCTAGATTTTGTATCTTCACTAAAAAAAAAAATCAATCCTTACATGATTGATCTCTGGAATAAAATATTAGATTCACTTCAACGTGGTTTACAAGAATGCCAAACCTAGCAGTAAGTTTGTGATTTCTAGAAAGATCCATTTTATCCACCTAAGCAATTCTGTCAGCTGGTCTTGCTGCCCTTACTCAGGTACAAGCCTCCCTGCCACTGCCGTAGGCTGTGCCTCTCTGGGGACAGCAGATAACTCCAAAACAGTTACTGTGCTGCTCCCTGTCCTCTATGGTCTGTTATCTTTAATGTGTCAAAACACTGAGACCCAAGAGAAGCAAATTCTGAATTTCTAGGTTGGAAGCTTTTTCAGTACCCACTTGTCTGCTCCTCCCTCCACAAACTCCATGGAAAGCGAAAGATTTTCGACTGATTTACTTTAAAATGTTTTATTTAAGCAGGTAGCACAATCTACTAATGTTATTTGATCTTCTGTGTTTGTTACATTGGTTGTAATTAATTTTTTAAATTAAATTAATGAATTAGTAGTAAATTTATTAAGTTAACTAATAACTACGTTCACTTTGTAAATTATTGTATAAAACTTATTGACAATGCACTGACTTTAGAAAGATGTTAATGTACATAAATACCTTGTAAATAAAATAGTGTTGATGTACTGGAATATGAGCTGTATTAAAAAAGGTATCAGTAATTGTATATGGAGTGAACCTGTTTATCTGTAACTATATTATTCAAACAAATTAAATACTGTGGATGCAGATGAAGTGTAACTTCTTGTCAGATAATTTTTAATAGCTCTTTTTCTGCTTTGATGTTCCTGTATTGTTCTCATTAAGCTGAAATGGATTTGTCAGCCCCTAAGATGGGAATGTGCAAGCAAGCATACAGGGGTTCCCTGTACTTCATTCTGAACACCAGGATAGTACAGCTCTTCAAAGGTTTTGGGTTTGTTTTAATAACTTTTTGGGTTTGTTTTAATAACTTTTAATAACTGTTACATTGACTTAATTTTTTTTTAGAATTTAGTCCATTTAATCCTATTTAAAATGTGTGCACATAAGAGTAAGTCTCTACCTTCTTACAAACACGTCTGAAGAGCTGGTGTGTTGAACCACATCTTCAGCCATTCTCATATTTTCCCATGGTCTTTTTGAGGGATCTGAACTGAGCCCAGGGATGACTTGGAAGCACAGTGGCTGCATGTGGGATCCTCCTGCAGGCTGTTAAAGTCAGGAAAAAGAGTAAATGTTATTTTATTGCTTAGTTTTTCTATCTGTACTTGGAGAATTAAAATTTGAGCTGTAATAATTTTCTTCCAGGCCCTCATGCTGTGGTAAATCATTTGCAGCTTAAAAAAAAAAAGGAGGTGAAAAAGAGCTGTGCTTCAGAACGTTCCGGAAAGAAGGGGATTATAAGCAAGTCATGCAATGATTTCCTCACAGGAGGGGCTGATAGGAAGTTAGGAGTCCAACCCTTTAACAACATGTGCTCAGTTTTCATTCCAGTGGGAGCTGGGGACACGCAGCGGCGCTCCCAGCCAGGCAGCGGCACTGCCCACATCGTCCGCCGAGCTCGCGCTTCATGGTGCACCCTCACAGAAACCACCCTTGTCTTCTAACCTGTTAGATAACAAACCCAACCTCATCTGCAGTGTTTCCTCCTGCATACTGCTGATCAGTGCAGGGGCTTGTCTCACCAGAGGGAAGAGTCTCTGAAGTTGGATTTTTTCATGTTTTAATTGAAACTGAAGTATAAGACACTTAGTAATCGTTCAGGTAAGCATTTGTTTAATTGTCCTTGTGGAACTGAGATGTTACAGGCACTTAAAATGGACTGTTTAGGTCAAGCAAAGTTACCTGTTTCCATTGGAAACAGCTCTCAGCATGATTCATACAAAAGGCACAGGAGCAAAAGGAGAGAGGTACATTAAAAACACACAATAAGAGGCTAAGAAGTAGTGTCTGCACTGCTGCAAGGCCCGTTGCGACCTGGAGAGTGAAACCGCTGCCCTCGCCGGCAGAGGAAATTCTTTCCTGTAGCCACAGGAAGAGCCTCACGCTGCAGCTCAGGTTGTCATAGTTTCCTCAGATGCTGTTTTGTAAATGGTAAGTCTAAAATGAGAGAATCACTTGGGCTGGACAAGGGAGGTTGGCTGCTCCACCTGTGGAAATGTGCCTCGGTTCCTGCAGCGTATGAGCTCCCTGTGTCGTGGTTGTGGTCGGGGCAGGGGGCGATGAGTTCACTTGCACTTCAGCTTTCTTCACAAGTTGTGGCAAATGTGCCAATAGGAAAAAAATTGGAAGTCATTTCAAGCCCACTTTCTTGTACCACCTGCAGAAGTAAGATGGAGCTCCATAAACAGTGGCTTTTAGGAAGATACACTCTGTGTCAATCCAGATAACAGCTTAACGGCCAAGAGTCGTTAGGAAAACTTGGTGCAGGACGCAAAGGGAGTGTAGCAAGGTATATTCTGGAGATCTGGCTCATCTCCTATGGTACTGCTTGGAAAGAAAGGGGAGAAAGAATGTTTGAAAAAATACTGGTCTTTTCCTCTGTTGAGTATGGGATTTTTTCTAGAATCTTCTACATTCGTGGCGCGTGTCTTTGTTGATGCTATTTTAAAGTATGCCAATGTGCTTAAAGGCTTTAGTCAGTGCAAGACTTAGAGCTGGTGAAGTGGAAAGTCAAAGGCAGGAGTCTTGACATTGTGACTGGAGGGGTAACAGCTCTGAGACAGACATACAGGGCAGGGGCAGGCATGTGCACTTGCAGATAGTTTGCTGCCTAGGAGCAATGGAGAACTTGGGAAGGTGAGTTCAGTGCTTGGTTTATGGCATTTCTGAAAAGGAGGTGGTAACATATCAGGTAACACCAAGCAGACAGCACTGGGAATATTCCTAAGTGAAATGGTCCCGTACTTGCATGCAGGTTGTGCTCAGTGCCTTGGGAATCAGAACCTGAAGGTACTTCATGCACCATCCTGGTACCTTCTGCTGCTGCATCAGTGCAGGTTTGCTCACTTATTTTCTTCTGGATGGTGTGTGGTGTTGAGACATTCTCTCTGAGCAGACACTGAGTAGATGAAGCTGCAGTTGTAATCATGCTGCTTTCCAGAAAGGAAGCAAATGGGGTTGAGTTGACAACTGGACCAAAGTCTGCAGAAAGCCGGTCAGTCTAGAGCCACGTGTCGTTTGGGGTTGTTTGGTTTTCAGTGTTTCCAAAACCACTGTGGTTGTGTTTAGCTGGAAATGAACTGTTGCTCTTATTTTATGGCCCTTGAAGACACCAAATGGGTATTTAACCAAGGATTAGTACCCATCAGTATCACAGAGGATGATGCCAGAGAAGCTGGTGTCTCTGCTGCATTTATCACCTGCAACCGGAGCGCTGTGCAGTATGGAATGATGACACACGCTCGATGCTGGTGATAGTTCCCTGAGTGGTGGCAGTGGTCACTCTTCACAAGTGTGATGATTCCCCTATGGGCTTGGAGCTGTTTCTGCCTTTTCAACATTGACAATTTGTGTCCAAGGATGTGATCTTCACTTATTTCTATTGCATATTTCCATGACTAAGGCTTTTTGGTATTGACAGTGCTGTTTAAGAACATGAATTGTAATAGCTGTGATGTCCATGCCTGCTGCTGTCACTAGCAGAGCTTTCACCGGTTCAGAATCCTACCGAGGGCCGCGAGTAGCTGCCGGGACTGTATCGCTGCCACAGAACGGCGGCCATTTTCTGCTCTTGGAAGCCCTGTGCTTCCCCGGTCAAACCGCTCTCAGACAGGGACTGTCGGCCCCGAGCAGGGCCCGTCTCGTGGGCCAGGGGCCGTCCTGTGGTGAGCTCTGCCGGGATTGTTGCCCACGTACCCCTGAGTGTACCTGGAGCGCTAAAAATACACGGCCTACACTAGAGGCAATTAGGTGGCCTTCCTGTAAACCTTGAGTAAAGTCCATTAACTGAATGGCTTTTGGTCTTTCTCCTGGGAGGGAGAGGGGAAGATGCAGCAGGGAAAGTACCTTCTTACGTAAAACCTTATTTCCCCCAGCGTGACGGGAAGCACAGATTCACCAACTGCAAGTGCCCTGCTCCCCAGAGGAGCTGACTGCTGTCGCTTCCCATTAGATCTTCAAACTCCAGAGGTACTTTTCATCATCATCCTGTTGCTCACATCAGTTCTGGAGTTGCTGCCTATGGCCAGAGCGTATCCTCCTGTTCCCTGCGCTCCCCGTGGGTGGCACAGGAGATATTGTCACTGCTTTTTCTCTCTATCACAGATTGATCTGTCATCTGCAGATGGGGGCCACTACGTGTCCTGAGAAAGCACACGGACTGTGGGCACAGCTGCCCTGCCTGGCAGGGGCCCAGAGAACCAGCCTGTGTATTAATTGCACCTTTTGTTACCCTTTTTTTCCCCCTGTAGTTCCAGTAAATTGAAGCAAGGAGTTAGTAAAAATGCAGCCATCCACCGTTGCTGATTTATTGTTTCAGGAAAATAAAACCCCAACAGAAGCTTGGAAGATTGTGCCTTTTGTTTGGGACAAGGCTCCGACTTCCTTGTTCACGTGTAAAAGATTTCCTGTTTGTGAGGGCAAAAAGGGCCATTTGATGATGTCCCTGTAGCAAAATCAGGCACAAGCTAGAAAATACATTAAAGATGCTCCTGGATCTCAGGATCAACGTTTCATCAGTGTTTCCCAGGTGTATTTGTAGCATCTAGAGGTGCTGCTCCCACTGAGGGTTGCTCAGGCAGGTCTCAGTCACTCACAAAGAAACTGAAGCCGATGGGATCATCCTGGCTGTTTTATCATACAGACACAGAAACAGGATTCTTGTTATTTTGGGGATTAAATCATGTTTGTTGTTGACACAGACCTTATTGGTTTTTCTTCGTTTCTGTGATTTAGTCCTTTTGTCAGGGCAAAGAAAACCAGGGATCTCTGAGCAAAGTAACTGAGCAGGATGTCAGCGTGGCCAAAGGACATGTCATCTGCTCATGGAATTGTTCACCTAGAGGTGCAGTTGGAAGATCAAGTTTAGTCTTTTACTTGGATCTCAAGAGAAGTGACTTTAGGACTGGAAATCTCAAGGGGAATTTTAGGTAACTTGGTAAACTGCAGCTCATTGTTGTGCTCTAATGCAGCGGGTTGTGGGCAGCGTTTGCACCAGGTGAAGTCCCCAGAAGAAGGATTGGGATAAAACCAACCCAGCTGCTTTCCTGTGCTTATTCTCACCTGTGAGAAGCGCTGACACCATAAAAGCAGGTGCAAGTGCTCATTTTAAGATGAACAAAAGACCAGTAAGTATGTAGAGGGCATCTGTCTGTACAAAAGCAGGTCCAGCAGGCTCTCACTGCTCAGTGTCAGTGCTTGGGAAGGACCCAGCCAGGCCAGCTGACCAATCCAGCCCAAGGGATGTCCATCCCAGATGACCTCATGCTCTGTGGTTAACGTGGGGGCTGGCTGGGGTGGGGTCACTACTCAGAGCTGGGCATTGGGCTCCCATCGCGTATCACCCACTTGGTGCCTTCTGTGTTACTGTCATCACCTCCCTCTCCCTTGGCTGTCCCAGCAAACTGTCCTTACTCCACCCCACACCCCAGTTTTACCTCTTCCCACTCCCCTCCCCATCCCACCTGGGAGCAGGCAGCCCTGTGATGCTCCGCTGCCAGCTGGGGCAAACAAACATGGATGAGCAGTGGCAGAACACAACTTTCCTCGTTCCAGACACATCTCCAGCAATTCAGTGCTGCTTTTGGATGGACTTGAAGCTCTTCTTGGTAACTTTGGATTCTGACATTCTCCTTCCTATCTAAACACTCAGCTCCACACTGATCCCAGAGCTGGGCAGCCCACCCTCCTTGCCCCCATGTTACCCAACTCGCCGAACCTCGCTCGCCTTTTGGCTTTTCACACTGTATTTAAACTCCAGACCTGGAGCAGACAGATGTCCCTAGGCAGGACACATGCTGCTTTTGTTTACCAGAGTTCAGGCAGCTACAGCTCCTGCAGAAAAAAATAAACCAGCCCAGCAGCAGATGCTTCACAGCCTTGGTTAAAGTGTTTGAGCTCTGGAAATACTGGACTCCTTGTACTCGGCTCGGCAATATTAATCTCAAGGGCTGCTGATTTTTTTTTTCAGCATGGGATTTTTATTGGGTGCAAAGTACAAGTGAGTTGGCTCACAGAGCTCTCTGTGATGTGTATGATGACTCTGTTTTCCTGGTTTTTGGAAATGGTGCATCCAAGCTGTTCCTCTTTCTGTGTAAGGGAACAAAGTGCTTCTCGCTTTTTCAGGACAGGGGATGCAGGGGTGGCTGTGGGGGGTTACCAGGGCAGATCTCGTTTTCTCTTGGGAAAAGCACAGGTCTGTTTCCCTCTTCTCAAACCAAAGGGATCAGAGTTGTTCTGTCCCACCTGCCTTCACAGAGTGTAATGCAAGACTTGATACAAAAGAAATAACAGCATGGACAAAAATTTTGCATAGAACTATTGAATCGCAAAATAATTTGGGTTGGAAATAACTTCAAGGACTGATCCAGTCCAGTGCTCAGCTCAAAGCAGTGTCAAGCTGAATTTGGACATGCTGTAACACTTGTAGACAGAGCTGGTTTAAAAACAAACACCTAAAAAGGCTTCATTTAACACTTAAAAATTTATTTATTTTTCAGAAAATCCTTGATTTTACTTTTGTTTGTCAGGGCTCTCTGAGAGCCAGGTCACCTTATCTGGACTTGTCTGCAAATATATATCATCTTCTAACCAACTTTTTTGATTTATTCAAATGATCTTACACCTCATATTGTCTTTACACCATCCATTGGAGGGTTTCTTGGTCAAACTGGGGTAGAAGAAAGGAACTAAACTGATAGAGATTGGAAAGGTGGTAGATGATGTGCTATGTTGAGAGTCAGAGAAATAGTTTGAGACAAGAGGCTTAACTCTGTCATAATGTCAGAGGGGTGTTTGGCCAAGTGTTTCAGTAGTGCTGGGCACGTGGATAAACTTGTTTCAAATTTGCTGAAATGGGATCTAGAAAGCACAGTTTTCATCCAAACTTTCTTCATGTTTAGCACGTGATGGCTGAGACTGTTGGCAGCTTAAAAAATTATCCCCTCACTTAATGCAGCATTTTGATGGAGAAAATGCTTATTTGTGTAAGAAATAAACCTTGGCATCCCGATGAGAAGCTGCAGGAAAACTGAGGAGTGTGTGTTAGTAAAGAGCTGGGTAACAACAAAGGAAAACTGCTGCTCCAGAGCCAGAAACGGGATCCAACGCCACCAGTAGCAAATTAAGAAAGCCTTGTAAGTGCTGTTTGTATGATGATGTTTGGAGTAACGAGACAATGCAAGGAACAGTGTGATTACAGAGATCTGGCCCCTACATTGTTGGGCAGATCCCTCCTCCAGAGCGCTCGGTTGACACTCTGATGATTGCCCCCTACCCCATACTGTGCCCGGGCCTCCCAGTCCCAAGAGGATACCATGGGAGGACCAAGGTGAAGGCTCATGCAGGGTGGGGAGGGAGAGCTCAGTCAGGGGGTGGGATGAAGGCATGCTAATGTGATGCCACCACAATGTGAACTGAAGATGTGGACAGTGAGCTTGGCAGGAGCTGGCAGCGTGTCCTGCCTGCAAGGAAGGAGAAGACCCCGCGGAGCCTCATTAGCTGGAGCCCAGCCATGGATTGAGTGAAGTGATCACTGTCAGAGTACCCTGCCCACAACCCCTTTGGGACAGGGCAGACCAGGAGGTACCTGCAGGGCTCTCAGCACCTGTTTGGCACTGTGAGGCAGGAGGATGAGGCAGCAGACAGACTGAAGTAAGACTGACCCGATGCAAGGAGAAACTTGTTCACCAAGACAGCCAAGCACAGCAGGACACACGGACACAGCAGCTGCTAATTTCTGTCCCTGGAGGTTTCTGAGAACCTCCTGGAGAAAACCCTGCTCTGCCTGGGTCTCTGCAAGAGACCTCTGAGGGCCTTCAGCCAGAGCTCCCCGATGATCCGAGCTCATTTCCAAACTCACAAGGGCAGAACCGGCTGAATCATCAATGCTGACGTCCAGACCCTGCGGCCATTCAGACGGCGGCTGAACGCGTCAGCTAATGCTGGAAGTTTCCTTTTGTGATCCACCAGCAACCACAGCAGAAGGATTTAAATTCTTACTAGAATGATGTTTTCCTTTCTCTGTGGAATAAAGCTCCTTTGGAGACATTTCAATCAAAACCCTGGCACTGTGTCCGCCCGCTGGGCCGGGAAAGGATCCCGCACAGGAAGGCCCGAGTGATGCACGCCGGCCGTTAGCGCGTGCTCCCGTTTATGACCTTGCCCCTCAGCAGCGATCTGTAAATGTTGGCTCACCCTGAACTCTTGTCTTTTCATCTTTGGGTTTGATTATTACAAATGTTCCTGTTTAAAAGACACACACACGCACGGGAACAAACCCGCGGGCCCGCGGCCTGCCCGAGCGCAGGCAGCCCCAGCACTGGTCACAAAGAGAAGTTCGCTGGAAGGTTCTTGATAAAAAAGTTGGCAGGATATCAGAGGAGCGGTTTGACCATGAGATGTGAACAAAGATGTCACACTGGGGGTTTAAACTTCTTACTGGTCTAATTGTGGTTCTTTAAATGATTATGAAAGGCACATGAACTACAATCCCATTGCCTGCGGTGTAAGCGGTATTTTCCAAGTGACCCAAGGTAAGAGGTCCCTCACTATCGCTTTTAGTGTGACCCAGATGGTTGACTGCTAATGAGGCACCAGGCAAATTAGCTGCAGTTTGAATTAAGTGTGACATAAAGAATGATCAGCTTTTAGCTTGAAATCCATAGGGATGAGAAGCTCAGGTTGTTCAATTTACTGGATTTACCTGGGATGACAATGCTGTCTGTATTTTAAACGTGAGTGACACATGGAAGTGTCACTTTCATGTGAGTGACAGGCAGTCCAAGGGGAGAGCACAAATAAATAAATCCCATGTGTTATGAGCTGGTTAAAGGACAGCAGGGGATAGAACACAGATGTGAACATCCCCCTGGCATATTTCACTCTTAGGTTTGGTCTTGCTTCCTCTGACTGCCGGGCTTTGATGTTTCAGGGTGGAAAGCAGACACCGACTCTGCCTAAGCCTTTGTGCTGAAGGCACCACTGACCCTTTGTCTAACAAGTGCTTGGGCAGGTTATAAATCTGTAACTTTGCACTTCACCTTTTGTGTCTTGCTTAATGACCTTTTAAAAATAAAGGCAGAGTAGCTGAAGGAAACAGTATCAGCGATGGAAAAGCTGACACGTACGCAACCTGAGCTCTTGATTTTTCAGATTGCTCCAGTCTGTTAAACAAAACTTCCTTTTCTTTTCTCTGTGGTCAAAAAAAAAAAAAAAAGGAAGGGAAAAGGGGGACAGAGGAGTGTTTTCTTAGCTGGGTTCTCTGGTTTATAATTCACCTGGAAGCTGCTTACTGGGAAAATGCTGCGCTGAGTTGCTTGCCTGAAGAAAGGGGCTCATCCAAATATAAAAACAGAATCTTTGCAAAAATACCTGCTAGTTAGTGTTCAGAAGTCTGTGGGGAGCTGTTTTTACAAGGGGCTCTTGCAAGAGCTGTTGGAAATGGCATTGAGTCTTTCTCCTCCATTAAAACGACTGTTTAAGGCTTTCATCAGGCTCCATTTTTGTTTCCCACCATGCTAAATTTGATGTGTGCAGCCTTGATATGAAAAAAGATATGGTAACTTTTATCTGAACCCATGAAAATGTATATTATCCCAGAGGAATGCCTTACTATAGACTGTTCTCAGTCTGAATGAAAGGAAACCTGAAGTTTCCCACCCCATGGGGACACCGGTACAATAATTTATTTTGGTGATGACTGTATCAGGTATTTTGGATTCATTTGTACAATAGTAAAACACTGGTGCTGTTGTCTTTTGTTTATGTACTTTGCTTAAAATAAAAGGTTACTCTAAAGGAAGGTATTTGAGGAAGAATACTTGCAGAGAGAGGCCAGATTTGTTTTGGCTGGCTGGAGAGTGATCTGCACTGCTCATGGAGCCCTTCAGCCTGCCTCCAGGTGCCTCTACCATGTCTGCTTTTGTAGTGGAACATCCACACTACTGAACTGGCTTGTGTTAACAATCCCCTGCAAGTTGTGTCTAGTATTTTACAATTATTTTACTGCTTAGATCCTCCAGGCAGTTAGAATGCCAAAAATAATGAGTGTCATTGTAGCTTTTCCACGGCTGGGAGTGACCAGACTGAGAGTTTCCAGGTGTCCCCACAGCCTGTATTTTGGATGGGTTTCTCCAGCTGGTTGGTGCTATCTCTTCTCACATTTTGACTGAAAGCCTTGTGATTTACCCATGTTTTTCCTCAGTGCCACAGTGCTCTGATCCATGTCATAAGGTGAGTCTGATACTGGCACTGATACTTCACCTTGCCACAGCACATGATGCAACTGGGAGTGGGGTGGCTGCAGAGCCACCTGTCCTACACAGCCATCCTCACGTCTGTACCCTGTGTGGGATCCTGGTTCTTTTGACAGGGCCCTAATTGGATTTTTATTTCAGAAAATCAGAGTTTTTGTCGAGTCCTTACAGTTATCTGCAGGGGAGCCCTCACATGGGCCAGGTTAGTGCCTGGCTGTGTGCTCCAGTCTATCAGCTTTGGAGCTTTGGCCTTTCTGCAGGTGATTGTGCCAGGGCTACACACTCACACCAGGAATCACTTTGATTTAATTTGTTAAAACCATCCTGCTTTAAAGTGTAGGGTTCCAGACTGGCTTTTGTTGAAGTGGTGTTGATGCCTCGAGCCTCGGGAGCCCGACTGGAGACACGAAGGGGACAGCTGCTTCCCAGAAAGAGCTGGTCAGGTGCCAAGATGTGCCCTTTGGTGTGATGTACCAAGGTGTCACTGAATTCCTGGGTTCCTCCAAGCCTCGGGAAGTGGTGTTGGTGCCCAGCACATGTTCCTGCTTACTGCTGGAATGTCTGAGCCCCGTCACCTCGAGCAGTGCCGCTGGCTGTGAGTGCTTGGATTCCCTGCTTCTGCCCCTGTGGGGACTGAAAATTAAATATGGATTTACAAATCTTTCTAATGGACATTATTACAGGTCAGTTAAAAAATAAAACTGCTGCTGCAGCAGTTTGTGTAGAGCAGGTTTCTCCCAGGCTGGCTTGCTGCATGCTGTCACCTTTGGAGCGCGCGGGCTGCGTCTGTGGGGTGCTGTTAGTGTCACTGTTTACATCGTGCATCTAATCAGCACCATTATATCAAGCTTATTTATGTGTCCTGGAGCCTTTTGGCTCTGGGGGAAGGTCTCTACCTACTCCTAAGCCTTAATCTCTCCTTCTTGCGAACAATGTGGCTGCATATTACAATATCCTCCTGATACCTTGTCTCCTCATACATTTTATAAATGCATTTGTCATTTCTCTTTATTCCCATGTTGCTGCTTCCTCTGATGTGTGTGTGTGGGTCTGTGCATGCAGAAGCCTCTAGTCTGATGATTCTCCTCTGTCCATTTAGTCCAAGTCCCCATGACAACTCCAGAGGACCAGGAAAGGCATTGCTTGCAGAGGTGAGGGCTGTTATACTGCTGGAAAGACCAGTAATGATGTGTTTCACTGTGTTTTTTATACTACTGGGCTGGTTTATCAAAAGAGGGGGAAGGAGCAAGGGGTGGGAGGAGAGGAAGCTACTGTCCAGTGTCAGCAGTAACATTACTGATGGCAGAGTGCTCTCCATGAGGACAAAAGGTGCTGCTGGTGGAGAAGATAGTGGTAGTGCTCTTCCCAAGATAGTGCAGTGCAGATCCCACCCCAGGGAGCACTGGGATGAGCACTCTGCCTTTCCCTTGCTCCTCTTTCAGGGAAGTTGGGTGACAAGAAGAAGAAGAGCAGAGGGGGGTGGCCAAGCTCGCACCGAGAGTGCGGTGCCGGGAGCGCGGTGCAGTGCCGTACAGAAACGGCTCTATTTGCCAAGGTGTATCCTGGGATAATTGAATGCTGTGTAATGAGGTAACAAGGGCTCAGGATGTGTTAATCATTCCACTTCATCTTTCTTGACAGGAACTTGGCAGCGTGTTACAGTGAAGCAAGAAGTGATACTGAAGGTTTTATTACCGCTGCCCATGCGACCGGCGGGTTTTATTATTGTACTGGTCTTCCTAGTGTTCTAGATGAAGAAGTAAGTTATGCTATTGCTTCTGCAGGCTCTGCTGGGGGCAACTACTGCAAAAAACCTCAACCCATTTGCAAAGTAATCTTTTACATTCTCATGTATTGGGTTTTCTTTTACCCATATCTCAGGATTTTTTTTTAAAATGTTTAAGCCTCTATTTAATCTGTTGAGCCAGAGAGTTGAAAACTCTGGGCAGCCCTCTGGAGAGGTTAAGGCTGACCCAGCCTTATATTCCCTAGTTTGGGGTGGGAAATGAGCTATTGGAAGAGTTACTCCTGGTTTGCACACCTTGCTGTGCCTGCTCTTTCTCTTTTGTAAATGAATTTTAACTGTCAAACATGCTTCTGCGTGTGTATTTGTATTTGTGTTGTACAGCTGGCCCTGTGTGTTGCCTCGTGGTAGTAAAACATGAGTTTTCTCTGACTTCTCTGCAGCTGACTCTGGTGCTGAGGTCATTGGTTGTTGCTGAGAAAGGGTCCAGAGTGAGTTTCCTTTTTCATGAGCTTTATTGGAGGCATTTGTAAGTGGTGATGGGCAGGCTGGCTGCTCTCCTGCCACCTCTTCTCTGCCACATCCCCAAAACCTTCCTAGAGCTAGAAACCACTCTCATTTTTCCAGTGTGTTTCCATGTAATCTGGATGTTCTGGCTCATGAGCTGTAAGAGCTGTTTTCTGAACTGAATCAATCCCGTTCCGTAACACGCGCGTTGGTGTCTGCGGGATCGTAAACCCAAACTTCCCGTTTATGCTCTGGCACTGCACCATTAACAACCAGGACAATGCAAACCCACTTCAGGATTTTTTTTTCTTTATGAGTGACACTGGACTCCCTTGTCCAACCACCCTGTCCTCTGCCAACCAAACCCGTAAAAACACTCAAGAAAACAGCGTTTGGACAATTTTTCTGCTTACAACCTGCTCTGCAGGCTCCCTCCAAGCTCTCTATCTCTTTCAAGCAACAACTTTCCTTTACCTTAGGGAGCTTTCTGGTTTGAACTCCAGGATTACTCATAGGTTCAGCAGCAACTGCTGGGTCCTGGGACATAAAACATTCTATTTCCCTGCATGTGAGAAAACATTTTATGCAACGCTGAGGTTTACGTGTGCAACAAACTCAACTGATTCCAGGTTTTCTGAGATACAGCACTCACGAGAGAAAATATCTGGGATTTATTTCAGCCTTAACCTCAATATCAGCACAACCAGCAAAATGGAAGACTTCTGCCCTCCTTTCTCTCTCATAAATTCTTCATAAGCACATGTACCTGGGAAGTAATCCATCAAGATCTTTCTCCTACGTGCTGGGAACGATGAGAAGTCTCGGTAATGTGGGAGGTGAATCGGTGTTGACACAATGAAGGTAATTTCAGTCAATGGAAACTAATAAATTTTTGTGAGGTTCTCTTCGTGTGATAAAAGGAGAGGGTGTGGAAAAGTTTGTGTAGGAGCCAGATTGATTATATGAAAACAAAAAACAAGGCAGGGAAGAGTGTCGGGTGTTCTGAGCAGAGCCGTGTTTGGGTACTGGGCGTCTCAATCGTTTCAGAGGTTGTTAATAGGTAAAAGATAATCAAGTAACTCACATTGATTACAATCTTACACCTTTTATAACACAACTTTAAACACAAACTGCATTCAGCTGCAAGAAGGGAAATAATGTCCCAAAGGCATTTCAATTAAATGCTGTGGCTAATTACACTCGTAATTCTACTGGTGTGACTGATTACAGTCAGGTTTTCAGGGTATATGTGGGTTTATTTCTGATAGTAAAATCCCCAAACAGCAGTTAATTTTTAGGAAATATATTTCAACTTCTTAACACAAACTACACATTCCCATTCGCAGCAGTTGGCTTGAATGAGTCATGTTGGTGCTCGGGAGGAGTCCGGAGGGCGTCGAGAGGAACGTCCCCCGCTTCACCCAGCCTGGCCGGGAAGGTGATGGTGACTCCTGCTCTGCCACCCGTGACCCCCAGCTCTCCCATCCCTTTCTGTCCTGTGGTGGGCATCACAACTGGCATCAGTGGCCCTGAGGTGCCAGCTGGCTCCTCTGTCAGCCTCTGGAGACGTCCCCACTAACTTCTGGGGCTGCTGCCTCAGCGATTTGGGGTTGTTCCACAACCAGCCCAGAGTAAAGCGCGGTGTTGGGGGGTTCTGGGGGTGCAAAGTTGGCTGCCATGTCTCTGCCCCCCAAAGCCCTGGGGCTGCTGTGCCTGAAACATGGCAGGGAGGGCAGTGCCAGGTGTTTCATCCCTTGAGATGGGCCCCCACATGATGCAAGGGGATCACAGGGCTTTTTGGGCTCCAACCCCATCCTCCCCACAGTGTTTTTTACCGTTTAGGTGACATTTTAAGTGGCAGGACTGCTCTGCCAGGGATTTGGACCTGACTTCAGTGGGTGCTGCAGCCAGTGCCCACCTCAGAGTGGCCAAGCAAAAAGGTTTTTCCTTTTCTTCAAAATTAATTCTGTACAGAAGAAAAGGGCACTTCTGAGTTCATGTGTGTGAGCAGGAGGAGCTGACCATACAATGAAGCTGGTTCCAATTCCTGGTGAGTAATGTAAATACATCTCTTGTGAGTAATGGCTTGGTTTCCTTGTCTCTTTCTGCTTCCTGAGAAATATTTTGTTCAAAACACATTGTTTTAGGGATTTTTTTGCATGCCTGCCCCTCCTGTGGTCCCCCTGCACCCCGCTGGTTGTCAGACGATGGTGATAGGAGTGAAGCTGTCTGTGCTGCTTTGCTCTTTGGATGTCTTGCACAGCACGGGTCACCTTAGCCTGGTATGTCTTTAGGAATTACCCACATATGGATAAATGTCCAGAAAGTTTTGGTCTCTGCACTGTTGGAAGCACAGAATCCCAGGAGCTGGAAGGGACCTTGAAAGATCATCCAGTCCAATCCCCCTGCCCAAGGAGGATCATCTAGATTAGATCACACAGGAATGTGTCCAGATTGGTCTTGAATGTCTCCAGAGAAGGAGACTCCACAACCTCTCTGAGCAGCCTGGCCCAGGGCTCTGGCACCCTCACAGGGAAAGAGTTTCTCCTGATGTTCCCATGGAACCTCCTCTGGTCCAGCTTGGGCCCCTTGCCCCTTGTCCTGTCACTGGCCATCCCTGAGAAGAGCCTGGCTCCATCCTCCTGACACTCACCCTTCACATATTTATAGATGTTAATGAGGTCACCCCTCAGTCTCCGCCAAGCTCCAGAGCCCCAGCTCCCTCAGCCTGTCCTCAGAAGGAAGGTGTTCCACTCCATCGTCCTGGTACCCATGTGCTGGGCTCTCTCAAGGAGTTCTATGTCCTTCTGGAACTGAGGGGACCAGAACTGGACATGACATTCCGGATGAGATCTCACCAGGGCAGAGTAGAGGGGAGAAGGACCTCTCTTGACCTACTAACCACACCCCTGAACACAGCTGGATTTCTGCAATCCAGACTGTGCTGTGCCCTGACTTCATTCAGCCCCGCTTGTCTGTTTGGTTTTAAACCTGGAACATCCCTCTCTGGTGATCTGGTGGTTTGGTTTCTGGTGTACCCCAGTTTCCAGTCACAGACTCAGTGCTCTTCAACTCTGGCTCCAACAGATGTGAAATGTATTAACTGAGTTCTGCGTTCGCTCTTCTGGACGTGGGAAAACACTGATCTTTCTGGGTCTTTCTAAATACCCCTGTTCCTTCCCCCACCCTTTCCTGCATTATCACAGCTTGGCCATTAGCTCCTCAGGAGTTACTGCTGTTATGTAGTGTCTTTGCAACAGAGGAACCTTCATGCCAAACATGGAGCAGACAAAATTCTTGAACATCAGTGCCTGAAGCTGCCCATGGGACAGCAAATTACTTTTCCATAACCGTCATCGCAGAAGAAAACCCAATGTCCCACTTCAAGACTTCCTGTCTCTTACTGGGTTTGGAATTCAACTTTTGCTGTAGATCTGTATTGATTTACAGCATTGACACTAGTCCTGTGACTGTCACATCCTGAACCAGAACAGAACGTGTCTGCCTGGTTGCAAAGAGGGGACGCTGCCCAGGAGCAAACTGGGCGACACAGATTGTAGCATTTTCCTTCTCCTCTTGCCTGAAAACTTGGGTTCACTCCAGTAAAATGACCATTATTTGTCTATTCAGAATTTATTCAGACTGAGGTTTGTGCAGAACATACTCACAGAGGGCTGACCATATTTTCTGTTTCTTCCTCTTAGTTATGTTTTTATGTAATTCACAGTAAATCAAATCCTCCTTCGTTGAACTTATTGCTGTAAATGTTCTTCTCTGCGTGGTAAACTGAGGCACAGCCCAGTGAAATCTACCCCATGAATCACTTGTGATGTGTTACAGTAACCCCCACCCTCTGTAGCTTCTTCCAATCACCCCTAAGAGAGCTGCCTACAGCTTGGGAATTGCTCCATGGATTTAGTAAATGTGAGGGGACAGTGGGCTCTTACACATAGTCCCAGGAGATGTGGGGACTTTGCTGGCAGCCCTTGAGGAGTGTTCACATCCCTGGGCTCTACAACAGGAGCTCCCAGGCCCATGGGACTTTGTATGTAACACTGCTGCTTACTGGGCCTTGAAATCACAGCTTGATCCTCGTCATTTCCTGACACATTCTGCTCCTGTGGGATGCTGAGGGATGTCGGGGACAC
The DNA here is from genome assembly GCA_013399135.1 of Heliornis fulica. Lineage (NCBI taxonomy): Eukaryota > Metazoa > Chordata > Aves > Gruiformes > Heliornithidae > Heliornis > Heliornis fulica. The sequence goes on from VXBZ01006689.1 coordinate 84,353, forward strand.
GGAGGTGATCAACGGGCGGGTAAGTAGGCAACGCTCCATCCCTGTTCACCCTCTAGCCAAGGGTTGGTACCTTTCCTTCCCCCCCCTCCCCACCCAAAAATACAAACCCAACCCTAAACAGTGTGAATAAACGAGGAAGGGGAGGGTGGGGGTGATGAATGAGTGTTGTGTGGGCTCCTTCAGTGAGGGTGTAAGTAATAAAACCCAAGACAACGAGAACACAGGTCTCTGTTCAACTTTAATCCTTTGGTTATGTTTGCTTCTCCAAAGTGTTTGTCAGCTAAAAATACACTTCAAGTCTTAATCATTCCTCTAAACTTCAACAGGTAAATTTGCTTTCCTGTGTGTCTGGGCTTTTTTTAAGCTCATACTATTGATTGTTAAATACAAATATAATTCCTCCCACCCTCCCTGGTTTTATTCCTTTGGTTTCTGTGGGTAGTCTCACTGCCCTGATTTTCCTGCAGCACATGCAAACATTGCCCTAGAGAAGTCTGCTAGGATGACAGACTCATTTGCTAATGTGAAATGCTGTTTTTGTATGGCCCAAATCTAAAACTCTAAAAGAAGCTCTAACATGTTATATGGCATTAGCCAAAGAAAACCAGTATGTCTGTGTTCAGAGAGCTGGAAGAGTAAAAGGGAATCCCAATTCCCAGTATGTTGAGCTTTTCTGTAAGTAATCAGAACTGAAGATTTCAGGAAGAGATGAAAAAAATCAGTGCAAATCACAATCTTCTTGGGCAAACGATGAATTTCAATCAGATGGGAATATTGCAGGTATGTTGTCATTAAAAAAATAATTATATATATATATGTGTATATATATAAAGGAACTATTCTCACTGAAATGTTTACACTGAAATTTAAAAACATCTAAAATATGATACTGGAAAGAGCCTTGTCTTGAGCTGCTCCATTTTATTAGGCAGATGAACACTGTAAAGGATCACCAAGGTCTCAGGCTTCGGCTGGAGCCCTCCAAGGAGGGGTTTTCCACAGATGTTCACCGGTACCCGCGGGGGAGCCCCCTCCCCTTCTCTTTGCAGCACACCGGGTTGGCCAGGGGCATCCCAGAGGAGGATGCTGTCCTGCGGCTTCATGGAGAAACCCGAAACCTGGAATCAGGAGGTGAGACCCGTATCCTTACCTAAAAATTCACGTTAGATGTTCTGAAGGAGAAGGGGGGGTGTGTGTTGGTGCAGCTGAGACATGTCACAGGTCCTTCGCTCGATGGGATGACCCGGACATTGCTCAATCGCCTGTCAGCATCTTTCCTTTGTTCCAACTGTCCCCTCAGGCAGGACAGTGTCAAGGTGACAGGGATTTCTCCACATGTTACTCTCTTCCCGACTTGCAGTGTTGGATGTAAACATGCTCCAGACAAACCCCTCTGTGGGCACTTAAGAACAGGTTCCTCTTGAAAGTCCCCGGTGTAGCTTGCAGGGTGTCTTTCCAGGGTGTGTTACAACTACAGGGGTGCAGATAATCCATCCTAATGCTTATTTATCTATTGAACTTTGACTCTTCGTGGCTCTATCTCACACCCCTCTGAATTCTCGTGATTTAGTGCAATAGGTTTCAGTTTACATGAGCAGCAACAGAGTCCTTGGTTAGTGTCTGGAGGAGAACAAGCTTACATTCTGTACTGGGATAGGATTCAGGAGCTGGTAGGTAGAGAAACTACTTGATACAAAGAACCAACAAGAGCAACAACAATAAAAAAAAACCCTCCAAAAAGCCCAGGCCCCTGAATGAGGTGAGAAGTGTTCACTGGCAGAGAGAGCTCAGGATGTAGGTCAGCAGCAGCAGCAGCAGCACTAACACCTTGGCGGCAGGTGGGAGGGTGCTGGCACTGGACCAGTACACCTTGCGCTCGTTCAGAAGCTGAACGGGGCGGAAATTTTCAGCCATGGGAGTCAAGTTCTTCCCATCAAAGTAGACCATGGAAAACTGAGAAATCTGCAGACAGAGAAGAAAAAAATAATATAATAAACCATTAAATCCTTTTTCCTTGGAACAGTGGAAATTGTGACATCACCCGTCTGCAGCGCCTGACTCTGCGGTGTTGTTTCCAACTGCATGGATGCATTAAACCCTGCAGGAAACAAGGTGATGGAGGCTGCTGCCAGAGGTCACCAGCAGATGACTTCTCTTAGCCTTGGAAATCACAGGGACTTCCTTTCCGTGCGAGCCAAGCGCTTTGTCCGGCTCAAGGGCCTGGTTACACCGGCCCCCTTGAGGCACCCAGCCCCGTCCTTACCCATCACGTCACAGTGACACAGAGAGGACTTGGCTTGTTCTGCTTCAGGTTTTGAAGTGCTTGTGGCGTGACACCGACAGAGCCCTGCCCCACGAGCACCATGACTTACACTGCAGGGACGGAGCAGCGGCCGGGGGTGTGTGGGGCGGCAGCGCTGCCGAGATGTCTGAAATGGTTTTAATCCTGTGCTCTGCCAGCAGAACAGGCTGCAGCCTCCTGCTCCCTCCCACAGGACAAGCCTGAGTTGCTTGAAGCTGGTGGATTCAGAGTCTGGGGCTTGGGGTGTTGTGTTTTGGTGAGCTGAGGATTATGATGACAGGGAAATCTGGGGGTGCGCAGATGACAGCGGGAAGTGCTGCTGATGGAGCATTGAGCTAGTTACCTGTGTGTGTGTGTGTGTGTGCTTTCACATCATCATTTCCCCTTCCTTCCCCTTTCCTGCCATTTTCTAGAGGTGATTTGAGCAGGGCAGAAAGCTGGCCGTAGGGTTCAGGCCAAGGAAGCGTCACGGGAGCCAAGCGGCGGAGCGACAGCGCGGCTGCGCTGAGCTGCCAGAGCGAGCAGCTGGCTGAAGGGGCAAAGCAGAGCTTCCAGCTGCCCCCACCAACTCACCTGGGAGATACTGAGTTCAACTGGCTTCTCAAATACTGTCCAGATGACGCCCTCGTGGCAGTCAGGGGTGGTGAGGGAGCCTTCATACCGATAGTACTTCACGAGGTCTTCCTCGGGTGGGAGAAGAGCACTCAGTGGCAACGGCTCCATCTGTGCCCTTTGCCCTTGACAAGCCAGGGGAACAGCCCGTCACACGCGTGCCTGTGGTTATCCTTCTCTCTCCTCCTCTCGTCTCTCTGTGTAAAGCCTGGTCCCCTCCCACCGCCCTCCCTTCCACGCCGCTCTGCACCGCTTGCGCCGTCCCTGGCTGCCAGCGGCCGCGTCCCGGGGAACACCAGGGATGCTGCACACCTCTGGCGCTGATGCTCCGCTGGGTTTCATCCCTCTTCCCTTTCTCAAAGGGGGTTCTTCACTGCAAATATGGAGAAGTGGATGTCCTCCCCCTCACAATGCTCTGAGCAAGCCAAACTTTACCTTTTGGCTTTGACTTTCAAGCAACAATCCCTCCTGTCACTGGAACAGGGTTGGACCTGCTCATACATCTACTCGAGACAAATACTGTGCTTTGACCAGCACAAGCAGCTTACCTTTGTGTTTAATATTCTCTAATTCATTGATTAGGGTTGCATAGTTTTTATTCTCTTCTTCCACCTGAAATGGAAATAATTTTGTTCCTGTGCATTTCTCCACAACTGGTTTCTTTAATTGTGAATAAACCAGAAAATAACCCCGGGGCTAAAAGGTGACAGCGGGCAGGACGTGGGAAAAGCTGGAGGAACTGAGTGCTGCTGAAGAGGGGGAGGTCTGGGGCTGCTCTAATGGTAACAGCTGCTCACCCAGCCCGATTGCTGCTGGATCTGGGATGGGCAGTGGCTCCTGGATGGATGTGGCTCCTACCTTTATGAAGAACGCTAACACAGCCAGGCCGTCGGCGGTCTTCTTCGCCTCGGCTACGTCTGCAACGTCTTCTCTTATGTGGACGATGTGAAGCTGTAACACAAATGTCAGGGCTGATTATTTGTTGCTTTTTCCTCTGCAGCTGGTTGTCAGCACAGCCTGGCTGCTTCCCCACAGCACTGCCGGGGTGCTCCCAGCCCGCGGCTCGAGGCCTCTCCCCAGAGGGTGGTGGTGGGGGTCAGCCCTCAGCTCTCAGCCTGTGCAGTGGAACAGGAGGATTCTTACATCATGGTTTGGAAGGAGGGGGGTTTCCCACCACCAACCCATGTGCATCAGAGGTGTCTTGCCTCTGGAGAATAGTTTTTCTGGTTGCACAGGTGGCTTCACAGTTGCAGCCCCAGAAGTGAGTATCTGATCTGTGCAAGCAGCATGACAGTGTAACCACCCTGTGTAGGTGTTGGGATATTCCTCCTCCCAAAAGGCTGCACAACTCCAGGTTTGGTGTCTGCCCTGTCTCCCTGCTATCCTGAACTGGTTATAGTAAGCAACACGTCCTTGGTGCTTTACTTCCACCCTTGGGGTCTCACAGGAGAACTACCCAACAGGTTTTGTGCAACAGGATCCTAAATACCACAGCTCTCAACTGAAAGCTGTCATGCACAAAAGATCCCATCATGGTCTGTGTGTCTCACCTACCCCCATGGTCTGTGTGTCTCACCTACCCCCATGGTCTGTGTGTCTGTGTCTCCCCGA